>CM051461.1:56804551-57027749 GCA_028095005.1 Rhynchospora pubera
TATAAAAACATTCTTTTATGGGCCCCCTTATTAAATTTTATGATTTTGATGTGATCATTCTATTATTGACTCCCATCCCGCAATTTTCCGGCTTTTACTCCTGACGAGTGTATTATACTTAGTGGTACATGACTGGCTGGTGCAACAGGCTGCCCTCTTCATAAAGTTTACTTAGTTTCTTGTCCTGGTTTTTTTCCAGCTTTTAGTTTACTGCCTTTTTCTTTTCTCTTTTTTTGTAGCTAGATAGCCGCTATCTAGTATGTCTAAAAAAACTCCTGATGAGTGTACAAATTTAGAGAAACCAAGAGAAAAGAAAGAATGATTATAATAGTAATGAAATAGTATCAATTAGAACAAGTTTTCGTTATATTTTACATACAATTTCGAAACCAAACTAGGGAACACCACAGACTAAGTGCTGTACGCCTGTACCCAATATTTGCAATGGAATGAATCCAAACACAGCAGATCAATTTTTATCTTGTACCACATGTTTAAATTTGTTTAAATTTGATACGACCTTAAATACAAGAACACAAGTCCACAAATCTTAACAATTTCCCAAATATAATGAAATTCCTAAACAACATATATAGTTTAACATGACAGCTGTTAGGTAGCAAGAGAGATGCTACTTAAATAACTAATGTACATAGCAACTAATCAGCAGCATGAGGCTCATGATTAGCTATACAATTGATTCCTAGACTAACTAAAATGCACCTTCTTTGGCCATTTTCAGGAAGTGAACCAAGGTTATTTTAGGAATGATTTCACAATAACCTGGTTTCTTCTTAATTGTCGTCTCTTTAAAAATCTCTCCATCTTTTGTGATGTCAACAGTCACACATGTCACATTGTAAAACTGCACAACGAGAAATCCAGGTTCAGATTATACTTCTACCAAATAAATTACATTTAAATTTTCATTGTTTTAACTTTAGCTACGTTACCTGACATACTCCCTGAAGAATTAACCTGTGGAAAGGGCTCTGCTCATCTAGTACAAGCGTCTCGGTATCTGTAGTACCACTGACAAAATTTCTTACCATCTCCTACATAAACATAAATATCACAAGTTCAATGGCTGGTGATCTTTTCAGTGAATTCCGTCATGGAGTTTTAAAGGTTAGAAACAAATGTTTCTAGAATAGAAGGCTCAGACATTATTGCCTTAAAGATGGGGAAAAACAATATACCAGTTTCAACCCTATTAAAACCAAAAGTCATCACATTTACACCCCAAGAGGTTATTTATTCATGCTATTTTACCTTTTGAAGGAGCATGCTGGGTGAGTTGAATTTTGGGGTAATAACAGCAGCACTACCAAAACTGAGGCTCATACCTCATATTCTACGAGGATGTCAGAGAGAAAACAGCGTTTCAAAAGAGCTCTAGTATGGCAGTCAACCCTCCTCCATGCATTCAATGTTACTGCCTTATCCTTCACCACTGGATTTTTCCTCTTCATTTCGGGTTTTTTACTGCCATTGATCAGGCGGCTCTGTTAATAAGTGAAGAGAAGTTAATTGACAAACATAGATTAATCAGAATAAAAAAAAAGAATTCCTCTCAATCGAAGAAGGGTGTTTTGAGTATTTCTCAAAATATAAGGACGGCCTATGATATAACTGATCTTTCACATGCTTTAAGGTGATTTGATACTTTTTGTCTCATAAAAATGCAAAAGAAGATAAACTGACCAACCTCGACATCCATGTCAATACTTCTAAATCGGTCCCATTCTTGTACATTTGTCATGCAAAATGCAGAAAGTTGTGCATGATCACCTGTATTTTAGAAATAATGAGTATGAAAGTTGAACAAATGAAAAAATAGGAGTTCACAAGATAAAAAAAGGGGTCAAACACTTGAACTGTTGACTGCATAGTAGAACAAAAATTTAGTAATCACTAAGACAGTGAAATTTAAAATAGCAATGTACTAGAATAGGACTTGAATAAGTAATCTTCCAAAAGCTAAGACAATTCTAACTATATTTAATTGCAATCAAGAAACAGAGTTGTCTATTGTTAGGTTTAAAGAGATAAATTAAAACCAATGGTGGTAGTGAAATCAAAAACTATGTGTCAGCCCAACAAGCATAATACTTGTACGCACATGGATGCACATTATTGATAAAAGAATATTTGAAAAGAACAGAAGGAACTTTAGGGGCACAGCACACCAACAGCCATTCATGGTGCCTGAAATTTATAATTTATTACCAAATGGTGGAGGAGCAAAGAGGCCTCTTATTTCTTCAACATTCAAGCGGGGCACCAATTCTATTAGCAATCGATCATTCAACCATCTCCTTGATCTCCTATTGCTGACCTTTAAAATTAAATTTTGAATTGCATCTTAAGGAAAACGCAACAGCACACTTCAGTAAAAAGTAAAAACTAACACATACATATGCTAATGTAAATGCAAAACAAACTGGCCCAAATTACTTTTTGATCAACCTGTTTCCAGGAAAATAACTTTAAAAATAAATAATGGAAGAAAGAAAGAGATTTTGTTACCCTTTCAGCTAATCCTTCAAGAAGGTCAATTTTTTTCTCTAACAATTGCCCACGGGATGCCCCAACTTCACCTTCAATTAATTTACACATACAAAATTTAGAATTCAAACGATCAGCTCAAATTCTATCTAAAATCACCTCCTGCAACACAGAAAACAAATCACATCGCAAATTACCTTTGCCCAAGTCAAAGAAGGAGGCGAAAAACTCCTCCTCTCGCTTCAACAAATCCACATTAGCCATGATTGCAACGATTAGAGGAGAGAAACAACACCACGGAGCGCAGATCCTTGCTCGTTTGATCGTGAATTAGGGAAAGCAAAAACAGATTGGGCTTGAGAGTTGAACGTAAATCTAGCTTCTGATTAGGTTTCGACTTGAGGAGGTAAGAGACTCAGCAGCTAAAAGAGAACCAAAAACACAAGGTAGAAAAGAAAGGAGAACAAACGGAGGAATTTGTTTTGATCTCCAGAGAAATTTCTATAGAAGAAATGGAGAAAGTTTAATAATAAATAAGGACTGTTTGATTAAGATCGAATGGCACATATTGATAGAGCGTGAGAGGGACCATAGAGGAGGAAAGGAGAATATACTCCGTTCCTGTACCGGATCAAACCGGTGCCGTGTCCCTCACATTTTCAATTTTCTAGAAATCAGATCCATGGAAAAAGTACAATGCTTGTTTGGTCCCTAGGAAATTTGGGTTTTGCAATTTGGGGCCATGTTTTCGATGCCCTACCGGCCAGTGACTGAAATCAGGTATTTCTCCGAAATTTTCCGATATTTCGTCTCTTATTACGTGATACCTTCCTTTCGGTCACTGTTCCGGTATCCGGTATTACATGAATTTTTTAAGGTAAAAAAGTACAATTCCGGTTTGGTTCCTAGAACAATTAGGTTTTGTAACTTTGGGCTGGAAATGCTATTGGGCTTAAAAGAAGGGAGTTCGGGCCGTCTCAGATAGTAGATTGACTTTTCAGGCTGAAAAATTTTGAATTTTGACTGATTTAAAAAAAATTAAATGGCTGACAAATAAAAAGGTAAAAGCTGGCATTTTTCAATTGTTCCACAATAAAGTACGTAGATCATTTCCGTGACACAATCATTGATAAAATCATGACAAAATCATTGATGTAATAAAATTTTATTATTCATAATATACTCAGTAATAAAAGGAAAACAATGACAGTTCTTGGCTTGGGGAAGAGGTTAAATTACTGTCAAGATATTGTCAAAAAGAACCAGCTTCCATAAATAAAGATTTCCTTATAAATAAAGCATGACAAACTCAATTGATGAAACAGAAGTTTTATTTTGCATAAGCGCACACACTCAGAGTGATAGAGAGAAAACCATGGCAGTTGTTCGCGAAGAGGTTAAGTTGCTCGGCTCAAGTATGAGCTTAGTTACATCTCGGGTACGGATAGCATTGAACCTGAAAGGTGTAGAATATGATTTCTTTGAGGAGAGAGAGGGGCAGGAGAGCAACCTTTTGTTAGAATCAAGCCCAGTTTATAATAGGTTCCCCGTTTTGATTCACAACGGCAAACCCGTATGCGGATCGATGATCATCGTCGAGTATATTGATGAAATGTGGACATCATCAGGGTCATCAATTCTGCCTGCTGACTCGTATGATTGTGCCATTGCCAGATTCTGGACTGCTTATGTTGATGGCAAGGTGATGTTTTTATTTGATTGATTTGATAAACAATTTATTAGTGGATATACTGATAAAATTTAATTTTAAATATAGAATGTATAGTAACATCTGTGCCGAATTTTACCTCTTTATTATTGTTCAGGTAAAATCCAAGACTAACCTACCTTAATCATGTATATAAATGTATTGTATTAATTATGAGTATTTATGGTTTAAACTTTTAAACTAAAATGCCCCAGATACCATACCAAATCTACTGGCCTTACATTTTGTCATCCCCAGAAAATAACTTGTACATACATTTACATAACTCCAACAAATTAATGATTACATCTAAAGATTCAGATTCAGCTACGCAACCCAATAATTAACTAACAATTGTTTCTGTTTAAATATCTCACTGCAGTTTCCTTCCCTGTGTCGCATTTTGATTGGATTTCAAGAGGGGGACAAAGAGCATGCATTGGAACAACTTGTAGCCTCCTTGCATCTACTCGAAGAAGCCTTTGTGAAATGTAGCAAGGGAAAGAGCTTTTTCGGTGGAGACGACATCGGCTATTTAGACATTGCATTGGGATCACATTTTGGTTGGATACGCCCCACAGAGAAGGTGACTGGCATCCAATTATTGGAGAAAGAGAAGTTTCCTCATTTGCTTGAGTGGTTTGAGTATTATCGTTCACATCACGCGGTGAAAGAAGTTACTCCGACTACTGATGAGTTACTTACAGTTGTTGAAGAGGTCAAGTCCTCTTTAGATGCTCCTGCCAAGTGAACATCTTGTCTGGTGTTTTGAATCTTCAGCTCGCTAGTTGGCTTCCATCGAGTTTGAGTGACATTAGTACTAGTAGCATACAATCTATATACAATCTATAAGAACAGTACGGGCTTCTGTTACCATTTTTATTCTCTTGCACCTTTCTATATATTTTATGTTGAGTAGTTAAGATTCAATCTATAAAGTTGAACTTTTGTAAGAATATGCTTGCTTTGCCTTCCAGAAAAAAAAGAAAAGAATTCTAAGGGTTAAATTTGTGGTGGGAAGGTGATTTTATAAATGATTTAATGGGCCTGGTATGGTCAAAAGCTGGAATAAACTTGACATATTAGGTCTTATATACTAAGATATGCCAGACAAAGCAGCAACTTGTACAAAGTCTAATTAAAAAAAAAAAAAAATTAATGCGTCCCTCATGTTAGAAAAGACCGAGACCTTAATAAATTTTGGCTTATGACATTTAATGTCAGTTTATCTCCCTTCCTATCTTGTTTTAAGGAGAAAGCAACAGCTCATGGATGCATCGCCAGTTTAGAAGGGGCACTGGTGGTGACATTACATGATCTCCACGGAAACCAAACATAGTTCAGACACTGATCCTGGAATTACTCTTTAGCTGCTTGATCTAGCTAATTGGTTTCAATCTCTGTTATCTCTTTCATCACAAAAGTCAATGACAGTGGACTCCATGAAAGTTTTTCGTTTGTTGATCACATGTTATTGTGCAGAGGGGCACCTAAAATGGTAGTTCAAAATGGGCTTATAACCATAACCCAGCATTCAGATTCAGTAACAACATCTAGACAGGTTGTAGGACACTAACAGAAAATTCATAGCACAACTTTAACACATCTGGTAATGAAGAAAAGCAATTTGAGCAGATACACTTAATTATAAATCTTTCTACAAATAGTTTCTTTTTTTCTTTTTTTTTTTCAATTCCAACTGAAAAGGAAAAAGTTACATATATCAAGTTAACAAGAACACAAAACTGCATCACTGCAAGTGAGAAACTTCGAAATGCTTAACATTCTCTGTAGTCTGTACAGTTCCTTCTCTGACACAAGAGAGTCATCTACTCAAAAAGGTGTTTATATTAGCATTCAACTGACAAAATCATTATTACATAAAAGTTAGCTCCTTCCAAGAATAAGCAGGTTAATCAAATCAGGTCATGCAAACAAGTTTTGGACAACTAATTTCTTTGGAGTCAAATCTTCTGTACTGGCACCAATGACTTCATTAGCAAAACCCCAACAGAGGCTCAAATCTGACATACAATTGCCAGAAATAACACTCAGTTGCCCTGGCAAACCTCTGTCCCAGGAACAAACAAAACTACAATAATTCAGAAATTAGTCATCATCCACTTTAGCACCACTCACTGTAACAGCACCAGTCCCTGTAGCAGCACCATTACTATTGCACATGCCATTTTGAAGCCAACTGGAGAAGCCATTTACCAGAGCCTCACGCATCCAGGGGTGTCGGCACTGGTCAATTGCCTCAGGAACTGTGATCCAGTGTCTTGTTCGAGTGCTCTGCTCTGGCCAAATATCCATTTCTTCACTTACCAGCATTGCAAATAATGCAGCTTTGCAAAAGCCATCTGGACTGAACTCATCCTGGCAGGTCTTGCTCTTGAAGTCATAGAAACCCAAAAAATCCTGTAAAATGCCCAAGAAGTAAAAGGTAAAAAAAAGAAGAAGAAGAAGAAGGATAACAGTTGGTAAAAAATAAAAATAAAAAATACTCCGAATTTAGTTTCATATTCAGAAGTTAAATTTGCCACATATGTTTATTTAACCACTCAATTGATTATTAGCAAAGAAGGCTAACAGAATTGGTTTTGATGCTATCAAATATTGCATCTCATTCAAGTATCTATTTGAGCTATTCTCTCCAACAGTCTAACATATAGTTGCTCCTAAAAAACAAATCAAGTACAGAAAAGATATGAAAGCCAGATAATAAAAAATAAGATGATCATTAGTTGTCCTTTCAGAAAAAGGACATAAATGTATGAGAGGAGTACAAAGTACTGCATGCACAATGTAAAATCATATTATAATTCAGCACAGTAATATTTTGTTCACAGGCAGCAGAAAGCTAAGAAATTATACACTGGGTGGTAAAAAAAAAGATTGGTCCAGGAAATGAAATGTTGGTTTAATATGATAAAATGATCACCATCAATTCACCGCGTACTCCTGCTTCCTCTATAGCCTCTCTTATGGCTGCCTCCTCAACTGTTTCGTCATTTTCCCAACCTCCCTGTTCATTAAAATTTAAACAAACAACATAATGAAAGCTCATACAAAGATCACCAAAATGGCACAGTGCCGTACCAGTCTATCAAAACAGATTGACCAGTTTAGATCTCATCAGTATTGGCCTTACAAATGAGTAGCATGGATATCTAGCACAATTAAGCAATAGTGTTGTCATATGATGGTATCATGGTACTCAAAGTTTAGAGCCTAAAACTGTACTTTGGGAAATAAGAGGCCCGGACCACTTGTTGAGTTGATCATAAGAACTTCAACTTCCTTCTGCTGTTTTCCATTACAAGTCTGATCAACATCTTTGTATCTGAATGGTATACACCTGTAGCATGAAAAAGTTGTCAGAAATTGCAAGATAAATCAACTCAATTTATTGTATTAGTATCTCCTGTTTTCTCCTACGCTATACAAATTTACTACAGCAATCTATGAGGCATTTATTAACTATCAACTACTGTAATCGGAAGTAATAACAAAACACCAAAACCGAGTCATGCAACACTTAACAACCTGGGATTTCTAATTAAGAGCTAATTAACAACAGTGTCAAATTGACATGTGAAAGGCAATAGTAAGGCTTGGAATAAGCCTTATATATTCAGTCAGATGCCTGCTTGTGGCAATACTAGAAATCAGCATTATTATTCCCTTTAAAGGAAAAGGAATAAGGTTTATTCCCACCAATACTCAATTATAAGTTTATAACCAATTATTTATCAAAATAAAATCTAGTACTAAGTTAAATTTTGGGCCCAAGTACTATTTTGATCACCCCTTTCACACACTAACTAATGAACAAACAAACCAATCAAACAATCAAATCAACTAAATCCGTTGATTAGTCTAGCTAATTGGGCCTACACAAGTAAAAATCAATTAAGATTTCCAATATAACTTAAATAAAATTTAATTAAAGGACAGAAAAAGACTATTTTAGAGTGGAAAGAGAGATAAAAAGAGAGACCCAGCTAAAAGACGACATCCATCTTCGTACCGCTGTTGATGGCGACCGGTACGGGCTACCAAATCGCACATATTCTTCGCAATTCCAAGTCCCTGTTTGAAAAAGTTTCTTCCTTTTTTTTCAAAAGATTCTCAAATATTAGTGCATCTCACTCTGAGTTTTGGGTATCAAAGAGTTAATAGTATCTCCCATTGGTTTTTCAATGACATGGGATTGAAGATTTTTCAGGATGAGAAGCTGATTGGGATTTGAGAGGATAAAGCGAAAAGTTCATGGCCAACACGAGAAGGCAGCGAGAGACGCTCCAATGCAAGTGAAATTTAGAAGATGAAATTATCTCCAGCTATTTCTAAAAGGAGGTGTCCTGTTGTTCGGGAGTGTTCACCCTAGCCACATGGGAACTGCAAAGTATGAAGGAAAGATTCTTTTGGAGAGTTCCTGGATGTCTAAACTGGAGAAGTTAATACGAAAAAGACAAGGTCGAAACGAGGTGTTTCTGTTGTGATGATGAAATGAAGACAAAAATAGCCATATTGTGGGCCGGAAAAGGTATGGATCTGAATTTTTTTTTTTGACACTTGAAAACTTGTGGGTTCGTTCTGAAGTCTGAACCGATTTAATTGTATTCAATAAAAAATTATTGCCGTGCTTTAAGGATCGGATTCAGACATTTAAAAAAAAAATTAAAATAATAGTTTTTAAATAAATTTAAAATTTTGTTTTCCCAACAAGACAAATATTGAACCCCAACTATCCTCACATTTGTTGATTAATGTAAATATAAAAATAAATTAAACGTCAATTGTTTCACGGGTTAAAAAAAGTAAAATTTAATTCTAGATCATGTGAAATCAATGAAGAACAAAATAATAAAAGCAACAAAGAGATGTATTTTTGAAGCTCTTGTTGACTTAAGGTGAATTTAGGTTTACCTTTGTGGTTGACTGTAAGTTGGAGCTGAACTTATTATAATCTACTCCGGATAAAACAAGTTAGGATACTGTAAAGTGTAAAATTAAAAAAAAAAAAGTTGAATGAGTTGTATTTATAGAATTAAAAAAATTTCCCGTAAGCCTACTAGGCACATTCGCCTTGCCTCAGTCACTGACGTGTGGGGTTCCAAAAATATTGATTTCAATACTAGTATACAGTATACTACTAGTAATGTCTTTTTAACTGTAAAGGTGCAAGAAAGGCAGACCCAAAATAAATTATTACCATAATGAGTGTAATTGGGGCCATGTTGCAATAGCATTTCTGGCCCAAATACACCAAAACCTAGCACAAAGCCATGTATTAACTCATCAAACTCCAAGGCCCAAAAATTTAGGCCTGATTAATTTGAGAAGAAATCAGGTCGTTCAGCCGAATTATAACTTTGATTTATACATTATCCCAATCAGAGTATCAGACTCCAGCTATCTGAATTTGAGCTAGTCCAAATCTAAGTGGATCCAAACATGACATTCTTGAAAGTACAGAACAATAACTCGTCACATCAACAATACTATTTCACTTATCAATCTACCTAATTAACACACGTACGTAATATATAAGAATCTAAAACCTCCCTCTGGATTATTATATATTGTCACTTTCTTTACTCACAAAAACACTATCAGGAGATTGGATACACATCAGAGAGTCCATTCTTGCTTGAGAATGTCCAAGAAACGTTGGTACTGTGTTTGTTTTCTTGAGGACTTTCAATACACCTTTTTTTCACCACTAGTGATGACTAATGTAAAGAACTAAATATAATTATAATTATTAAAGGAAAATAAGAGAAGCTTCACTTGCTTGCATGAGCACAAAGTTTTTAACATTTGTTATCTCATGTAACTTGTTTAGTGGATATAAATGTAGATCCTAATCTTGACCCAAAAGTTCCCCAATAGCAAAAAAAAAAAAAAAAAAGGTCAATAATGATATAAACATCGCAAAATATATAAGGATGGAAAAGGATGATGATCAAAATTCATAACATAATTGTAATAGCTTCAGTTGAGTGATTTTCATGAGTCGAGATAAAACAAACAATAATAGATAAAACTTTAATTCTTCATCACCCCAGCAATGTTCAAAATATGTTAACACCATCCGATGATAATCCTTGATAGCCACCAATTATTTTGATTTTGATTCCCAACAATCACAACTATTAATTGCCACGATAACAGTTTATTATGAATTTTGTGCTTGCCTAAAGTGGTATATATAGAGTAATAATATTGTTGGCATTATTATTAAAGATACACCAATTCTTTTCTGTTTTGGTGGAGCAATAAATTTTAGATATATATTTTAAATGCTGATTAGTATGAGCCTAGTCTATGCAACAAAGATCCTTGATAGGCTCTAGGGCTTTTGTAAGCCCTACTTTGAGCTTGATCATCAACTATAAATACATCCCTCGTCCCCTGTCAGCGGCGCCGCAGCCTGTTATCTCCCTTTAATAAAAAACCCCATCCTATTTTACTCTCCTATCCTCTCCATCTCGTGTTCTTTTCTAGGCGTGTTCAAGATGAATTTAAGCTTTGGTAACTGGTAAGATTGATTTTTTTTTTTCCTCTCATGACTAATATACTTGATACTCGATTGGCAAGCAACAAATTGTGACCAGCAATATGAATATCCTTTACCAAATATGACAGTGGCAAAATATAGTAACTTTGGTGTCTGAGAAACTGAAGTGGATTAGGTATGCAGAAAAAAAGTTCACTAGTCTCATAAAAGAGAAGAGACGTTCTATATAGCAGAAGCAGCCATGCTAACGACCTGGAGGAGCAGTGGTCAAGGATAGAGCTCTACGGCTCTAGAAAAGAGGTAAGTAACATTGATGACCCGTCGAAGTTTTAGAATTTATTTTAATGAACTTGCAAATATGAAATATTAGTAGCTTATTATTTTTTCATGTTCTTTTGATAAAAGTTAGTTTGCCATTCCTTTCATAAAGATGAATAAGTTCATACAAGTCAAACACACATTAATTCAAATGGTCCCCTCCAAAAAAGGTAGGTGTCTATTAATTCATACTTTTTTATATCTTGGAGAGATCAAATACACATCATTAATTGCAAAATTGCAAGATGATTTTAAACGTAGCTCTAGTCCTTTCATTGACCTTAACTTTGTTTTCAAAATTTAAAAAACAGTGTAGACTAATTATTTTCTGGAACAGGCTGGGTCTCCTAACTACCGTACTAACTAGTATCAACTGGTATTGAAGACTCTAGTCTCAAGTTCTCCCATTTCTCGGTTATAGATGTATACTCAACTCCTCTATCAATAGTTGACCCTGTCATCGATTTCCATCTTTCACGTTTCTCTAAAACTAATGTTGATTTATCTTAATTGAGCTCACTCCAACCACAATGGTAACAACTCCTGTCATGATCTTTTGCCTAACCCTAGTCCAAGATGTCATTCCTACATCATTAGCCTCAATTATAAACCTAATTAACCCTCATCAACATCCTACCTTAGCACGAAATACTTCTATGTCAGTTAAATTCAAAGGCTAGTATGGCTCAAGAAAACCAAGGAGAACAAGAAGAACAAGGATGAGGAAAAATAAAAGATATCATATTGCCTACCGTTCCATAACAAAGTTCAAATCAGCTGGCTGGCTCCTAACACACCATTATTTGACCAAATACAATGGTTGGCAGCACCAGTCAGTTCTTAGGTTTGGCTTGTTATGAAGCGGTGATCAATCGCGCTGCATCTTTTGTATTCTTCCTTCCCTTTGCTCTTCTTGTCCTCTTAGATCCTTCAGCCATACTCCTTTGAATATAACTTACTTGGGAGAGTCTAAGTTAGGAAGTTGACGAGGCTGAGACTAGGTATCTCTGTCTTAGTATGGGAATGGAATTTTGGATTAAGGTTTGGTTTAATTAGGATCGTGATTATTGTTCCTTCTTTGTCCTACCAATGGGACTGGTAAGAGCTTACAGAATTTTACTTTGTTTGAGGTTTAAGTATTTAGTTAAAATTTCAAGGAAAATGCCAACGAATACCTTTTTTTGATATGCAATGTGAATATGTGATGCATATGAAAGCTTATTTATCTCACTGTGACTTATTATATTAAATATGGGTCCTCCACTGACAGCATACAAACGTGTCGCGCCACCGCAGGCCGTCCGATCAGATCTCAATGGATGGGAGAGCCCGTGCATGTAACAGATTGTAAGGCCCGAAAAAATTTTAACCCGTCCATATCTAATCGGACGGTCCGTGTGGCGCGCTACACGCTGTGTCGCACGCCACAGGATTCGGATTAGTCCTGTCAGTGCGTAGGCTTGTAGCTAAAAGAAAGATGTACGGTGGTGGCAGCAGCGCAGTTGCAAAAAATTTCATCTATATCCATTTTTTTAAATTATGAAATTAGTCCAATGGCTCAAATCTGTAGCTCATCCGATGTACATTGCTTATGGCGGATGACAATATAGAAAATTCATAAACAAAGACATTTTTATGAAACATAACACCAAATTCCACGTTATAAGCAACAACCCAAAAATAACTCAAAATTGTGGAGGAGATAATTAAATGGAAAAGAAAAAAAGGCATCATTTATGACAATATTTGTAAATTTCAATTTATTGACCTCACCTAAAGAAAACCCATGAGGCCGTAACCAATATATTGTGTTATCAAGGCGGCTACCGTCCTGAATGAAGCGAATTGGACATAGGATTGGCAGACATCTGCACAGCATGTTCTTGAGCTTCAACATCAACAGAATAGGAGACATCCAAGTAGCTCAATATCTGTATCGGACTCCTCGGTGGCAAATCTACTGGCGACGTTTCTGAAGCATCTCAACTATGTCAGTCATGCTGGGCCGTTGTTCAGGCCTATCTTGAATGCAACATAGTGCCACTTTTACTACAATAGCTAGTTCTTCCTCAGTAACTTCACCACTTCTTACCAGTGTCTTGTCTGCAACCTCAATTAGCTTTCCTTCGACTAACTTCTCCTTGCTATCTTCAGGAAATATGTGTACCTCAGTTGGTTTTCTCCATATGTCCCAGGTTGGTTATTTCTCCGTCTGGCAACAAGCTCCATAAGCACCATCCCATAGCTATAAACGTCCGATTTGATGGAGATAGCACCATGTGTGACCACCTCAGGAGACATGTATGTGAACAGTTATTGTAGAACAAAATTAAAACAGTGATGTTTCCCAAATCAATTACCAAAAATTAAAGCGTCAAGTAGCAAAATTGATAACTAAGTGCAGGTAAATAGTAAGCATTATTACCGTGCCTTTAGCTTTGGTCCTAACATTGCTTTCATATCTGCCGACCAACTTCGATATGCCAAAATCAGAAACGAGTGCCTGGAACTCACCATAGAGGAGTATGTTAGCAGGCTTCACATCACGATGCAAAATCATGTGAAGGCAATCATAATGCATGTACTTGAGAGCCTTGACAATATCAATTGCAATTTGATACCGCATCCGCCATGTCAAAAGTTTTCTCTTCTCTTCACCCGCAAAGAGCCACGCATCAAGGGACCCATTCTCATAAAATGGATAGATCAGATAGCGATCGCCCTTTCGTGTGAGGCAGTAACCAAGTAGGCACACCAAATTTATATTTTGAAGGCTTGCTATCACTCTGAGCTCAGTCATGAACTCAGTTTCCCTACTTGGTTGGCCTTTGATCTGCTTCACAGCCACAACCGTGCCATCTCTTATCATTCCCTTGAAAATGGCACCTGATCCGCCCTCTCCAATGCGAACATGGAAGTTCTGTGTCGCTTTTTTAATATCTCTGAACAAGAATCTTGTTGGCAATCCGACTGTTTCTAATAAATTATCCTCCTCTTTTTCAGCCATTTCTAACTCAAAATAAACTTGCTCCAAATCTTCTAGCTTTGGAACATAAATGCAGAGTGTGTACACCACAATCAAGCATGTGTCAACTGCCAATATCAAGTTAAAACAGAACATATCACTGCTGGAAAAGAAGTTTCCCATACAAAACCATTACACAAATAATTACTGAGAAGAAGCCTCCCACCACTACAGTCTTCCATCTTGTGGTTGAAAAAAGTTTCACATATAGCCGAAGATTAATGAAATATATCACTGTGCAAATAACAACCGTTAATACAACTAACTCAATTGTCGGTGAACCTTTACGGACGAGGATGTAAAGACCAATAACAGATAATGACACAGATGCTATGAACTTACTATTTGTGTCCCAAAGAACAAGCAAGGAAATGAAAACAAGGATTCTTGTAAAATCAATGATTAATGTAATGCCAAAAAGATAAAACCAGGGTGTTTCTCTTGGATTAACAATCAAGGTCAATGCGACTACTGCTTGTAAGGCACCTAAGAATGATAACCCAGTCACTAGCTTCCACATATTACCTGGCACTGCTGACATGTACAACAAAACAATTATGAAATATATTATGGTGCTTAGCGAGTCACAAATGATGTAGTAGACTTGATTAATGTTGTATGGACTCTGCTTATTTTGGTGCCAAGAATACCTATGTATCGCTGATAGATTAGCATCTACAAATACCAAAAGAACAAGACATAGTAACACAGCAGCTGCAGCTCGAATTTGAACCTTTTTGCTCACCATTAAGCCCACACTCTCTTGGTTTGATTTTTGTTAAAGGAAAAGACAGTCCCATCTTCCCTCTTTCTCATACCTCACTTTTTCTAGCACTCGATAATTATGATAGTTATCAGTTATCACTTATCAGTCTCTCTCGGGTGAAGACTAAAATGGATCAATTAAATAAGAAAATCTTTTCCAGAAAGAAAAAAGACAATCCGACTGAGAATCTGACATTTGACTATTCTAATTCTTAAAAAAAAAAACAAGAAACAAAGAGTAGTTCAAAATTTGACCATTGACCAGAATATGTGGTTGGGACTCATTTAATTGGAGGAAGCTCACGTGAAATCACCAAAAGAGAAAAATATTTCAATAGTAGAAAATGTCAAGGAAATTCATGCAAACCCTTGTGAATTTTTTGTAAATCAGGTATAAACTTGAAATTATGTTATGGCTGTACTTATACCTGTCTAACGTGGTGAAATAGCATGGAACAGGTCGTTCCATTTGTGGTTTCGTTAAGGAAACGACATTGTATTTCATATCGTTTACCGTTCTGTTTAGAAAATGAAACAAGATTCAATGCCACTATTCCTTCCACTTAGAAATTACATATATTTTTATTGAAAACAAAACGAAACAGTTCGAAACGACGCAATTATATGTTTCTTTTGTCGTTACGTTATCAAAACGCTTCATTTCGCTCTTCCACTTACCGTTTCGTGAGTACGTCACCGCAAACAGCATAACAGCTGCCGTTGACAGCTATAGCTGTACTAGGATTATCAGTTATGTCTTAAGAATAGTTTTTTGATTCTGCACACAGCCAGGAAGTATATTCACTTACTGCTCAAATAAACATCGTTCTTTTATAGTCTAGACTCTAGGGCACCGTTTGGATATAGGAAGAAGGAAGAAGGAAAAAGGCGCAAATTTATTATAAACAATCCAAACTCTTCACAAAGTTACACACTTCCCAATACTTCTTCCCACTTCTTCCCTTCTTCCCTTCTTCCCACACCTATCCAAACGGAGCCTAGAGAAGGAAAAAAAAAGGCGAAAGAATAGTTCGCTCCATCATAACAAGTTAACAAATGCCCCATCGAAGCTACGTGGGGCTGTTCTCCGACCGCCTGCTACGATGCTACCTCTCTCCTCCATCATTTACTGCTCAGGTATAGCGATGGGCATATAACCCGAAAACCCTTATACCTGCATGTACCTGTTTGGACCTGAAGCTTAGCCTGCCTGGCCCGACCTGATCCGGATCTGTAGCAGGCCAAGTGAGGCTAGGTGTTTAAGGGACCTATAGGCAGGTCTGTTCTAACCTAGCCGACCCCCAATTTCTACATCCCCTATTCTCCTTCACCTCCGCTTCTCTATATGCCTCCCCTTCGAGCTTTCTGTCTGAACTAGCACTAGTACAAAGAAGAGGCACGGGTAACCACAGGAGATGGATGACAGGGTTAGGGTGCCTACAGGAAATGCCAAAGTCTTCCCAAGTGAGATACAGGCGTCCACAGAATTGGAACGAACAGGTTAAGGCAGCCTGTAGACAACATCATGGGTCCATGGTCATCCTTACTCAGGTACCCCACCTCTCTCCAGCATTGAAGTGTCTTGCTATTGATTTCCTCGACCCTTCTACCCCCTTTATTACTCCCAGAGTCCCAGTACTATTTCCCTCTTAGACAAGTTCCCACATGCTACAGCCTGCCCCTACTGCCCCTCTTTTCTCTTGCCATTATAGCTTGCACATATGGAACCAGATCCTCTGGTCGGCAGACTCTGGTCGTTTTTAGATTTGGACCGTCTGATTTAATCTTAATGGCTATGGATGTCCCGTACTAGTACCACGATTGATAGCCCCGAAAAAATGTTAACCGTTGAAATTAAATCAGACGGTCCAGATCGAAAATGATCAGGTGGTCGTTTGTAAAAAAATGACCAGAGGATCGACTCCTTGCACATACTGTCTGGGTCGGATCCTCTGGTCGGCAACTTAAAAACGACCACCTGTCGTTTCGTAAAATAATCCGTTTAGATGTCAAGAGGATTAATTCATCTGTCCAAAAAAAAGAAAAAACACACTTTATACGCTTTTGTTCGCCAATCCCTTCTCCCGCTCTCTCCTTTTTCTCTGTCGAATTCGTCTCTCCTTCAACACTCTGTTTGGTACGAAGGAACTGGATGGGAAGGGACGGCAATGGAGGAAAAAATCTAAAATATTTTCTGTTTGGATCGAAGTGAATCGGAAAGGGAATTTTTACGCGAGGGTATTCAATTTACGGAGGAAAAGAAAAATTGCTGAAAATCGTTGATGCAGATCGACACCGATGCCCTTGCTAAGCGCGATCTTCATCGGCTCGATTTCCTTATTTGTGTACGTTTTGCTCCTATTTAATCAATTCTTCCTGCTGCCTCATCTCCTCTCCATCAGCCATCGCTCACGATTTGCTCTTATTTTATCGATTCTTCCAACTGCCTCAGCCATCGTTCAGTAACTCTAGCTCCGTTTTTTTCTTTTCTGCAAACACCAGATTTCTAGTTTTTGTTTAATCGATAAATTTTTATCGATTATAATTTTGCTCTTATTACTTATTATAATTTGCTGGTAGCGCTTACTGGCTTTGATTTCAACACACTAGTACCATTTATTATTTATTATTTATTATTTATTTAAAATGCTTTCAACACACTAATGTTATAATTTGAGGATTATTAACTTCTTGTTTCTCCAGATTGCAGGCTCACAATAATTTCAATCTGGTTTAGTTTTCATCACTTCCGTCTGATCCATATACAAAGGTAAGCTTGCTTATATTTGTAATAGAGTTCAATCTTTGATATATTTGTGTCTTCTTTTTTTTTAAATAACAACAATGTCTTTTTTTTTCCTGAATATCAGTAGTTCAGTACTTCTGGTAGTACCAATTTCATAAGCTTACTTGAGGTTTCTCAATGAACTAGGAAAGTTACGTCTTTTTCTTAGTTTCAGTTTGCTGAAACAATAAACCACATAAATTGCAATGATTAGTATTACATATTAACTAGAAAAATTATTTCTTTCAAGCTTGCTTGCCTTGGATTTATGCTGAGAAAATAATCCATTGGCTCTGAAAGGCTAACAAGGTGGGCCCCTTAAACCAGTAATTGTAATAACTTGTCCCTGTTTTTTAAAATGCCTCAATTACAGTACTGTAATTTATTCAATTTCTATTACATCTCTTTATTAATTGTTTGAGATTGATGTATAAAAATGTTTTTTGTTTTGCCACTGGTACTGATCATGAAAGAGTTATGGTACTAAAATGTTTAGTTGGATTTTTATTTCATATACTGGTCCGTTCTTTTTTAATTTCAGTGTTGTTAATTATCTTAATTTAATGATGCTTGCCATCCACTATTTAATGAGTGTTTAGTTTAATATTGTTAAAGAAGGCCCTGAGAGATGAAAGTTTTGCGGTATGGGTCCTAAAATAGTGTGGTATGAGTTCTCAGATTACAGTCTGAACTAAGATAATGGGGGGATACCCCAACTGTTGGACGGAAATGCCGGTACACTAGCCAGAGGTATCAAATTGAGAATATCTGTTCAGTAATTCTGTGCAATAGGTCCATGCAATTACCATCGGAATCCCAAATATGTCATCGGACGATCTATAATTTTCAAAATTCTGTCCAATGGTTTTTCAAATTTTTTTTATATTTTATAAAATCGTTGTTATTGGATGATTCATAATTTTTATATCATGAATTTTCTAAAATACCAAAAAATAATAAATTTTTTAAAAAATTATTAAATTGATTTCTTTTAAGTTTTCAATATGAAAAATATATTGAACGGTTTGGATTGATCGTTTGTGATTTTGTGAATTCGAAACGTGAGAACGATCATATTGGACGGACCGATCCATCCAATATATTGGACACTAGAATTAATCATATTTAATATAGGCTGTGTTTTGTCAATTGTTACCCATAGATTTGATTTTCAAGTTAATCATGAGAAATTTAGTTTTATTAAGACAGAATTGTTGTGTACAAATACTTGCTCGGGAAATTAGCACTTATTTATTTTGTGCCTTTAGCTGGGGAAAAGATTAGCTTTTTTTTATTCTTTTATACTTAGCCCTCTATATTTTTCTAGTAGATATAGTCAGTAAATAAGTATTTAAGGGTTTATGTTATATCTTTGTAATATCGTTTTGAGATAATTCCTTGTAAGCATGTAATAAGTTGAATATTGACATGTTTTACGAATGTGTTTGTACTTGTACTCTTTTTTAACATGTTGATTGTTGAATCGACAATGATTATTGGGGAAATTGTTTTTATGCCACTCCAAAAGAAGGAAATTGTGAAAATGCCACTCAAAAGTTAATTCTTCTATAAATGCCACTATGACCATATAAAAGTACTACATGAACCCCAAGAATTGTCCCCAAGAAGAACCAGATGGTATAATCAAACCTGAAAAGGCCGACCTAGAATATTTTTGAAATAAAAGTCATTTAAAAATAAACCAGTAGAAATTCTAAAAATCCTTATAAAAATTTTATTTTCCCTATGAGCGATTGGCGCCTCAGCGCGAACAACACAATTTACAGAGAAGCACTCAAAGCAACCGAATCAATCCATTCACCGGCGGTCGGTTTTGTCAAGCCACAGGAAATAACCGGGAGAACAACAGAAGTCCAATTTAAGCAAAATAACACAATCATACAATTGTTGCTTAAATTGACTGAACAAATCGAGGATCTGAAGGTAGCAGTCAAAAGGCTCGAGGCTATGAAAGGGAAAGAAGGCACTCAACCTGACGACCTGACTGACTCTCTGGAACAGATCCAGCAACAACTTCAGAAGCTGAGCTTAGGAGAGCCCAGTAAGCCGGCAGTACCAAAACCGAAAGGCAAATTTTTTGTGTTCAAAAATCCAAAAGAAATATTTGAAGCCGAGAAAAAGAAGGTAGCATGAGCAGAACGCAAACAACAACAGAGGCAGCAAGACCATCAGTGTCAGAAAGAGACACAAATCAAACCCCTACTGTTGAAGACCAGATCCGTGGCTATCGCCTTGGATCTAGACTCAGATTTGAGGCTCAAAGGAGGCTCCCTGGTCAATCTCGACGGTATCAGCGAAGCCTTGAGTCACAAATGAATCCTGATGCTGAGCTCAACATCTCCCAATACAGACGAGCACAGCAAGTCCCAGCAGAAACTCTGTACCAAGCTGGATGGTCAGAGAGCAGGCACCGAGTATACCAACATTACTCGGATGAAAGAACGTTGGTCACAGATGGCCAGCAAGTGGAGCTACCGTTCATCTCTGAAGAAAGTTTTAACAGACTTTTGCAAGAAGGGCTCCAACATCTGCATATCGGACTAATTATGGTTCGATTGTACACGTTGCATAGACGAAGTGCAGGTGTGAATGCACTAGTGTTAATCAGAGACACTAGATGGCGAGATGATAGAGCTGTCATCAGCTCTATGGAGATGGATCTCACATCTGGGACGCAGTTGGCATATACTGCCCCAGATATGACTCTAAGTATCCGTGACTTCAGAGATCACATTCAACTAGTGATTCAAACTCACGGGTATGAAGGATGGCAAGGTGGAGAGAGTAATCTTTTACTCTCAAGGTCTCTAATTGGACGACTGTCCAATACAAGCCACACAAATTTCAGATACAATGTTCAGAACGTGGCGGACCACCTAGCAAGTCGAGGAGTTCGGGCCATCCCTGGCTCGCAACGTACAACCACAGAACTCCGTGGAAGGCAGTGGCTTGTGAGACCAGCTGTCATCTCACAAGCTCAGAATCCCCAAGTAGCACGAATCCGAGCAAGGACAGACGGCTCACTATCCGTCAGATTTGCGGGGTATACAACAACAACCCCTGAACAAGAAGCTATTCGTGGAGAAAATGATGAGGAAGAACTCGAACAAGAATTCATCAATCTACTCACGCTAGATGATGATTGGCCATATGAAGATGATCCAGAATTTCCAGAAATCTATTCAGACCCTGAGGAATTCAGTGAAAATGACGAGACTGAGCAAGATGATGGTCCCTTATTGGGAAAATGGTTCTTGGCAATACTCAAAGCCGAACAAACTGAACCAACAGTTGAAATGATGGAACCTATAAATCCGTATCAATGGTTTGCTATTGAACAACTAGACAACGAAGACGAACTCGTGCAAATGACATTTGCAGAGTTTAATTGGCTAGAAACCGTTGATGCAGAAAGTGAGTGGTTTGAGGAACAAGCCCTCATGATGACATGTCAATGGGACGAGTCGGACGAAGATGAGATACTCTCAACGGTGCAATTCATGTCTCAATTGGGTGCACCAGCAAACCAAGATGAAGACTTGCTAAGTCTTCTAGCGAAAGGTGGTGGGGAAGATGTCAGTTCCTCCCCAAATTCTAAAACAAAGTGGGACGAGGATCTATTCGAGACAGTTTATATGATAGAAGAGATGGAGTACCCACAATTCAAAAATCTCAAAAAGAAAGTGGAGACTGTACTCTCAACTGCAGAGTTTTCACTTACAAGAATACCACATGAACCAATCATGGGACCGGCCATGTACCCACCTGGTTCAAGGCAACCCCAGAACCTCCAAATCCCAGAGATAAAAGCACGGTTGGACAACATCCGCGGTGGCTATGCAAGGCAAATGAACGAAAGGTTTAACCTGCCAACAGCCCAAGCCAGTCAAGGCGCAATCCTAGTTTTACCAGAAGATATTGGGTTATACTCAGAAGTTATCTCCCGATGGGAATCAATCACGCTCAATCTGGTAAATGAGAAAAACTGGGCAGATAACAAATCAAAGGTCAACTACATCGAAAATCTCCTGGGAGAAACGGAGAAAAAGACCTGGATTCAGTGGAGAATGACATTTCCCACTGAATATGAAGAACTAGTGAACATCGCTGATGATCCGCAAAATGTAATATCACAAATCAGACGAATGTTCCTGTTGGAGGACCCAACAACCGGGTCCACTGAAGAGCAAGATCGAGCGTACAACGACCTGGAGAGGCTTTCATGCCACAATGTGAAAGATCTTTTCGACTATATAAATGATTATAAGATCTTAGCGGCAAAATCAGGAAGGATGTTCATATCTCCCGAACTCTCGACAAAATTTTTCAGAAAGATGCCTCCAATTATTGGTGGAGAAATTGAGAAGGCATTTGCTGAAAAATACCCAGGCAATACTGTAGGTGTTATTCCAAGAATACATTTTACCTACCAGTACCTGGCAGAGCAGTGTAAGAGAGTTGCACTCCAAAGAAGTCTCAAAGATCTCTCATTCTGTAGCCGCATACCAGTGCCGGGTTACTATCAAAAGAACAAGAAGTATGGTCTTCGAAAGGCGAAGACATATCGGGGCAAACCACATGATACGCATATCAGAGTATTCAAAAGTAAGCACGCAGATAAAGTAAGGAAATGCAAGTGCTTTATATGTGGTGAAGAAGGACATTTTGCCCGCAACTGCACAAGGCAAAAAGGCAACATTGCAAGAGCAGCCATAGTCGAAAATCTAGACCTAGATGATGACTGGGATGTGCTCTCGGTAGATCAAAATGAACCAGATAGCGATGCAATCTGTTCATTTTCTGAAGGAGAAGGAGGTACTAGTCATTCTTTGATGGCTGGTATAAATGAGGTTCCGTACGAAACCGCAATGATGATAACGAGTGAAGAAATCTCATGGCGAGTGGTGACCTCAGTGCCCCAAGAAATCCAAAATTGTGCGCATCAATGGGAGGACAACAGTCCAGTGGCGCAAGAATTCATGAGGTGTCTGTTCTGCAAGGAGCAGACTAATCCAAGGATGAGAGCACATTGCAGTTTATGTCATTTGATTGTCTGCCCAATGTGTTCGAGATTCAACCTGGGAAGAAGGTTGACAATACAAAGATCAAATCTCCAGTATGACAATAAGGATACCCTAATTAATGAGCTGATTGGGTATACAAATTTCCTCTTAGCAGAAAACCAAAGGCTAAAGGAAAGAATTGAAGAATTGGAGATGGGAAAGGACCTGGATGAAATGCGAGATCCAACAAAAGTAAAAACCCCTGAAAAGCAAATTCTTGAAGAGGCAGATTCGGATGATGAAGCAATCGAAAACCATATCCAGAAACGAAATGGAGTGGTAATCAAGATGCTGACAGATAGAGATGAATACATCAGTACTCAAGTTCCAGATCCGAGAAAAGGGAAGAGAGTCTTAAACAGACTTTACAACATTGAGCTGACAATGGAAATACCAGGTGTTGAGAAGTTCAAAATCCAAGCAATTTTGGATACTGGCGCAACAGTTTGCTGCGTAGACCAGAATGCAGTCCCAAAAGAAGCTTTGGAACCAAGTGCGTACCCCATTCAAATCAACGGGGTTAACTCTTCTCAAATAGCCAACCAAAAACTCAAAGGCGGAATGATGGCTATCGAGGAAAACCGTTTTCGTATCCCTTTCACCTATGCATTCCCAATGGAGCAGAGGGATGGGATCCAAATGCTGATTGGTTGCAATTTCATCTGAGCCATGCAAGGAGGACTTAGGATTGAGGGCCAAATGGTAACATTTTACAAAAATGTTACAACAATCGCGACAAAAGTTGACGCTGAGGTGGCAGCTTCAGCAGCAATCGAAGAACTAGAGTTGTCTGAGCTAGAGTATTTTGAGATTCAGAGAATCACTGCATACTCCTGTGGTGAAGAATCGCAGAAATTCAAGGAAATGTTCAGACCCCTTTTGGAGAGATTAAGAGAACAAGGGTACATTGGAGAAAATCCTCTCCAACACTGGGAAAAGAATCGGGTTAAGTGCAAGTTAGACATTATCAACCCGGATATCACAATCCAAGACAAGCCCCTGAAACATGTCACACCAGCAATGAAAGAGCAATTTGACAAGCATGTTCAGGCGCTACTCAAGATTGGAGTGATACGACCCAGTAAGAGCCGACACAGAACCATGGCAATGATGGTAAACTCAGGTACATCAATAGATCCAAAGACTGGTGCTGAAATCAAAGGCAAGGAGCGTATGGTATTTAATTACCGCACCCTCAATGATAATACCCACAAAGACCAATATAGTTTGCCAGGAATTAATACCATCCTTAAGAAAGTCGGTAACAGTCGGATTTATTCAAAATTCGACTTAAAAAGTGGGTTCCATCAGGTGGCAATGGATCCTGAATCGGTTGAATGGACGGCTTTTGTCGTTCCAAATGGCTTGTATGAATGGCTAGTTATGCCATTCGGGTTAAAGAATGCACCGGCAATTTTTCAAAGAAAGATGGACGATTGCTTCCGGGGAACGGAAAACTTCATAGCAGTCTACATCGATGATATACTAGTATTTTCTGAGAATGAAGAACAGCATGCCAAACATTTGGAGGCCATGCTAACGATCTGTGAGAAATGAGGGCTTGTACTCTCCCCAACTAAAATGAAAATAGCTGTACAGGAAATCGAATTCCTAGGTGCAGTTATTGGGAACAGAAAAATCAAACTTCAGTCGCACATAATCAAGAAAATCATTTCTTTCGATGAAGAAAAATTGAAGGAGAAGGCCGGTATGAGATCATGGCTTGGCATCCTCAACTATGCCAGATCATACATACCGAAATTGGGAACATTACTTGGGCCATTATACTCAAAAACAAGCGAACACGGTGACAAAAGGCTCAAAAGCTCAGACTACGAGATCATCAGAAAGGTCAAGCAAGCGATGAAACAGCTCCCAGATCTCGAGCTACCTCCGGAAGGATCCTACATCATCCTTGAAACAGACGGATGTATGGAAGGATGGGGTGGAGTATGCAAATGGAAGAAAGCGAAGCATGACCCCCGAAACTCGGAGAAAGTTTGTGCGTATGCAAGCGGAAAATTCCCAATGATTAAATCCACAATAGATGCAGAAATCTATGCTTGCATGGAAACAATGAAGGCACTCAAGATTCACTACCTGGATCAAAAGGAGATCACTCTCAGAACTGATTGCCAGGCCATAATTAGTTTCTATAACAAGTCAGCACAAAACAAACCTTCAAGAGTCCGATGGATTAATTTTGTTGACTTTGTTACAGGAACAGGAGTGCAAGTGAATTTCGAGCACATTGATGGCAAAATGAATGTGCTAGCTGATTCGTTATCACGATTAACAGCAAATATGGTGAAAACCGGAAATTGCTATTTCGCTGATGAACAATTGGCCGATTTAGAAAAGGTGCTCGAAGAAACAAAAGGAGCTCCTGAGGAGATAATCAAGCATCTGGCAACGATTATCGGGCATATTGATAATATGCTAGATGAAAAACCTTTCTTTCAAAACCTCTAGAGCAAGGCGATAAGCGGGCATGGTGGACCGCTGGAAAAACCCACTATACCCTGTATCTTAGGAACCGTCTGGTAGTAATCTACGGAAAGCTACTGACATTTTTAGTTTTCTTATAATTTTCATTTTGTGTGAATTTTATTTCTTTTTCAGAAAAATGGTGCTTGATCATCTGAGGAACCTCATGAGAATCCATGAAGGAAGTTCAACAATCGGGTTCAGACCAGGAAGCCGGCAAGCATTTCAGCAGGCCGAAAGATGGGCAACCTCAGGAAGAGAGTTAGACTCTCTTCGGGATTATGAAATAATAACTGGTGACTTACTAACAATGTACCCACGGTCTTTTCAGTGGGAAGGAACCATGCTACTAAGGCTTGAGGAAATTCATAAGGAGCAAATACAAAGGACCATTGATGAAGTCGAAAGACTCATGGTCTTGAATTATTTGCAAAAGATTCGCCTAGAGCAGAAGGCATCCAAGGACAACTGGGCTAGTACTGCACTAGGACCAGTTAATCATAACATTGATGAGCTGTTAGCAATTCACCAAAAGATGCTATCGATCCAGCAAGGCCATTATTATTAGTGAGTCCCACCATTATAAGGGAATCACATTATTGTGTTTGCTTTCGGTGCCACTACGGTAGTGCGCATCTTTTCTTTTTCTTTATTTACTGTCACATGGGTTGGCACGAAATGAGTGGTTTGCTTTTATTTCTTTTTGGGCAATTATTATACTAAAGATGCCCACTAGTTTGCTAAGGACATACCAACTGTGGTAGACGAATAATTGAAATGGACGATGGGGCCCATATGCGCACCCGCATTCAATTATCGAGCTCACCAACCGGTAGCGTTCCTTCTATATAAGCAGTAGGATGTTTCACTAAGAGGGCATCACCCAACTTAGTAATCATCTATTCTTCCCTTGTATCACTTCCTAGATATCAATAAAATTCCCTCATTCTCTTTTCAAAACTTTGGAACCAGTATTCTTTAGTAATCAGAAGTTTCAAAGTCGATCCGATCGTTACTAGCCTATTCTGGTATCAGAGCGAGGTTTGTATTCTTAATATTATGGCTTTCTAATTTTCTAATTATTCTGGGTAGGCACATAGGGGGAGATTATGCCAAACTAATAAAAATTGTTTAAATTAATCAACCAGAAAACGTCAGTTAAAAGTGAAATTTTAAGGAACCAAAAGAATCATCCTGCCGTACAGTACCTAGGAAAAAGGGGAAGATCGCGGGTAAACACGATGATGTGAGGTTATAACCAAAGTAAACCAACTTAAAATTGGCAAAGTAAAGGAAGATTAATTAATAATCTGGGTACACAGTTTTGGGTACACATAGCAGAAAATTTTACTCAAAGTGGCAAAATCATAAGGGTGACCACATTTTTTTTGGTGGCAAAAACAGAAAGTTTAACTTTCGGGTGGCAATTGCTAGATTTCACAAATTTTGGGTGGCACAGAAAAAATTATCCCATGATTATTTTCCTTTTTTTCTGTTTCAACACTGACCGTTCAAATTTCTTTTGTATTGAAAATTCTCTCAACCTGTGATATTAATGAAATGTAAAAAAAAAATGACTTTGAGCGTTTTAAGTTTCTTTTCTAAAAAATACTAAACAGAAACAAAAGAACATGAAAATCCATCTAAAGAAGTGAATTGGAAATTGGATTGGCAGACATTCCGAATGAAATGAATTGTGTTATCAATTGTGTTGTCAAGGGGGCTACCGTCCCGAATGAAGTGAATTGGACATAGGATTGGCAGACATCTGCACGGTCTGATCTTGAGGTTCAACATCGATGGAATAGGAGACATCCAAGTAGCTCAATATCTGTATGGGACTCCTCGGTGGCAAATCCACTGAGCGGCGTTTCTGAAGCATCTCAACAATGTCAGTCATGCTGGGCCGTTGTTCAGGCCTATCTTGAATGCACCATAGTGCCACTTTTACTACAATAGCTAGTTCTTCCTCAGTAACTTCACCACTTCTTACCAGTGTCTTGTCTGCAACCTCAATTAGCTTTCCTTCGACTAACTTCTCCCTTGCTATCTTCAGGAAATATGTGTACCTCTGTTGGTTTTCTCCATATGTACCAGGTTGATTGTTCCTCCGTCCGGCAACAAGCTCCATAAGCACCATCCCATAGCTATAAACGTCCGATTTGATGGAGATAGCACCATGTGTGACCACCTCAGGAGACATGTACGTGAACTGTTATTGTAGAACAAAATTAAAACGGTGATGTTTCCCAAATCAATTACCAAAAATTAAAGCGTCAAGTAGCAAAATTGATAACTAAGTGCAGGTAAATAGTAAGCATTATTACCGTGCCTTTAGCTTTGGTCCTAACACTGCTTTCATATCTGCCGACCAACTTCGATATGCCAAAATCAGAAACGAGTGCCTGGAACTCACCATTGAGGAGTATGTTAGCAGGCTTGACATCACGATGCAAAATCATGTGAAGGCAATCATAATGCATGTATTTGAGAGCCTTGGCAACATCAATTGCAATTTGATACCGCAGCCGCCATGTCAAAAGCCTTCTCTTCTCTTCACCCGCAAAGAGCCATGCATCAAGAGATCCATTCTCATAAAATGGATAGATCAGATAGCGATCGCCCCTTCGTGTGAGGCAGTAACCAAGTAGGCGCACCAAATTGATGTATTGAAGGCTCGCAATCACTCTGAGCTCAGTCATGAACTCAGTTTCCCTACTTGGTTGGCCTTTGATCTGCTTTACAGCCACAACTGTGCCATCTCTTATCATTCCCTTGAAAATGGCACCTGATCCACCCTCTCCGATGCTAACATGGAAGTTCCGTGTTGCTTCTTTGATATCTCTGAACAAGAATCTTGTCGGCAGTCCGACAGTTTCTAATAAATTGTCCTCCTCTTTTTCAGCCATTTCTAACTCAAAATAAACTTGCACCAAGTCTTCTAGCTTTGGAACATAAATGCACAGTGTGTACACCGCAATCAAGCATGTGTCAACTGCCAACATCAAGTAAAACAAAGCATACCACTGCGGGAAAAGAAATTTCCCATACAAAACCATTATGCAAATAATGATAGAGAGGAAGCCTCCAACCACCGAAAACTTCCATCTTGTGGTTGAAAAAAGTTTCACATATAGCCAAAGATTAATGAAATATATCACTGTGCAAATAACAACCGTTAATACAACTAACTCAATTGTCGGTGAACCTTTACGGACGAGGATGTAAAGACCAATAACAGATAATGACACAGATGCTATGAACTTACTATTTGTGTCCCAAAGAACAATCAAGGAAATGAAAACAAGGATGCTTGTAAAATCAATGATTAATGTAATGCCAAAAAGATAAAACCAGGGTGTTTCTCTTGGATTAACAATCAAGGTCAATGCGACTACTGCCTGTAGGGCGCCCAAGAATGACAACCCAGTCACTAGCTTCCACATATTACCTGGCACTGCCGATATGTACAACAAAACAATTATGGAATATACTATGGTGCTCAGCGAGTCACAAATAATGTAGTAGACTGGATTAATGTTATAAGGTCTGTGCTTGGACGGATAATCATACAGTTTTGATAGATTAGCATCTACAAGGGCCAAAACAATGAGACATAGCAACACCCCAGCTGATGCTCGAATTTGAACCTTTTTACTCACCATTAAGCCCATGCTCTCTTGATTTGGTTGTTAAAGGAAAAAACACCTTCCCTCTTTCTCATACCTTAGCTTTTCTAGCACTCAAGAATTGAAGGTAGTTATCAGTTTCTCTCATGTGAAGACTAAAATGGACCATTTGGATAGGAACATCTTTTCCAAAGTGAAAAACAAAAACAATCAATAAGTTAATTAGACAAAGACTCTGACGTTTGACTATTCTAATTCTACAACAAAAAAGAAGGAAGAAAAAAACAAAAAAGAGTTCAAAGTTTGACCATTGACCAGAATATGTGGTTACTGGTTAGTCTGTACGGAAAAAATTATGGACAAACTCCACAAAACTCACTCAAAATCACAAAGAAAAAAAAAATGGGAGGATGCATGTTTTATCAAGTTTATCTTACTACTTTTTAAGAAGTTGAGTTATAATTTGTAATAAATAAAGTTCGAGGGTTTGTTTGCAAAGTTGAGTTATAATTGTTAGATGATTGAGTTATATTGTCAGACTTATTTCAGATGCTTGGGTGTATGTGTTGAACAGAAGTTGATTTTGTTAAGAATTGTTTTGAATTCTTTACTCTTTATATCAGCAATACTAAAGGTTGTGGAAATTCATGTAAATCCTTGTGAAATTTTTGCAAATCAGGTATAACCTTGAAAAATTATATTATGCCTGTACTTATCTAGGACCATCAGTTGGGCCTTCAGAATCATTTTTCTTTATTCTGTACACAGATTAAGGCCAAGAAGCATATCCACTTGGCTATCATTCGGTCCATCTATGACAACTCAAATGTACATGTTTTATGTATAGTTCAGAGAGAGAGAAAAAAGGATGAGAGCAATGATTGTGCATTTGATCATGGAAACAAGTGTTCACTGCATCACCCTCAACATGTAGTATGTTCAGATAATTGTCCCAACAGTAACTGGTAAATTGGTATGGGGAGAACTTTTGCACAATTCATAAGTTACTTGGCTATAATAAAAGAACTAAAGGATATTATTGGCTTATTGCAGACAACACTAAAAAGAATGAAGAACATTGGTGGTTTCTCCACCCCACTAAAGCAATTGTACCAGCGAGAGTGCACAAAAAAACTAAAAATTCCAAATACGTAACAATAAAAAAAGTAGAAAAAGAAACTGAAATAGGAACAGTTGTATTAAAGAAAGTCCAGTCACATCCTCTTATGACCAATACCAATACAGGCATCTTCATAAGGAGGAGCAAAACCTTGCCGGTAACAAAAATCACCCCACCGTACCACAGAGTCTCCTTAAGATCTAATGTAAAAATTCAATAAATGTAAGTTAATTAAATAGTGCAATCAATTTAAAGAGTAATGATTGTCAAATAGGGGCAGTCACGCCAGCTGTATTACTCACAAATATTAAAGAAACTCGGCAAACATCCTGATAGGACTCAAAATGTGCATCTTTCATTCCATCACTTCATTAGCGAAAAAAACAAAACTTTTTAAATTCCAAATGGACAAAACTGTATTAAAAAGCAATTCATTCAATATAAAATCCAATATGTTTGCTTCTTATAAAATTGTTGCTCATCAATAGTATTGTGATAATTAATTGTAGCTATTGCATGATGTTGTCAAAATTAGGTCATTGAAGTCAATAGATGTGAGCTGTAACATCACAACTGATATAATAATGAAAAGCAATAGGTCCCAATACTCACAGCTTTTTTATTTTCTTGAAATGTGTGATGAGGCCTATAATTCAGCATACAGCATTCTCTGTAGTCTAATTGCACACAGTGGCCCCCTATCATTATCTTGGTTAATCGTATAAATGTATTTAGATTTGCTAAGAATAAGAAAATACACATTCCTATTTTTTTCGTCTTGTGTTGTCATAATTTGAGTGAAGTAGCGGAAAAACTCACAAGCAACAATAGGAACAATTGATAGCAAGCTTGAAATTAGACGATTAGGAATTAATATCTATTCATCCAAATAGGAAAAGCTAATACTGGGAAAAACAAATTTCATAGTTTCCACAAATCAGTATAATTCAATGTTTCTTATTTACAAATTACCAGTAATTGAACAACAATAGTAAGCCAACTCATGTTTGACATTTGGGGTGGAAATTTTGATTTTTCTTATTTCTATAATCATATTCTTAAGTTTAATCCAATCTGACCTTTCATATCCACTACTATTAGTATCATGGCTCCGTTTGGATAGGTGTGGGAAGAAGGAAAGAAGGGAAGAAATGGGAAGAAGTATTGGGAAGTGTGTAACTTTGTGAAGAGTTTGGATTGTTTATAATAAATTTGGGTCTTCTTCCTTCTTCCTATATCCAAACGGTGCCTAGTGTGTAATTCCTGAACATTGTGAGTACAGCTAATTATACTTGGTAGTGATTCAGATCTGCTAGGAGCAAGCAGAATTAGCAATACCACCTTGGTGGTTATAATTTAGTTGTACATGTTTTGTTACCATTCTATCTGTAACATAATTGAGATCAACTCACAAGAAGGCAAAAATAACCTCACTGCAACGCCTAAGAGCTGGAGAGTAGAGTCTGAAGTGGCAAGCTTTCACACAAGTGTCGTGAGTCTTCGCCTCTTCCTCCTCCGGATGTGCCGATCATTTCCCTCTTCGAGCCTCCAGCAGCTGCGCCATGGCTGCGATAAGTCGAGAAGGAAAGGAAGAAGACGGATGAGTTAACGCCGTTACCACGGAACAGTTGCCAGTCAACTTTGTGGGGTCCAATTGACAGCCACCGTTGGATTTTCTAAACGAAATTTATTAGGGGGAAAAACTGGCGAATCGTATCAGTTTTGTAATATTTATAGGCTGTTTTTGTTAATTGTCTAATTGTTACCTATAGAGTTGATTTTCAGGTTAATCATGAGAAATTTAGGTTTATTAAGACAGAATTGTTGTGTACAAATACTTGCTCGGAAAAAATAGCACTTATTTATTTTGTACCATTAGCTGGGGAGAAGATTAATTTTTTTTTATTCTTTTATACTTAAGCCCTCTATATTTTTTTTTAGATATAGTCAGTAAATAAATATTTTAAGTATTTATGTTATATCTTTGTAATATCGTTTTGAGATGATTTCTTGTAATCATATGACAAGTTGAATATTTTAACGTTTTGCGAATGTGTTTGTACTTGCATTGTCCTTTTTTTTTTTAATATATGTTGATTGTTGAATCGACAATGATTATTTTCCGTTTTCTGTTTAAGTTTTTTTTTTCTAAAAAAAATACTAAACATAAACAAAATATGTTCTTGTAAATTTATTATGCATCGTAAGATGCAATAATTTTTATATGTATATTTTTTTCCGGAAAAATATAAATTTAGAAATGCTAAAGTAGCAGAAAATTTCTTGTTGTTTTTATTTAATGTTACTTAAGTTCTACTCGAAAAGAATTAAAAACAATTGTTATAATACTGATTGACTAAGAGTTCATAAAAAATATTTAGCAATTATTTTTTATCTTTTTACAGATTTATGACACAAAATGATTTATATTGTATTGTCTAATATTTTTCAGACAGACAAATGATTTTGTATAGTCATATAGAAGAAGAAGACATTCTAGTTTTTATTTTATAGATCCTGAAATGGGTTATTTGATTGGTTCTACCTATTTCATAGACCTTTTTTTATTATAAACGTAAAATATTCTTTTTTATTATGTATCGGTGAAACCTATGAACTTATTCTAAATAGACATTTTTCTTTATAAATCGAATAATGACACATGGAACTCCGTATAATGAATTCATCAACTTGATTGTCAATAGGGACTCATATGATAAAGAAAATACTAAAAACAAAATTACAGAAATAAATTAGGGGCTTCGAATCACAGAGATGTCAATCCGAAATTGAAAAGAGGGTGATTTCTTAAAAAGTAGCAAATAAACCGCTGTATTTTTATAATCGAAGTTCCAAAAGTTTAGAAGACATTTTTAAGATTTTTATTGACAGTAGAACCGGGGTAGAATAAAATTCTACAGTATGAGTATTTTTGTTGTTTGCAATTTCTAAAATATATTCTTTTTGAAATCAAGTTACAAGCAGCTTGGGTTGAATTGACTTTTATTATAACAAAACAGTACTTGAAGGCTTAAAGCTGAAACAGGGAGAACTTCTGAATTGACCCATTAGCTGCATTATCTGACCCGCCACACAGAATGTTCTATCTTGAGTGTGATGGAAATATTAAAGAAAAGAACAAAGAGATAGGGTAAAATCAGTCGCGACTGACGGATGAGACCGTCAGCTACGATCAAATCTCAATTTTCGAGATTCTAACAGTCGATCCAAACCGTTCAATGTGTTTTCTATATTGAAATCTCATTGGAGACAAACTTTTATATTTTTCTGAAAATTTTTAATATTTATTTTGTATTTTATAAAATTTTTAATCTAAAGAATTCTGGACCCTTCAAACAATGATTTTTAAAAATTTCAAGAAAAAATAGTAAATAAAATCGGAAAAATATAAAATTTTATCTCCAATGAGATTTCAATATGTAGAACACATTGAACGGTTCAGATTATCCATTAGAGCCTCAAAAATTAAGATATAATCGCAGCTGACCGTCAGTCGTGGCTGATTTTTTGTCTATCTCAAGAATAAAAGGATAAGAAGAGAAACGCCGAATGCGACGTTAAGAAATGAAACTGTAGAAGCCTTACCCCTCCAAAAATAATTAAAAATAAAACGAGAGAACTCATGACGTGGCAAAAAATAGGATTAGTAAGTTACTAAGTTCATGTTTGATTTAAATAAATTCAATCTCTCGATATGAGAAGAAAAATCTTGCAAAGTTAAACAGACAAAAAATTTATTTATAAGCTCCGTTTGGATAAGTGTAGGAAGAAGGGAAGAAGAGAAGAAGTGGGAAGAAATATTGGGAAGTGTGTAATTTTGTGAAGAGTTTGAATTGTTTATAATTTTTTTCTTCCTTCTTCCTTCTTCTTTCTTCCTTCTTCCTATATCCAAACGGTGCCTACACATGAAAAGAAAATGAAAACACGCTTTGGGGGAGAGGAGACCAAGATTGACATGGGAAGAAGCGATGAAAAGAGACCTTAAAGAATGGAACGTCTCCAAGGAGTTGGCGATCGATAGGAGCGCTTGGAAGTTAGCAATTCATGTACCGGAGCCATGACGTATGAACTTAGGGGTAGGAACGATGCTATAGGTTTGTAGATCGCTCTATTAGGTCATAGTTGAGGTCTAGGTTTCTATTATTAGAGGTATAATTATTAGTATGACTAGTTTTATTATTAGTATTTTTTTTTGTTCTTGGATGTGTTCTCTTGTTGGATTTTTTTTCTAGCCTATCCCAACTTGTTTGGGACAAAAGGCTTAGTTGTTGTTGTTGCTGTTGTTGAAAAGAAAATGAAACTCCGCCTATATTAAGCTTTGCTTGCATTGTTTAGTATAGCTCGGTTCCAAGTCTGAGTAAAACAAGGAGGGTTGTGATAGGCTAGACGAGCCAACGTAAAAAATCCAGTCATCTATGGAAATAAAATCCAATTAATGTTTTATTTTTTTGTTTTTGGATGTGTTCTCTTGTTGGGTTTCTTTCTAGCCTACCCCAATTTATTTGGGACAAAAGGCTTAGTTATTGTTGTTGTTGTAAAAGAAAATGAAATCGTCGAGAAACTAAAACAATTAATATGGTTGATTTTGAAAGAGAGATGGTTTTAAAAACAAAAACTGTAATTCTGAATTTGTGATTTAAAATGAGAAAACCGTCAAATGTGAAGGCACAGCGGTGCATCGCTACATTCGACTTTCCTATTTTGTCGAATATACAATATTCATGACTACAACAAGTTTAGTACTTTTTGAAAAAAAAATGAACTAACTGTTATATTATTTTATATAAATAAAGAATCGACCTTCATTATTTGTATAAAAGTTAGTAACAATGATTTTTATATTCCTTAAAATTAATTGATTGAATTTAGAATTACATGGTATACAATCTACTGATACGTATTCTTTTTTTAACTCTATTGAAAAAATATAATGCCTCGGTAGATCCGTCTTAGTTGTGCCCAAGAAGAGTATCATGTATTCATGTTATTGTGATTCACATGTACTATACATATATATATAAATCAAAATGATTTTCATGCAGATTTTATTATAGTTGATTTTTCAGGATTTCGTTTGAATTTAAAAAAATACAAAATTTGATCAAATTAAATCAAATCCGTTTATTTTGATCAAAGAAGTTTTAATCAAATTCCACGTAAAGAAAAAAAATGATTTCTAATCAGCGCTGTAATATATTTATCACTAAATTAGTAAAGTATCATATGTGTCGCTCTTTTAGTGCTTTGATAAATCTCGTCTCCTTATAATATACAAAAAAATAGGAAGAAAAAAATAACTACATAAACTACTAAATCACGTGAATGACAAACATATACTAAATAACTTGCATTCAGTTTAGTTAAGAGTCCACATTTGACTCTGTTAGAATGCATAGTTATTAAATTAAATACAATTGATGGTCGTTACGCATTTTGATTTGTCCAAAGTACATTTCAATACCTATCGGTTATTATTTTGAACTTTATAAAGAACATTATTCGAAATAGAGTAAAAATAACACTCATTTGATTTAAAATACATCCTTGTATATTCGATTGAGATTAAATTAATATTTATTTCTTGTTTTTTAAGAGAAATTGAATAATGTGTGTAGAAATATATAAGAGATGATGATATTGTTTTAATTTAATTATGTGTAAATACCGTCAAGAACGATTAGTAACTCATGGTGATCAAAACCATCACCTATAATTAGCGTTAAAAAAAAAACACGACATATTCGAACACGACACAGTACTAGGTGGTATGATACGATAAGACACATACACAATACGGTACAAAAAACTTAAGCACGTCCGTGTTTTTAGACATGTCATGTCTGATTTTGATGACATAGACATGACACAACATATGAATTATCGATGCACAACATGACACGACACAAACACGACATGCATGACATGGCCGAGAGATACAAAAAGTTCATATTTAGGGGTTAAAGATGGTAAATTTTATGAAATTACAAGAAAATTTTTTTATATTGTCTACTTGTTAATGATAATTTCATAATTTGAATGTGCAATTTATCAATAAACATAACTATATAACTATTTTTATGAAATTCAAACGTGTTTAGATAAGACACGTATGGCACATCTAAAGAAGAGATGATATGAGGACACGAGACATGACATGTCGTATCCATTCTTTAATAAAATTAGACATGACATGATATGACACATGAAATATTTAAATACGGCACGACATGACAAATGATCCTAATACGATATGTTTGACACTGCATAACACCTATTTAGAACACTACGTATAAATATATTTTCGAAATTCTTTTTGCGGTTTTAGAAATTTGGCCGTTAAAATCTATTAGTTAGCTACTATACTGATTAATTGGTTGTCAAATTTAATTAGTCGACTACAAAACCGTGTCCTCTCTAATCAAATAATAATGGACTTTCTAAATGCTTTTTTCTGATTTATGAGGATAATAAATAATTGGAATTTACATAGATTATTCTCGAACCATCAAAATATCGCCAAGTTATATGTATATGGTCCATGTTTAAATAAAATATGTTATAAATTTCATTCTTAAGTAGGTAAATAATTTGTTTTAGGTAAATTATAAATGCTTAAATAGATCAATATAAAAGTTAAAATCTTTTTACAAATAATTAATTAGATCGATATAAAGTCCATTTCTTTCAACACTCCGTTTAGTTCATAATAAATTTACTGTTACTGATGATGTACTCCTCAATATTTGAAAATGTTAATAAATTAAAAAGGACAAAGAAGACAAAAAGTGCAAAGTAGGAAATAATAAATAAACTCAAATAGATATTAAGACATTATAACAAAATAAAAAAGTGAAAAAAAAATAATAGAAGAAGGCAACTAGTTAGCTGAGCTGAAGTCTGAAGTCTGAGTCTGAGAATGGCTGAATGGGAGCATGCAAATTGGCAGTGCTCTTCTACTCTCATTCCATGATTCCCACCTACCTTGCTTCTAACTTCACAATTCATTGAAACAGAGATATATAAATATAAAGGGAGAGAGAACAAGAGAGAGAAGAGAAAAGAGGAAGAAGCAATTAATCACCATTGAATGGATCCCACGGTCGCCGAGCGCCGCCTGAGAGCCATCTCCGGTCACCTCTTTCCTCTCTCCGGCGATCTCGCCTCTTCTCGCTTCAGCACAAACCCCACTGCTGGAGAGTTCGTAAAGGGTATTGTTTGTTTCTATTTTGTGCTTTTATTTAAAGAGAGGAATTGCGTGGTCCCAACTATTTGCCTGCTAAAATTTGTGGTTGAAATTGATTCAAAAGTTATAATTGTGTGTGTGTGTTTGAAGGGAGAGTTTGTTGTGTGTGGGGTTGAAAAAGACAGGCTTACTGACAAATTTCACATGCTATGTACATTTACAAAATTCTGCTAAAATTTTACTTCTTTGGCTATTGTGAGTTTAAAAGGTGAGAATCTGATTCTGGATTTCAAAGATGGCTTGAAGGCTATTTGTGTTTTATTGACTTGCTTGACTATATATTCTTCATGTACAACAATATTTTTTATGGGGTTTGGATTCAAGATTCATTTTGCTTGCAAAAGGAACTTTGGACTTGAAATTTTTGATAACTTGGTGATAGGAAATTAAGAAAATATTATGAGTCCATGTTTATTCACATGGACTAAATGTAAATTATTGTGTGTATACCTTAATCTAAGCTTTAAAATCTCATTTTAATTTAAGAAAAAAAATATTATTTTCTTTCATGCAGTAGAAGGCTACTCTGTGGTTCTTCCAGAAAAATTGTACACCGGAAAGTGGAACGTCTATAGGCATGCTCATTTATTTGTTGATTGATTAATTTATTATTGTTTGTTAATCTAATTTGCAATTTATATCTCCATACAATCGATACTGATATGAACTGATACACAGTGGTTCCAACATTAATTAAGGCTTTGAATAAGAATGCAACAGCTAATTAATATATTTTTTTTATTGAACTTACCTTATTTAAAAATTTATTCATCCATTAACTTGTAGATCAGCACGTGCTCCATTAAAGTTGCTAGAGGGATATCCAGATCATCCTGAAATTCGAACTTTACATGATAACTTTGCGTAAGCTTTCTTACTGTAGCTGCCATTTTACCGCTGGAGTAATTTCTTAAAAAAGCATGGAGTCAAAGTTATCTCTAGATTATAGATGAAAATGAAAGGGAAAAATAGAAATAGAAGCTTCTTTTGTTAGATATTTTGGAGCTTCTTTATCTGGCCTATTCAGATCAGGGGCGGATCCACCACTGGGGCGGGTGGGGCTAGAGCCCCACCTACCGCCGTCGAGCCCCTAGAGTCCCTATTTAGCCCCAGCGATTTTTTTCTGCCATTGGAGCACTCAATGGTGGGGCTGAAGAATAAAAAAATGAAAACCGTTCGATCAAATGATTCATTAGAGCACTCAGCGTCTCAGCCCCACCTAAATATTTTCCTAAATCCGCCACTCATTCAGATAGGGAATGTGTTCATTTCTAAATTGGTAGTCTATCATCTATTAATGTGAGAAAACTTAATGGTTGTTTTAAAAAAAACTTGAATTTTATTACTATGAATACTTATAAGCCCTTTCTCTTTGCATTTAATATGATGCTCTGAACTAACAGATAGTTCAGTTAAGTAGAGCACTTTTCTTACTATTTCACTACTATTCTTTTTGGGAAAGTGAAACCTGTGCTTGAATGATCCTGATGCTTATTCCTTACAACAATTTAAGGTATGCTGCAGAGAATTTTAGAGATCATAGATACTTGGGAACAAGAGTCCGCGATGATGGGACAGTCGGAGAGTATGAATTTTGTGCCTTCCTTTCTTATTTTCTAGCATAGTTCTCATGATGTTCTCTTTCTTATCTTGTAAGCTGGAAATTGAAGGTATAAATGGATGACTTATGGAGAAGCAAGCACAAGCCGAACCGCTATTGGTTCTAGCCTGGTCAATCGTGGAATACCTCAGGTTTTCTCTCATTTTAATATTGAGATATAGCTTGTATACAGCCCTTTTACCAGATGGTCAGTTACTTTCTTTATTCTATGTGAAATAGGGATCAAGCATTGGATTATACTTCATAAACCGGCCAGAGTGGACGATAGTGGATCATGCATGCTCAGCTTATTCTTATGTCTCTGTACCACTATATGATACTCTTGGTATGATTTTATTCCTTCTGCAGAACTAAAATCTTGTTTCCGAAGTTCTGTTAAAATGTTTGTCTTGATATGTGTATAGGACCTGATGCTGTGCAATACATCGTCAACCATGCATCTGTGCAAGTCATATTTTGTGTGCCACAAACATTAAGCATAGTAAGCTTTATCCATTTATAGTTCTTTCAAATTTTACTCATGTGCTTGTTTTTTTCCTCTCCCTTTGCGAGGTTCCTTTCAGTTTTTAAAGCTTTGTACAAAAGCTCAATTCCTTTGATATTTCACATCCTCATTTTTTGTTTATTTTGCAGCTGTTAAGCTTTGTGTCAAACATTCCATCTGTTCGACTTATGGTGGTTAGTAATGCACCTATGAATTTCGTTAATACTTTTTCTATGTAACATATGCACCTATGAATTTCACTAATTAATTTTTGTAATTAAGCTCAGTTAGTAATTTATTATAATTCACTGAAACAGGTTGTTGGAGGGCTTGATGAAAATATGCCACCTCTTCCATTAACTAATGGGATAGAAGTCATTACTTTCTCTAAATTACTGAGCCAGGTGATTATTTTTATGTTTTGTTTTGTTCTTGGATGTGTTCTCTTGTTGGGTTTCTTTTCTAGCCTAACCCAACTTGCTAGGGACAAAAGGCTTAGTTGTTGTGAATTACATCATCTTATACTTTTGCTTTTGACCAAGAATCAAAATGACATGTAGCTCATAGGTTCCTACTTAGCTAGGATCAGATCTTTACCCACAACAAATGAGACCTGATTATACTACCCATCTTTTATTAAGGTTTACTGTTCTTGTTTGTGAATTGTAGGGTCTGAAGAATCCACAGCCATTTAGACCTCCAAAGGCTGATGATATTGCCACAATTTGCTACACAAGTGGTACCACTGGTACACCCAAGGTATTCTTGACTATCTTTTTGTTATAATAATCAGGGCTAGTTGTTTTGATTTGGATTTATCATTCATCACAATCTTGTATCGGCTGATGTGCCAGTTAATAGTCTCGTGGCCATACCTTATACCTGGAGACACACAATTTCAATTAGAAAAATTGCTAGAAAGAAATGAATCAAAACTGGGACATAACTGATACTGGAAAATAATTCAAATATGAGGCTAATAGTTGACAGATGCTGAACCCTTACTGGGAGGTTTTCTTTTAATCTTCTTATAATTCTGTACATTGGTATTCTTGACATAAACATGAATATATGGATTTATTTAAATAAACCTTTTCAGGGAGCTGTTCTGCTACATATTAACTTCATAGCAAGTACTGCTGGCACTTGCCTTTCGCTTGACTTTAATCCTACTGACATGTGAGTGTTTTTTCATCAACACTGCCAAACCTCCTCCAATAAAAAAAAAATGAAAGATCGAGGAGTAGCAATGAATAGATAAAAAGAAAAATTAGTAGCTGTACACTATGTGAAGGATTTTTTAAACAAAATTTTTGATGGCTTTTAGTAGCATGCTACTGAAAAACTTGATAAAAAACTTTTTTTGTTGTTTTTGGATTGATCATTTTTGTTTCCATAGAAAGTATTGTATACTTCTAATTATTTTCATTGTGTGTTTCAGATACTTATCATATCTTCCTTTAGCGCATATCTATGAGAGAGCCTATCAAGTTGCAATGACACACTATGGTGTTTCTATTGGTTTCTACCAGGGGGTATTGCACTACACTATATTTATTGATATTTCATTTCAGCAGTGTTGTCAGAATACAAAGCAGATTTTTGTGATCCCCCAAACCATTATTAATTCTGGAAGTATCTAGCAACAGACTGGCATATCCTGGCACCTGACTCAATATTTCATTGAGCGCTATGTAGTAAACAATACGTGAAACATCTCTGGATCATTTAGTATACTATTTGGTCTCTCTTTCAGGATAATTTGAAATTAATGGATGATTTGGCTGTTCTAAGACCAACTGTGTTTGCTAGCGTCCCACGGTTGTATAACAAAATTTATGCAGGGTAATTTCTACACTTATCATTTTGATTAGTATGATGTACCTGCATTCATAATATATATTTTTCATTTTTTATTTACTAATTCTATGAACTTGTAGAATAATTAATGCTGTTAAGCAATCTGGGGGCTTGAAGGAAAAATTGTTTAATGCAGCTTTCAATTCTAAGAGACGAGCATTGTTGAATGGTATGCAACCTTATTAAGAAACTTTAATGCCAGGATCTAAAAACCTTAATTGGCAATCTAAGGTCTTAGAACTTGATTTAAAACTTTCTCCAATTGCTTCAATCAATACGCCAAAGTACCTCTCGTTTTTCCCATTCATGTTGATATGCAATGGGGGCTTGTTATGTTAATATTCCAAAGTGTTACTGTCTAGCGGTACACACCATATTATGTTTTATAGGAACTAAAGCAATATTTTGTTACGATCTTTTTTTTTTCCAGGAAAGACCCCCTCTCCCATTTGGGACAAATTGGTCTTCAATAAAATTAAAGAAAAGCTTGGTGGCCGCGTGAGATTTATGACTTCAGGTGCCTCACCATTGTCTGCTGAAGTTTTGGACTTTATTAAAATGTAAGCCATCAAAAATTTTAAAATATCAAATGTTCCTTGAAGATTGTTAGAATGTTTTCTGATTCACCTGTTCACAATTTGTCAAGTAAACCATCTCTTGCCCTTTGTCAGTACCTGAATGAAAGATAAAGCAGGATAATTTGTTAGCCTACATGTTGTTCCTATTAAATAGATGCATATGAGATATATTTTTCCTCTTTAAGAATATCCATAGTAATTTTGATGTCTTCTAAGGGTAGACGTGAAAATATTCCTATTGAGTGTATCCTTGCAAGAGCTGAATAAAGCTGTGCAAGAGCTGAAAATATTCCTATTGATTGTATCCTTCCTATTAAGAATATCCATAGTTTTGTCAAGGTTGGTAATTCCAACAAATATAATTTTAAGAACTTGAGGAACATATTCATCGTGTCCATTTCCTTTGAGGTCTTTCCGCTTACTTCATAATTGTATTGAATTGATAATCTTATTTAGATGCTTTGGATGTGAGATTTTGGAGGGGTATGGTATGACAGAGACGTCATGCTGTGCAACAACAATGGATGGTGGTGACATGCTTTCAGGTCATGTTGGCTCACCTAACCCATGTGTAGGTAAGTGCTATATACATTTTTCTTTTGGAAAAAGAATAAATTATAGTTATTTGCTCCCTTTTGTGTCCATAAGCTTCCTATCTTGAATTGAATGAATAAATAACAGCTGGTCTGTATCAGTTAGTAGCCGTTAACAGAGGAATTTATAAATTAAGTACTCACCAGTTAAAGTTCACGAGTGTGTAAAGAAAAGTTCCATTGCTGGTTGGTGCACTATTGTAGTTTGGTATAATACCAGTGTAATGAACTGTAGTGGTCACTACCAAGTTGGTGTCAGTAACTAATACAGAAGTTCTTAATGGAACATGCTGACCAAAAATTGTATCAAGCCCCTTTAAAATATGCAATTAGAAAGCCAATATTATAAAAAATAAACATGGACACTTCGAAGATATACAATTCAATTGAAAACACTCTGATTACTTTTGTCTCAGAATTTTTGCTGTACTATAGCTAAGTTGTACCAGAGTTAATGTGTGTTTTACCAGCATCAGCAACAGTACTGGTTTCCTGCACTGGTGAGACCAAAATATATCTGTTCTAACTTTAATTAAACATTTCAGAGATTAAACTTGTTGATGTACCTGAGATGAATTATACTTCTGATGATGTGCCATATCCTCGAGGCGAAATTTGTGTGAGGGGACATAGTGTTTTCAGAGGCTATTTCAAGGACGAAGTTCAAACGTAATTTGAAATCCTATGATGTGTAATTATTGAAATAATAATCAGCTAAAAGGCCTAATTTATGACCTTAGTGATCTCTGTTCTTCTTCCCTTCCTCTCTAATTTCAGGAGAGAGGTTTTTGATGAGGATGGATGGTTGCACACTGGAGATATTGGCTTGTGGTTGCCTATGGGACGTCTAAAGATTATAGATAGGTAATTTTCTTTAAAAAATTTGATTCAAGTACTGTAAAGTCACTATGTTCCCCACACTTGTATCTAATATATGTATGTTTTATAAAATCTTTAAAATTATACTTTATTTACAAGATGAAATGAAGTCTTTCCACATTTGATGCAATTAGAAATCAGATGAAACCAGTTTGCTATATTTTCACTTGCAAAATTTTCTTTTGAGATCTTAGGAAAAAGAATATCTTCAAGTTGGCGCAAGGTGAATACATTGCTCCTGAAAAGATCGAAAATGTGTATTCAAAGTGCAAGTTCATTGCGCTGTGCTTTGTCTACGGTAAGGTCAATAATCACAGTTTTATTTAAGTTCGGAGGATCTTTGCCTCGTATATATATATATATATAGAGGGGTGATAAAATACACTCTGGTGTACGGATCGTCCTCTTACACCAAAGTCGTTTTTGAAATCCAAAAATCAAACGGTCGATCCGAACCGTTCAACTTGTTCTCCATATTGAAAAACTCTCGGAGACCAAATTTTATATTTTTTCGAATTTTTTTGCTATATATTATGATATTTTCAAATTGGAGGGCCTGAAATACTCCAATTGTAGTGTTTTTTGAAAATATCATACTATATAGCAAAAAAAATCGGAAAATGGTAAAATTTGGTCTCCGAGAGTTTTTCAATATGGAGAATAACTTGAACGGTTCGGATCGACTGTTTGATTTTTGGATTTCATAAACGACTCTGGTGTACACGATCCATACACCAGAGTGTATTTTATCAATCCACTATATATATATATATATATATATATATATATATATATATTTGGTTCTAATTAGACAGATTTCAGGTGATAGTTTCAATTCTGCTCTAGTGGCGATTGTATCTGTTGAACCAGAGATATTGAAATCTTGGGCCGAATCCCAAGGAATCGAGGTGAATATGAACTTTAAAAAAGGTTTAATAATTCATTTTCTTGTGCCTTTTTGTACTGTAAACTTTCTCTACTCCATCTATGACATAAAGGTGTTAAAACTGGCAGACTGATAAATGCAAAAAAAAAAGTCTAAATATAGCTCATTCAATATAATTAGTATATGTATGTATGATATAAATGCTGAGCAGAGTGAAGATCTGGGGCAGCTGGTGAACGACCCAAGAGCATGGGCTGCAGTTCTCGCTGACATGGATCGAGTCGGAAAAGAAGCTCAGGTACTTTAGAGGCCAAATTTTTAAAATTCTTGTTTGAGAAAACCTTAAGGAACTGTTTGTTAATTTGGAAAAATGACAATTGCTTTCAGCTAAGAGGTTTTGAATTTGCAAAAGCTGTGACACTTGTTTCTGAACCTTTCACGCTAGAAAATGGTCTCCTCACACCTACTTTCAAGGTAGAAGGCATGCATTTTTAATTTTATATTTCTTATGTTCTCAAACAATATACTCAATCGCAATTGCGGAAATTGTGTGTACATTTATTGCAGATAAAGAGACCTCAAGCTAAGGAGTACTTTGCAAATGCTATATCTGACATGTATGCTCAACTATCTTCATCTTCAGTCAATTAGACAATTTTCTCTCCTGTATAATAAAAGGTAATAGAGCTGTGTTAATAAAGTATGTTATTTCCTCTAAAGTTTAGAGGGAAAGTGTTGTCCATAGCTTACAATAATGTTGTTTACAACCTGTGACTCGTAGATGAAATTTGAAAAGAAATGAGAGAGGATTCTGCTAACTGGAAGCATATTTACTGATGTGTTCTTTTGTGTATTAGAATATTTCTTAACGTGGATACATTAACGAGTGGTATCTTAGTGAAAAATATTGCTAATGGAAACGTTTTATTTTATTTACTTCATTTCCACAGAGTTGTGATTTTTGATAAATGAAAAGTTGTCTGCATTTCGAAAAGGGTTAATTTTAAAACTCCAGCTTTGGAAAATCTGGTGCCCTAAAATAAGATTAATTGTTCCAAGTTTTTTTTTGCTTAAAATTCAGATTTATAATCATAATATAATGCTGAAAACATAACTTTTTTCTTTGTGAAAGAAAATAAGAAAGGAGAAAGATAAGTATTAATAAAAAGAAAAAAAATCTGGTTAACTTGCCTATTCAGCATTGTTTCTTTTTAATTAAAATAATGCCATCCATCTATCTATTCTGCTATGCCTGTTTGGCAACACAAAAGAAATGTAAAAATAACCTTCTTTTTTAGGCAAAATTGGATATTACCCCCTACAAATTTCTCAATCTGGATATAACCCCTACAATCTTTCAAATCGGATATAATCCCCTCAAATCATATTTGATAAGGATATAACCCCTTACTATTAAATTTAATTATTTTTTAATTAAAAGAAATCAACTGCATGTTTTATTGACCAAACTACCCTCGTCTCTTCCAAATAACGTTTCACCTTCCTTCTTTCTGAAATTTAACGATGTGGCAATGAAATCTTTCATTGTTGTTGCTAAACAAGTGTGCTTAAGTTGTTACTTTCAATGGTTAAGAACTTAAGATTAGTACATAAGGAAGAGATAGAGTCAGAGAGATAGATAGAGGATGTTTTTTTAGATCTGAAAAATCATCTTTCCTTACTTTCTCGCATTTTTCAGTTGCAATATCGCAAATTTGAATCTCACTTATTAGTTGTTATATTCCTTCCGATTTTTTAATCAATTACATCATTTTGACCATCTTTGGTAGTTCCCTTTATCAATTTTATCTCACGGTTTTGAATTTCTCATAATTTCTTTTTTCTTTATGTTGTGATCTAACAAGTCAGAGACTAATTCATGGAAATTAGCAATGTGGAGAGAAAAAATGGTCTCCTCACACCTACTTTAGTTAGTTCCTAAACCCTAACCCCCCCCCCCTTAAAAAAAAGATAAGGGAGAGAAAAAATTTCTTTCTGTAGAACCTAGTACACATGGTAATTCCCGCGGTATACGGAATTGCTTAAGACCATCTCCAATATTCTATCATCCCCATCATCCCTGGACTTCTATTAATGAGGAAGTTGGTTAATTAATGAGGATTCCAGGGGATGGTGAGGATGATAACGCGTTTTTCTTATTTTTGGCAAGGATCATCCGCACATATTCTCGCACCTTCTGCTTCACTCCCGCTCCCCACCCTTGTGCTTCGCTTCTAACTTCAACAATTACATATCAACTTCAACAGTTACATATTAACTATCATTAATTATCCAGCCCCTCTGTTGAAGTTAATATACATAACTGTTGAAGTTTATATATATAACTATTGAAGTTAATATATATAATTGTTCTATTTATATATATGTGACACCCCAAAAGAGGGTATGACACAGCCGCCGCGAGTGTATGCTACCATCCGCACACCCGTAAGGCTTAACTTAAACTAACCCATTATGATTAACCAATTCAAGTGTTTAAAACTACAATTTCTACTAACTTTTATCAAATAATCTCAAGGTAAGAATTATTAATATCTTGTACAAGTCTTAAAGCAAATACTCAGTGGACAGATTACATAAGTTGCTTGGTTCATAGACAAAATAAACAAATGGCCTACAATATGTCGATCTTCACGCCACTCGATTCAGAATCTGGAACCACACCCAATGTGGAAACAATGCAAAAAGCAGAGCATGAGATAATTTTAAAATTATCTCAGTGTGGTATTCAGTTCCAGTCACACAAACCCTAAGGTACATGATCAGGAACTAACTACCGGTTGAGTTTAAAACAAACATTATAGCTGTACAAATAATTTAGATAATATCATACATAATCATTAGTTTCATCCTCACCTATATACAAAACATGCAATTCATTATGAGCACGGTAGTTACAACCTTCAATAAGGAACACAAATACAATATGACATTTCAGAAACCGGCTCAAGTTGGACAATACATAAAATGCAAGTCTGGTTATTGATCATTACGACTTCATTCACAGATTTTATAGTCCGTAGACTCAGATTTTATAGTCCGTAGACTTTGCCTTTTATAGTCCGTAGACTCTTCCTTTATAGTCCGTAGACTCAGATTACCACAATTCAGACAAAATAGAATATCAAACAGTACTACCAGAGAGAACATTGTCAGAATACCGATCATAAGCGCTTATCTCTCGGGGCTCAAGGAACCGGTCATGACTCCGTCCTCGAGTCAACCAATGTCTATTCAATCACACAAGTAGCACAGACCTTTTGAAGTCATTCGATCGGAAACCATTCATCATGTATAACATTTAATAGTATAATATTAACATATGATACAAATACAAATATGCATGCAATGAATGAGTAATTCAACATGATGCAAATGCCATAGTTAAGTTCATAAAATGTAAATCAGAGTTTGTGTGCATCCGCACCTGAAAGCAAAGCACTTCATAATCGAGCAGCAAAACAACAAGTATAGACAAGCAATTTAATTGTAGTACTCCTTTTTGTATCAGTTTCTTCTTACTCCGATACGTTTATACAAATCTACACAACAAGACTATTCTAAGTACTCACTCAAATAGATCACACAAGAAACAAATAAATACAAGCATGAAAAACTAAATACAAACTTCAATTATGACTCATTATGTGGTCGGGTTAGGGTTTACCACGACTTAGACATTTAAGAAAATGATATGAATAAGGTTTAGGGCCTAAATCATAATTTCCTAATCTCTAATATATCAAAGGATCTCACAAGATTGTAGAGCTCTTCAAGACCTTTCCAACGGTCTTTGAATCACCTAAAACGGACTCCGGATGACAAAGTTATGGCCAAACGAAAATCTGTTCTCAGAGGGGACAATCCGGACCGAATTACAAGTGATTCTGACCGAATTTTTGAAGCTGTAATTTCCAGGGAGGACAATTCGGACCGAATTATCATTAATCCGGACCGAATTCCAGTCTCGAAAAGTTGAATATGAACAGAATCTTGTGGCCAAACTTGAGGATCAATTGTATGACTTCTTCACACTAATACATAATGAAATTGGTCAATTCAGGTATTGTTTAACCAACCAAATTTATCATTTAACTCTTTGAACTAACAAAAATTCATTTGAACAAACTAAAGAACAATCAATTAAGGAATTAAAGCTGAAATTCGTTTCTCAAACAACCCATAGAGCTAAAATGCTCAAAACTTCACCAAACCGAACCAAACTCAAAATGCAGCTACTATAGTGTACTACTAACTTAAATCAACAAGAATTTTCAATTCTAGACCTGATTTTAAACTACATTTTTTTCAGAAATCTATTTTAAACCAAGATACTTTTGCATGCATAACCAAACTCTCAAGAAATCAACTCAAACACTAAATGTAGATAATAAAACTTGCATGCAAACTAATTCTAATAGAAAATCTCATTTTAAAACCTCCAATTAAGTCTAAATCCCAGAAATTACTTGAAAATCGAAATAGTTTAAGAAAAAAACGAAATCTTACCAAAATAGTGCTCAAACTTGAAATTTCTTGACTTGCATGTACTCTCCTTCACTTTCTCTCTTCAATTTCGAATTTTACAGAATTTTTCGGAATTTATTTATATTTCTTTTGAGGTGAAAATAGTGTAGTTTGCTTGAGAGCAATGGAAGAGAAGAAAAGAGCCAGTGGGTGGGTTGGGAGAGAAAGAAAGGAGAAAATGGTTGTGGGGAAGAAGGAAGGAGAGAGAATAAATGGGTGAGTTTTTTACAAAGTAGTCCCCCATTTTCTCTACAATTACTTATTCTTTTAAAATTTCATATTTAAGCACAATTTCAATATGTTGAAGGTCCAATTTAAATGACAGAAATTTTGTACTCAACATGAAAGACCTTAATATAATTTTATATAACAACCCAAGATATTAAGTATGCAAAAATTAAAATTCTAAAATACTGGGTATCACAATATATTAAATATATATTAACTTCAATAGTTACGATAATAATTTCAACAATTGTATATATTAACTTCAACAATTACGATATTAATTTCAACAATTATCTATTTAATTTTAACAATTACGATATTAACTTCAACAGTTATTTATTTAATTTCAACAATTACGATATTAACTTCAACATTTATGTATAGTAATTTCAACGGTTATGAAATGTGAGAGGGAGGGGGAGGGGGAGGGGCCTCAGAGACTCTGTGTAATATGCAATATATAATAAAATTCTGTTGCTAAGATGTAGTCCAATATTTTCTATAAAGTATAAAAAATATTATCATTACTACCGTTCTAAACATGCGAAATCCAGGGATGACGCTGTATAAACTACCGCTATTTGTTTGGGTAATTTTTTTGACAGCTATTCTACCGCTACTATCACTGCCAGTACGTAGAAGGGAGGAAATGATGAGTGTTGGATTTCTAAAAAAAAGAAAACGCGTGAGAGGGATAATTTTCAAAAGTAGAAAGGGGTTACTGGAGATGACGGGATGATGGAACTTGAAAATGATCCTTATCATTCCCGGTAATATATATGTTTGAGGTTTCTATTTTTTTTTTTTTGGAAAAAAGCACCCAAAAGAACTAGGCGCCTGCATCCCATTAATATCATGCAACAATGGTTAATGCATCCCATTAATAGCATGCAACACTGGAAGTGACTAAAAGTAAAGCAATTAATCTTAATTAACCAAAAAAAACTCACAGCAACTAACAAACACAATTTAAAGTTTACAACACTTCAACGAACAGAAAACAAAGTATATACTGTAGTCGGTGTTTGATGTTTCTACTAAGGAGTTTGGAAGTTATGCAGCCACATGTTGGCCATTAATACTTTTAATAGTTCTTTTTGGTTTCAAAATAATAAATAAATATTATATGAGCATTTTGTGGATCCGTCGTCTCTCCGATACAAGTTGTGTGTCATCATTTTGATGCAATTATTAATGGGTCGTGCAACACATTGTATTACTTTTGGTTGTGTTTGGATGAGCCTAGAAATAAGAGAATAACTTATTCCTATTTCCAAATTTATTATAAACAATTCAAACTTTTTACAAAGTTACACACTTTTCCAATACTTCTTCCCTTATTTCTCTTATTCCCACACCATCCAAACGGAGCCTTCGTTTCTAAGTATTAGTTCAACGCCAAAAATTTGTTTCTTTTTCCTTTAAAAATTAAGGAAATCGATAACCATATCACTATCCTGGAGATTCGTCCAGTACAAGTGGGCTATTTTTTTTTTATGCAGCTGCTTATTATTATTTTTTTGGGAAAATCTCAATGCAAGTGTTAATGACCAATTCAAACTAATCAATACGTTCTCTATATCAAAATTTAATTGGAAATCAAATTTTATATTTAAAAAAAATATGTTATTTTTTATGATTTTGATAAAATCAGTTGACCAAATGATATTAAATAGTCCAATAAAAACGATTTTTTAAAATATTTAATTTAGTTTTTTTAACTAGATTTTAATATAAGAAAATATATTGGATGGTTTGGATTTGGCACTCAAAACTCAAAATTCAAGCACAGCACGTGATCCGTGCTTTGGAAAGCCCAATATCCACTCTCTATATAAATAATAACAAAATTTAATGCTGCTTCGAGGTCACAAGTTGTAAGCTGAGCATAATAATTAAGTTTCTATATTGAGGAAATTCGCCTCCCCAGTAAAATTTTTGTAAGAGATGGATTTGAGATTATAATTATAATATGAGTAAAGTTTCGGTGCCACAAGTTTATAGTACCAACAAATGCTACGATTTTATTTTTTTTAATTAAAATTTTAAATTTTAAAATATTTCAAATCTAAACCGTTGGTCTTCTTCATTTTAACGAACAATACATTTCTATATAAGATTTATAAAATTTTGAGTTGATTTGATACTTGATCGAGAGCTCAAACCATAAACGTATTATAATCAATCTGTTATTGTTAACCAGAATCGTTCATTTTTTAACCTATTGGTCAAGTATCAAATCAACTTTAAATTTTATAAAATTTATATAAAAATGCATCACTCATTAAAATGAACAATATCAAAAATTTAGATTGGACATTTACATTTTGAAAATTTAAAAAATAATAAAATAATAAAGTTGTGACATTTGATCGCACTCTAATCTTGTGGCACGGAACCCTCTTATGTAATATAGATGGGGTAGATAACGAAGCGTAGGCGCTTGGAATGATGTGTCTTTTAGAGTTGTAAAATCACAGGTTCTTCCATGGGAACTCAAGCAACAGGAACTTAGTACGTCGACGCTTTAAAAAGAGATGTTCTCAAAGGATTCTATCATGCTATACTATATTTATTTTAGATATATTCTGTTAAAAACGAAGTGAAAATGGAAGAATATAACTTTCAGCAATTTTAACTATATATAATTATGAAAACCGTCAAGAACCCAATAATATATAATAAGCCCTTGAATTGAAAAGATGATAAGAATACAGCCCAAAATCCAATAAAAGAAGAACACGGATGAAAGTCAACTAGCACATTTAGGCTAATTATCAATTACTGAAGCCAAAAACTACTTGAGAGCAAATTTAATCGTCTTGACAACATCTTCAACGGTAAGAGAAAGCTCTTGATCAACCTACACAAAATTAATGAACAATAAAAATCAAAATAAATTACACTAATGATGGGGGGGGGGGGGATTCAAAGTGACATGCCTTTGTACTGACAGTAATGTTGATTGAAGTACTCGTAAAAGGGACTGCCGACGTAGTAACAATTGTTAGTCCAAGATTTTCGATTTCGGATAGTAACTTCGCCAAAATTCCTTGCTGGTTGCCACAATGGATTTTGATGAGAATTCTTTGTTGAGAAATCCTGACCTCTATCTCCGGGATAAACTTCTCCTTGGTTGATTGATCATCATCCACTGTGCTCTCGGCCGAGTTACATTCATCAAGAGTAGCTTGTGATTTTGTTTCAGTATTCGACGGTTGGATGGATTTGGTGAGAGTTTGAGCTTCTAAGGTCTTCACTCTCTCTTGGAGTTGCTTAACGTACTTGATAGCATCTTCCAAAACAGACGCTTTATCCATCTGTGAATAATTAACTTTTTTACATGTAATTAAAATATCTTTATATATAATTCATACCCAAAACTCGGGTTATTCGATATAATATAAACTCTATTCTTATTATTTATTTATTTATGTACATGCTTTTCTAGAAATTTGATCTTGTTTCTCCTGCACTATGGCATTTCTTCAAAGCTTAAAAATTGGTGTACTTTTAAATGACTGTTGCCCCCACTGTGCACATGTATCCAATTCTTGACATAAATTAATAGTGAGTTTAAATTGATCAATAATTTGAAAATTTTCTTATTTGAAACATAAATTTTTTATTTATTCACAGATTCATATATAAATATCATTTGTTAACTAATTTGTGATAAAATCAGTTACCACAGGTAGTAAAATTGGTATTTAACATGTGCTATTCTATTAGTAATAGCAATGCTAACTAGATAGGTGCTGCTATAGATGAATATAACTACCAGAAATGGATAATGAATGTATAGAGGGTTACATTAAGGACACACATGTATAATTCAATCTAAAAAAATTGTACCCTGGATAGGCCCGGAAGAAGAGAAGATAGTGCAATGAACCTTTGTGTGAGCTTCTCTCTCCTCATTCTCTCTGCTATTACATGATCTTTTTTATGTAATCCAAGTTGAGGTACCTGATCGGCTGGGCCAGTATCATTTTTTCCTCTAGCACCATTAGACTTCGCTTCAGAACTCCTCTTCCTCCCACGGCCTGTAGTCGGGCTTAGATTAATTATGTCATCTGAACCGTCTGACTTTTCAGTTTCTTGTCCATCTGTGCTGTTCTTTTCTTTTGCGATGCGAGAGTTCCAGCTCTTCTTTCTTGGTAATTTCCTTCTCTTCTTAGTTTGATCCGTAACTGTAACTGCATTTGGTAACTGCAATGGTGGCGAAGTGGCACAGACTTCAGGACTTCGATTAGGATCCAAGTTCGAGTTCGACCAGCAGCATTCGGGCGAGGGAGAAGAAAGGTCTAGTATCATTGGAGATGGTGCGGATTGATCGAGATGCTCAAAATCTTGGAGGAAGTAAGGAACATCTGGTTCCTAGATTGCATAAAATTCAGAATGCGCTCAATCTTTTTGTTTGATATACTTATGAGTAATTTTGTGTTTCGCATTGCAAAATACAACAATGGCTAAAATCATAAAATTCTACTGGCAAAGAAAGAACTTTTTTTTTTTATTAGTGATTTCAAAAAGTAAAAGGAAATAAGAAAAATGAGTTCTTACAAAGTTGATAAACCAACTGTCAACATTTGATTCTTCCATAAAGAACCCTATATATATGAAGAAATTTAACAAGAATCAAAATACAACTTCGGTAGAGATTCAAATCGTCATTAATAAGAAATTTAAGAAAGAAGCAACTATGTAATATTAGCAGATAATTAATAGACTTACAGGGAGGGTTTATATCTGAACTTTAAAGTTTAAACTTAATGAGGCACCACGAAGAAAGAGAAAAGTGAATTTTAGTACGGTGGCGCGAATCTAGCATAAAGGATAGAAGATATTCATATCCTAGACGCTGTGGAGGGAAGATGTGTGTTTGACTACTTGGCACTTCCATTTCCATATGAATATATAGACATAATATTAAATATATATGTTTCATCTAACATGTGACTGACTATGACTCTATGAGCTAACACATCTGCACATGTTTTCTGGCTGTGCGTTGAAGTTGAATTTAATAATCAATCTGCCTCTATATTCATTATCAACTCGGACCACTCGTCTGCCTGTTCACCACTTCACACGCTATTTTAAATTTGGAAGACAATTTAGGGCAGTAAAACGTGCAGAACATGTACGGCAATCTAAAGTTTCTTTTTTGTTCTACAGTTACTGTTTCGTCTTTCATTTATCATTAATTTCAATCTATTTTTATATTCCGTTTCGTTCTGCTTTAGTAACGGTTAAATATTTTAGTTTCGTTTCCGTTCCGTTATTAGAAACGAAATTAATTTTTTATTTTGTTTAATGTTCCGTTCGGACAGAACGGAACGTAAATATCCGAAAAGACTGGTTTTTGACCGCCCTAGTTGTGAGCACCCACTTCTTGACAATAAAAATATATTTTATTTGAATAATTTTCTTAAATTTAAGAAATAAGATAACCATATATATAGTAATACCATGCACCATACATCTTCTCTGATGCAAGTTGTGTATTAATTTTCCATAAATTCATCGTGTAACACGTTTGGTCAACCAAACCGGCCAATCCGTGACAAACTGACAATCCGTACGTGAGCAAAACCTGATAAGTGATAAACTAGATTCACGATGGAAAATATATTATAAATTTTTTTTTCATTTAAAAAAGAAAGACCTTTCGCGAATTCAAAGGTTTTGTTTCTTCCTCCCCTCCCCACCAGTTTAAGAAATCGAAATGCTGATCACTTGAGGATTATTAAACGCAAGAAGTGGCAAATTAGTGACTATTGTGTATCGTTTACATATTTCCTTTAATATGTTAATTTATAGAACACGTAAATAAGGAAAGCCAAAAGCATGTATATAAGTATATTAGGGGATTTTGCCGAAATTATTTTATATAGGATTTCAGACGCAAAAAATTGTAATAGAAAGAATTATTATTATTTTTTTAATAAGAAGAAAGTTCGAACGTGTTTTATAAAAGCGTACAGTCTTTCTCCTTTCTACCCGTTTATAAAACGAGCTCGAAAGTTTCGAACGCGTTTTATAAACGGGTAAGAAGGGGAATAAATTTACCGCTTCAGTTACGCCTCAAAAGGCTGGTCAGACTTTCGTACCCGTTTATAAAACGCGTTCGGAACCTTTAAACAGGTAGGAAGGCGTAAATTTTTCGGAATGGAGTTATTACCGTTTTTTTTCAAAATTAATAGAAAAATTAATTTGAAAATTTAGGTTACATTTATTTTTAAGGTTAAATTTTATAATTTTTAAAATATCACATTTAATTTCATATTAATTTTATTTAAAAATGACATTCGAATATTAATTTTGACATTAATATCATTTTGTTTGAATAACTATCAAGAAAGTCACTTGATTTACTGCATTTCTCTTTTTAATGATTAATTTATGATTTTAAAAATTTTTTTAGTAGTTTAGAGTGGTTTTTAGGTTTGCAAACTTTCAAAGTATATTTTGGAGGTCTTGAGAGCGTTTTTTGGCTCCGAAATGTGCTTGTTTGCCCCAAACGGACCTTCCTATCAAAAGTTATGCTTGTTTAAAGTTTTAATGTTCAAAATTTTTTAATTAAAAATTTATATTTCAATTATTTCCATATTATATATTATTTGATTATATATGGCTAACATAAAATAAAAAAAAGGAGAGACTACAATGCAAAAGATAAGTCTGTATAATTAAATAGTAAAAATACAGGGTCGTCGGCGAATAATTATTCAAACAAAATGATATTATACACATGTTCAAAAAAAATATGTGCAATTAAATGCATTAAAATATGTGTGATATATTTGTTATATCTATTTAATACATCTTTAATTAGAATTAAAATTTTGAGAATTTTGTAAATATGAAACATGCAGGGACCTTATTGCAAAATATTGTTTTTAATAAGCTAAATGTTGCGGCTTGAATGAAAAATATGAAAAACTAATAACACGTTATAAAACGCGCTCAAAGGCTCCGAACGCGTTTTATAAACGGGTACGAAGGTCTGACCAGCCTTTCGCCTCGAAACTGAAGCGGTGAATTTATTCCCCTTCTTACCCGTTTATAAAACGCGTTCGAAGCCTTCGAGCACGTTTTATAAACGGGTAGGAAGGAGAGAGACTGTACGCTTTTATAAAACGTGTTCGAACTTTCTTCTTATTAAAAAATAATAATAATAATTCTTTCTATTAAAATTTTTTGCGTCTGAATTCTTATATAAAATAATTTCGGGGATTTTGAATTCCATAAAACAAGTCTTATAACTCATGTTATATGCTATTTTATAGAGGCTCTGTTTGGATGGTGTGGGAAGAAGAGGGATAAGGAAAGAAGTGGGAAGAAGTATTGAAAAATGTGTAATTTTGTGAAGAGTTTAAATAGTTTAATAATAAATTTATTCCATCTTTTTTTCTTTCCTTATTCTCACTCCCATCCAAACAATCCTAGAGAAATGCCAAAGTCTAGCGTTTTCATTTTCAAAATTTTTGTTTGAATCAACTGATCCAAACTATATTTGATCTCACTATTATTTTACATTTTTTATCTTCTTATTATATATTTTTTTTTTCAAATTTTACAAAATCAATTTATCTACTAAGGTTTAAACCGACTAAAATGACCATTAACGTGGCCAAAGTTACATACATATTTAGAGCAATTGCAAAGAATTGTTCTATCTCACTGTGAATCGAAAATATTGATGACAGATATATGCACCATATAAATGGAGAGTCTAAAATTTTGAAAAAGCTACAGTTGCAATTCTGAACTTAAAATGTTAATAAGAAAATAAACGATTAGGGAGCACAACGTGATTAATTTGGAAAATAGAAATACATGTGGATACTGGATAGTGAAGACGACAGCTTGAAGAATGGGTAAAACGAATATCAAATTATTCCCTGATATGTAATCGTTCATTTAATTGGTACAGTCTAATTATGCTACAGGTCGTTAACAACGCCGCATCCAGATATAAAATAACAACCTAATTTGGAGTATAGTTAAATGCCATGGGGACCGAGTATTAAGGAGTAATTTAATCCGACTGGCCTAAATCGGTGGAGGTCTTAAGTCTTGTACTTAGTAATTAAATATCATAATAAATAGCACAAAAAAAATATATAAAATTTGATCTCCAAGGATATTTCAATATGGAGAATAATTCGAACGGTTTGGATTGACTTTTTAATTTAGATCTTGAAAAACGACTCGATAGTATCGGAATGATCTATGTGTGTCATCGATTGCGCATTAGCCATTTTCTCTACACACTGAAAAAGTATATAAAAAACTGAAAAAGTGACGAATTAATTTGGACGTTCTATGCAGTGGAAGAATCGGGAATAAACACGGGGAAATTGTAATTTTCTTTATTTGGGGAGCAAATTGGTTAATTTGCATGTAATATTATCAAAATTAGTATTATTAGTATAGTAAAAATTGAAATCGGCGGGTGCAACAGCCCACCCAGCACCCCTGTGCCTCTGCCACTAGTTCTATGCACTAAACGTTTGAATATTGCATTCTTCAATCCAAGTAATTGTTTTAACAAAGTTTTAAATAGCAGATAAAGAATTCTTATAGATAACTTTAATTCATGGCAGATAGCGGTCATTTAACGGGCATCGAAAATTATGAAATTGTAGCGAACATGTACAAATATATTTGTTTATTACATTATATATATGTTTTTATTAAAAACTAAATATTGCAACATATTCATGTTTTAATAGTTTAATTTAATACATACAACTTTACAATCCATTATTGCAATAGAGAAATCTCATTATACTTAATTTTGAATCAAGTCAATCTGATTTCATATGTCAAATATATATTTATAGTACTACTGATTCCTCAGTGCATGTTTGGAAAGTGACGCGAATAGCTTATTCGCAAACAACGTTTGTTCGCGCGAACCAAAGCAACACACGAACAAACAAGAACTAGGAATTAGGGGCTAATTCTTAATTCTCCGATTTTGACGAACTACGAATTGCTGGGTTGCGAACTGGATGTTCAACTGTTCGTAATTTGTCCCTTTGTTCGAGACGCATCCAAACACACCCTGAGCAAATAATAAATTGTGTAGTTATATTTCGCTAAAATATCAATATAATGATAAATTTCACTATTTTAGCTACCATAAGAATAAAACACTAATTTTTAAGTAGTATTAATTGCAATTAATATACCAACAAACGTTGTTATACCGGTATTTTTAGTTCTGCAGCATGGAGGTCTATCAAGTCGCACTCATTTAAAATCACTGCTTTTAGATCAGGATAAATGTGAAAATGTGTAAACGTACATCTCATGGAGAAAACTAATGATTAAAATAATCTAAGATATATATATATATATTAATTCCGTGGCCGCCATCCAATCAATGACCGATATTTTTTCGCACCGTTCACGAAATTGCATCTGAACCGTCCAATTTTTCCGCTAATCTATCGAACGATCTGATCCGTTGCTCTATTTCTGTAGCTTCTTTCTTCTCTCCTCTCTCGCCACAATCCCCCTCGGAATACCCTTCCGCCTCCGCCGTAGACTACCCCCAACCTCCTCCGTAATTCCCACCGCACCCCTGCAACTTATCCCTCCTCTCCGTTGCTTTGTCTGTCGCCAGATCCTCCGCCTCTCCTTCTCTTTGCTTCCTCATCCACCAATCCCACCTCGACTCCTGCCCCTCATCTCTCCTCTCTGTCGCCTCCTCCTCCGCTAACACCGCCTTAATCCTTCTCTTCCCTTTTCCCTTCGAAAACCTACTAGCAGTACTAACCACGACCAAAACCCCCAACCAAATCCTCTCCAGTTTAACCTCACCTCCTTCTTCTCTAGCGTCCAGTTCTCCACCTATGTCGTTCTCTCCCACATCTGCCCTGTGGGCCGCATCGCACCCCCTCCCTCATCTTTCCATCCCCCTCCTTTCAGCCGTATCCGCTCTAGTGCTACATCTGACACCTCCTCCAGTTCATCTTCTTAGGAAGCAGCCAGCTTGCCAATGTACAAAACTCTATTTAATTTTTATTATTTTCAATATTAGTTAGGCTCTTGCGTATTATACAATTTCATATAGGCAATAGGATTTACTACTGTGATTTTCTTTCTTTTTATTTTCTAATTTGACAAATCAAACTGTTTCTGTTTCAACCCGCTAATTGCATTAGTTCTCTGCTAAAACAATTTACACATGTGCACAGTACACCACCGTAGGGCTGTTATTGCGGCTCAGCTGGACGGCATACCAGTATACGGTCTAAGCAATGCAAAAGGGGAGATTGTGCTGGTATCTGCTCCAGATTCTGGTAAATCTCTGGGTCTATTTTGTTTCAAGAAAGAAGATGCTAAGGCTATATTACCAAAAATGAGAGAGATTCATAAAGACATGAGACATGAGCGGTCTAGGGTCGTACCAGTTGCATTGAAAAATTATATAATGAACAGTAGTATTACACCAAGTTAAGAAGGAACAACTTAATGTACAACCCTATTTTACCTGAAATTACTTTTGTAACCAGATAAAATGAGATTTGTGTGTGTATGTGACGCTGCAATATGCTGACATTTTTAATGTTTTATTCAAGGAATATGGTATATTCCAATATATTCCATTTTTTAATCCATGCATAATATTTTTTTGTAGGGATACTTGGATTTTTTTTTTTTTGAGAATAAAATGCCTACTTTAGATGCTTAGACCAGTACAACCATGAAACACCTCATGTTTCATATGACTTAAGTTGTAGGAAAATTCATATTAATGCATTACTTTTATTTTATTTAGGTTTTTCAGCAGAAGAAGGATGAAATTTTTTTTTTGATACATTCTAGATTCTTCTTAGGTGTTGAAGGCTCTTAAGGTGAGTGTTATTTTTTTTTCTATTAGATAGATTTCTTTATGCTTTCTTTTTTTCATACATTGTCATTTTCTTTTGTTTATTTGTATATTAGTAAGTAGAGAAGGCTGGGGAATCCACTGGAGGGGGTCTCCCAAGAGCGCCCATTTTTCAGGTTAGGGTTTTGCTTTCATTTTCCATTGAATTTGATTAAAAAATGCTGCTAATTGGGTAGCAATATAACCTCTTTTTGTCGTTAATGTTTCTTATTTTGTCTCTCATATTCCTCGAATGGAAATTCTTTTGACATACTTGTCTGTATTTCAGTCCATGAGTCTTTTTGTGAAAAGCGGGAACAAGAAATACCGCCCAATTTTCTTCAGAAAGGTTAGAGCACAACAAAAAAAAAAAATCGTTTTGCTTTATTTACCTTTTTAATTATGAAAGTTACTTAATTGAATAATACAAATAGGATGATCTGGATGATTCACTCGCTACAGTATCAAAAGCACATAGGCTTTTAAACCCGGCCATGCGGATTGGTGATATACAGGTAATTATTAATTTTGAGTAGAAAGAATGTTCAAGTCCCTGCAAATTGGCAATATCTTGAAGTCCTTCAATTGACGTCCATGTTAGATTTGCATTTGCTTAATTTTGGTTGTGTGATGAAGGCCTTAGCATGAAAGATGAGAATCAAATATTAGAGTTTGCATTGAAAATATTTGTATCTAATTATCTGATTATCTGATTGTGTTTTATTTTTTGCATCTTTTCATTTTTGCAGGTTGGAGTTTTTGAAGATACGATGATACGTACAATTTTACATTTTGTGATGCTTCATTCTTTGTCATTCTACATTTTTAAGTTTCTATATTGAGGAAATTAGCCTCCCCCTGTAAACTTTTTGTAAGAAATGAATTTGAGATTATAATTACAATATGAGTAAAGTTCCGATGCCACAAAGTTAGGGTACCACCAAATGCTACGATTTTACTTTTTTTATTAAAATTTTAAATTTTAAAATGTAAATTTCTAATCTAAACCGTTGATCTTATTCGTTTTAACGAGCAATGCATTTCTATATAAATTTTATAAAATTTTGAGTTGATTTCTATATAAGTTTTATAAAATTTTAACGAGCAATGCATTTCTATGTAAGTTTTATAAAGTTTCTACATAAGAATACAACCTAAAATCCAATAAAACAAAAACACGGATGAAATTCAACTAGCACATTTAGGCTAATGATCAATTACTATAGCCAAAAACTACTTGAGAGCAAATTTAATCGCCTTGACAACATCTTCAACGGTAAGAGAAAGCTCTTGATCAACCTACAAAATCAATGAACAATAAAAATCAAAATAAATTACACTAATGATGGATGTTTCCTCAGTCCAAAAAAGCAAGTGCAGCACAATATATATACTAGGGGGGGGGGGGATTCATAGTGACATGCCTTTGTACTGACAGTAATGTTGATTGAAGAACTCGTAAAAGGGACTGCCGACGTAGTAACAATTGTTAGTCCAAGGTTTTCGATTTCGGAGAGTAACTTCGCCAAAATTCCTTGCTGGTTGCCACAATGGATTTTGATGAGAATTCTTTGTTGAGAAATCCTGACCTCTATCTCCGGGATAAACTTCTTATTGGTTGATTGATCATCATCCACTGTGCTCTCGGCTGAGTTACATTCATCAAGAGTAGATTGTGATTTTGTTTCAGAATTCGACGGTTGGATGGATTTAGTGAGAGTTTGAGCTTCTAAGGTCTTCACTCGCTCTTGGAGTTGCTTAACGTACTTGATAGCATCTTCCAAAACAGACGCTTTATCCATCTGTGAATAATTAATTTTTTTACATGTAATTAAAATATCTTTATATATAATTCATACCCAAAACTCGGGTATTCGATATAAACTCTATTCTTATTATTTATTTATTTATTTACATTGTACATGTTTTTCTAGAAATTTGATCTTCTTTATCCTGCACTATGGCATTTCTTCAAAGCTTAAAATTTGGTGTACTTTTAAATGACTGTTGCCCCCACTGTGCACATGTATCCAATTCTTGACATAAATTAATATTGAGTTTAAAATGATCAATAATTTGAAAATTTTCTTATTTGAAACATAAATTTTTTATTTATTCACAGATTCATATATAAATATCATTTGTTAACTAATTTGTGATAAAACCAGTTACCACAGGTAGTAAAATTGGTATTTAACATGCTATTAGTAATAGCAATGCTAACTAGATAGGTGCTGCTATAGATGAATAACTACTAGAAATGGATAATGAATGTATAGAGGGTTACATTAAGGACACACATGTATAATTCAATCTAAAAAAAATTGTACCCTGGATAGGCCCGGAAGAAGAGAAGATAGTGCAATGAACCTTTGTGTGAGCTTCTCTCTCCTCATTCTCTCTGCTATTACATGATCTTTCTTATGTAATCCAAGCTGAGGTACCTGATCGGCTGGGCCAGTATCATTTTTTCCTCTAGCACCATTAGACTTCGCTTCAGAACTCCTCTTCCTCCCACGGCCCGTAGTCGGGCTTAGATTAATTATGTCATCTGAACCGTCTGACTTTTCAATTTCTTGTCCATCTGTGCTGTTCTTTTCTTTTGCGATGCGAGAGTTCCAGCTCTTCTTTCTTGGTAATTTCCTTTTCTTCTTAGTTTGATCCGTAACTGTAACTGCATTTGGTAACTGCAATGGTGGCGAAGTGGCACAGACTTCAGGACTTAGATTAGGATCCAAGTTCGAGTTCGACCAGCAGCATTCGGGCGAGGGAGAAGAAAGGTCTAGTATCATTGGAGATGGTGCGGATTGATCGAGATGCTCAAAATCTTGCAGGAAGTAAGGTACATCTGGTTCCTAGATTGCATAAAATTCAGAACGCGTTCAATCTTTTTGTTTGATATACTTATGAGTAATTTTGTGTTTCACATTGGAAGCTAAACAATGGCTAAAATCATAAAATTCTACGGGCAAAGAAAGAACTTTTTTTTTTATTAGTGATTTCTAAATGTAAAAGGAAATAAGAAAAATGAGATCTTACAAAGTTGATAAACCAACTGTCAACATTTGATTCTTCCATAAAGAACCCTATATATGAAGAAATTAAACAATAATCAAAATACAACTTCGGTAGAGATTCAAATCGTCATTAATAATTTGTAAGAAAGAAGCAACTATGTAATATTAGCAGAAAATTAATAGACTTACAGGGAGGGTTTATATCTGAACTTTAAACTTAATGAGGCACCACGAAGAAAGAGAAAAGTGAATTTTAGTACGGTGGCGCGAATCTAGCAAAAAGGATAGAAGATATTCATATCCTAGACGCTGCGGAGGGAAGATGTGTGTTTGACTACTTGGCACTTCCATATGAATATATAGAAATAATATTAAATATATATGTTTCATCTAACATGTGACTGACTATGTATGAGCTAGCACATGTTTTCTGGCTGTGCGTTGAAGTTGAATTTAATAATCAATCTGCCTCTATATTCATTATCAACTCGGACCACTCGTCTGCCTGTTCACCACTTCACAGGCTATTTTAAATTTGGAAGACTTTGGGCTGTCAAACGTGCAGAACATGTACGGCAATCTAAGGTTTCCTTTTTGTTCTGTTTCAGCCAACGAAACATTTACCGTTTCGTCTTTCATTTACCATTAATTTTAATTTATTTTTATATTCCGTTTCGTTCTGCTTTAGTAACGTTTAGATATTTTAGTTTCGTTTCCGTTCCATTATCAGAAACGAAATAAATTTTCTATTTTGTTTAATGTTCCGTTCGGACGGAACGGAACATAAACACCCGAAACGACTGGTTTTTTATAGGGTTTACCAAACGGGGCGGGGCGGGGTGGGGCGGTCCAACCCGCGACGGTCCACGGGTTAGGACGGGACGGGTTAGGACGGTCCACGGGTTAAGACAGAGCGGGTTAGGACGGTCCATTTTAGAAATCTTGGCCCTAACCCTTCTTAAACCTGCCCCATGTAACCCGCACGGGTTATGACAGTCCGGTCCGGTCCGGTCCGGTCTGCCGATTTTTATTTACTTTATTACTATATTTTTTTTGGATTTTTCATTAGTATATATATAAACTACATATATACTATATACTATAATAATCACTATAATATTTTTTTGTTGTTTTTCTCTTTTCTGTTTTTTTCAATACTTTTTTCCTTTCTTCAATATTGTTTTCTATTTTTATTTTTCGTAAATTATTTTTATATTTTAATTTTACGTTTTTCTTTTATTTTTTTTAAATGAAAAAATTTGAATATAATTCTATAAAGTTACATTCTTCTTTTTCTCGGGTTTGGGACCGGCTATGCTATTAAATTACTTTATAAAATAATAACATAGGCGGAGTTATAAAATAAAATAATAACATTGCACGGGTTTAAGACGGGTTGACGGGACGGGGCGGTCCGGTCCACGGGTTAAGACGGGGTGGGTTAACGCCGGTTTTTTTAGAAAGGGCGGCCCAAATTATCCGCCGTAGACCCGTCTTGGTCTAACCTTTCGGTCCATCACGATCCATGGACGGTCCATCACGGTCCATGGAGCGGGTTTGACCCGGCGGATTTTTGGTAAACACTAGTTTTTGACAGCGCTAGTTGTGAGCACCCACTTCTTGGCAATAAAAATATATTTTATTTGAATAATTTTTTTAGATTTAAGAAATAAGATAACCATCTATCTATATATTAAATCCCGTTCCACTAACTTCCCCTACGACACTGTTCTTAGAACTGTTCACGATTATCTTCTCATCTGGGTCGTTGCTTTTTTCTGATTTATCTTGGCCGTTCAAAATTCACCTTCGTTGCGTTGCTTCGCTGGGCCTTCTCCCTGTTGCTTTGCCTCGATTTGTCGCACGCACTGCTTCTCTCTCCCTTTTTGGCGTCCATGCTCTGGAAAGATCGGCAGGGTGGGGTACCGCATGTGGCTTCTGTACGGTTACTCGGCTCATCCTGCTACTGGTGTGTGCACCGTCTGTCTTTTTCGCTGGTCTTTCCTTCTCTCTCCGATCATGGCGGCCTCCGATATCAGCTCGCAACACAAGAACCATGGATGAGTAGATCGGTCCCTCTTTCATTCGAGTACCGTTTGTCTTCCCTTTTTTTGTCGCTCTCTTTTTAATTGTGCGATTTTGAGGTGTGAGAGGAGACATTGAGGCAACGTCGGCAGCCTCGAGGCTGATCTCGACCCCTCCAGCATCGTCTCACTGCTTGGATTGTTAGGAGGCTTCCTCATCCGCTCCTCTTTCAGATGAGCACTGGTTCTACTCCTTTTTTTTCTTCTCACGAACCCTAACTAGAATTCTGCCATCAACTAACCTCTCACACTCTAGAGCTGATGGGTTTCTTTCTCAACTTTCTCTTTTCTCTCGGAATCCCTTTTTCTTCATATTTCCTTTTGTGTTTTCTGGTATTGTGAAATTCATGGGTTTATAATTGCATAAAACTCATGAATTTATCCTTTTCTGTTTTTTCTATATCACTCCTTTTTCTTTTTTCTCATATTTTTCGCTCATGAATTTATTCTTATCAGATTTAAACATGGAAGGTTTGCTAAATGTGCCTGGTCCAGGAAATAACAGTCCTATTAATTAGTAAAAGACCCCTAAAGAATCGCATTCTCAGGTAAGCACCTTCAACTGATTTGTAATATATATCGATTTATTATATTGCATGTAAATCCCCAAATTCTTTTAATTACTGGGCATACTAAAAGTTGATGGTTCCTACCTAAAATAATTTTGTTGCTTTTTACTTTCAGCTTATGCAAGCAAAGAGATCATGTGATTGTGAGAAGAACCATCAATGAAAAGCTAATAGCGTTTGTTTACCGTTTTGTGTATCAAGATTTTAATAAACTTACCCGTAAGTGCTATTCGTTCCCTGATTTTTCATATATTTGAAAATTGTTAAATTTTTTGGGCATTTTTCATATTTAGCACCTTTGGAAAAGAAAAATGAATTGTTGTTCCCTAAACATCATTGCTAAGAAGGTAAGTTAATCATCATTGCTGACCGGATAAGCGCTCTTATTGAGAGGTCTCCAAAAAAATTTTGTGCAACTTTCTTTTCCTTCTGTGCTATCCAAGTACTAAGGGTATTTTCCAAAAGATTTATGCATTATTATTGAAGGTTCAAAGAAACCTGACGTATACATCCTATTAGACAATATTGTCAAATAAATTGTTAGAAATTATTATAAAAAGTTTCACATATATTAATTAATCGATCTTTTTTTCCAGGTTGTACCATGGTCGGTTGATCTTTTTTCCATGTGGGACCATAAAGAAGTTCTGTATTTCAGAATAACACACAAGGTATTACCTATAAAAAGTTCCACGTTGATCTTTTTTTTTTCATTTATTTGCTATGTTTTTTTTTATTTATTTGAGATTTTGTAGTGGTTCTCACTAAAAAATTCTATCTTTTTTAAGTTGAGTAATACAGCTACTAGAAATCATACCATGTCAGTACCGGTTTTGAGTTTTTGTTCATTGAAGCGAAGATGTTCTTTGGTCGATGTGGCTGTTGTAATTTATGTTTATGATGAGAATTGTATTAAGAACGAATTGTTAGATATATTGCTTTCTTTGCATTAGTACATGTGAGAACTACTCAAGTATTAACATTTCATATTTTTTTTACAAAGAGTGTTCCCATATAGGCTTGCTTAGAATCTATCAAGGGTATAACTGGAAAGGAATCTTGCTGAGAAGAACTCATTTTTAAAGAAGTCTACATCATTATTCAGCAAATTAAGAATTTTTTTTTCCATTTCTCCATTTCTACATCACCATTCTGCTTAAAGGACCTAATGGTGCAATGCAGGTAATGATGTCTACGATCTCATTGAAATATTCTAGGAGAGCTCAATGAAGCAAATTGAGGCCCCAACACCCTGTTAGAGTTATGTCCTAGAAGTCAATAATTTAATGACTTAATTATTAGTTTATGTTTTGGATGAGATTTTATCATCTGTTCCTAGGTTTACTATTGACAGATCATTCAGGTTGAGGATCTGAATTGTAGATCTCTGTTGATCATTCTTTAGAATGACAATAATAAATCTAAACGGTCCATAATCTTGATAATTAACAAGGAACATTAATTATCTTATAAGATTAGTATGCAAGTTAAGTGATGATTAAGTTCTACAAATCATAGGTAAAGAGTTACCAACTTAATTGCATATGTGTATGTTATGGAACATAGCACAGGACTTGACCCATCGAAATAAACATATGGATTGTGTTATGTGTCATTGTTTATTTCGTTATGATTTTGGTTCTAAGTTTGAGATGTTTATCTTTTCCACATGAGGATAGGTTCAATAAATACTGTCTACCGCTGATTCCCGATAAGGGCTGCTATACGGACTTTATTTATGTTCTCTTGAATTGTGCGGGGAAAAGTTAATCATCAAGAAAACCGTATGTCCCTCATTAATTCACTTAGTGAGTGACGATATCTGTTTGGGCCCCTTGATGGAGATAGATTGTTTGCATGCAACTTTATACAATTATCTCTAGATCAAGAAACGTATAATCTGCAAGAATGACACATTCCTATCTTGGATTATACGATGATATCGTGCGACATAAGAATCAAAATAGAGAAACATATTTATTCTCTTATGCAGGATTGAAATATTGTAGCAATACACTATTTATGCGAATTGGGAGTCATAACGTGTTGCTAGATACCGCTTATGATTATTGGAATTAAATAGCGATTTAATTCCATGACCAACATAGCATAAATCCTCAAAGGGTCACACAAAATTGGTATTTAATCATACGTGCATTATTTATTTATTTGCAATATTGAGTATTGCAAAATATGATAGATTGATTAATTAATTAAATAGCGTTATAGACCGTTATAATTAATTAAGTCAAATGGATCATATAGAAATAAATTAATGCATTGTCTAATCTCTAAATAATTATTATTAAGTTAATAATTATTTATAAACAACACACTTAATTTATTTAAGTCATTTGGGCTTTAATTTATTGGTAAATTAAATGTCCAAATTGAATAGCTTTGAGTGGGCCTTTAATTAATAGAATTAAGGGACCAAATAGGAGATGGACTAGTGGGCCAAGGAAGCCCACTAGTAGGCCGGCCTAGCATGGTGGTAGGTAGGAGTGGCACACTTGTAATTTGTGTGAACTCCTATCTAGGGTTAAGAGGCTATATAAGGCACCTATTGGAGGCTCCTTGGTCTCTCTTCTCTCTCCCCTCTCTCTAGCCGCCACCATGGCCCCCCCTTTGTGGTGCGCCGCCCCCCCTCTCTCCTCTCCACTCTAGCTCATGTGTTGAGCATCCCATTCTCCCACAAATCGATTGGTTCGTTGGTTGAAGAAAGGGAACGCTTGGGATTAGACTCGTTCTTCTCTTCGCTAGCACGAATTGAGAAGAACTTGATTAATACCATAGTGGACTCGAGGCGCCGCGAATAGGAGGCGAAGGAGAGCACGCCACCGACACCAACGCATTGGAACGAGCCTCTTGGTTGCGATACCAAGAGAGGTATACTTCCAATCCTTTTTCTCGTGTGTTTGAATAGCTTGTGTACTAGATCTTGTGTGTGCTATGTTTGCTTGGTTAATTAATTGGTAATTAGCATAAAAATGAAAATTAGCACATTTTCTAACAGTGGTATCAGAGCACATGGTCGTACTTAAGCTATTTTGACACTTAATTAAGAGAAATTGGCTAATTAACGGATTAGTAGAGATGATGCGTTTGTTTGCTGTCTGGAAATGGTATTTTCTGTGTTATTTCGCATTTTTCTCTGTGATATGTCCTCTGGAAGATCTTTCCATCTACATGAAAGTTGTAGATCTGTGGATTGTGATTCTTTTGGCGTTGGATTCACATTTTTCTGAATTAATATAGATTTACTGTGAATAAAATGGCGACAGTGCGCAGAACCAGTTTCTGCTCGCACTGTCCTGTTTGAATGGCTTGAAAGATTTATATTTTGAATATAAGTACCAGTGTTCTATGGCTATAAATAAAGAGGACTTGAAGCTCTTTCTGAGAATGTACAAATTGTTGCATGACTCGGATTAATTTGTGGGTTTTCAAGTATGAAAAGGAAGATCTTGTCAGATCCAGTTTATTGAGCAAATCGATTGTTCTAATAAACTGTATCAACTGAGAACTCCTTTAAAAATTCTGTTTAAATGGAGTTGTTCTATTTTGAGTTAGGATTCCAGAAAAATTAATTTCATAATTTTTCGTGGAATTTTGGACCTTCAACTAGGTTAAAACATTTCGATCGACAGTCTGTTCCAGTGCAGAATTTGTTGATTGTTTAGGCTATAACTTAATATTATTGAACTGAACTAGGTTGTTTTCTTTTCATGAATGGATAGCCTGTAGTCTAAACAAGTTTTTCTATGTATATTGTATATATAAAAACTGGATAGAAGGTGGTCTAACAGACCAAATGGTTGAGAGGATAAGCTGAAAATCTCATAACGGTGTTTCGTGCACTTGTAAGAGATTTGTCATTTTTGATTCTCCTAGATGGTTTAAGATATCTTCTTGAAATTTTTACTGGTAATCACAATTATGATAAGGAGCTTAAGTAATTTATTTGAGAATTTTTGGAGACCGAAAACTGTTGTTTTTTGTTGGATTCCATTAGTTACGTTTTTTGTTAAATTACTGTTTTTCTAAGTATTCAAACTAGTTGAAATTAATTAGAAAACTCCTTGTTTGATCTCCTTTCTGTTATGGGATGTTGAAAGAACTTTCTAAATGAATTTAAACAAGTTTGGTTGTTTAAAATTGAGGATTTGTACACGGAATTTACTTATAGCAAACGATACGTAAAGATGCTTGAAAATCGTTAATTGGAAACAAAGTTCTTGTATGTGCTAACTTTGTTTTGTAGGTGGATAGTGGGTTTAGTATGGCTCAAGACTCAATGCCTTGTGGTTGTAAATGAATGCATGTGTGAATGTTTGTAATGCGGCCTTTGGTGCCATTAATTAATTTTTGATTAATTTTTGATGTAACTTGTGAGGCTTGCATGCCCCTAAGGATAGGAAGGGAATAGGATGTTTTCACATGTATTTTGCACCTTTATTTTATATAGGATTTAGATCCTTATAGAATTTAGTGGGAGGGCAAGGATTAGATTAGTTTTGCTCCATGGACGATGTGGCGAAACTAATGCAAGCGGGAGCCATACAAACCCACAACTATGAGATGCTTATATGTGATTGCTTGTGATTGCTATGAATTGTCATAGGCTAGGTATGGGTGTATGCTTACATGACCACCAAACAAGTGTCACTTAATTAATTGTCCCAAACAAAACATGATTAAGTTAAATCGCCCTCCTTCTCTCTATCCCCTTCTAACGTGTATGATCGTTCATTGATGCATTCTCGCCGACGCGGGACATCATGTTCCATCATCCGTGTCGGGGTGTAAATCGGATTTACTAGGAGCAAATAGAGAAAGGTTACTTAACGATGTTTTCTAATCGGATTGGACATCGGGGCAAAGTTTGTGGATGTACATGTGATATTTCACAAACCAAGAATCATATGGAATGATTGGTTGGAGAACCTACCTTATCTAGTTGTTTTGGTGTCACGCCGACGCTAGCACCATCTCAACGAAAATAGGGATCTTGGAAAACCTACTACATTAGGGACATTAAATAATTGTAGTGGGAGTTTTATTTGTTATAAATAAAACAATTGCATAAACTAAATGACCGTAAATTGATCTTGTTATAGATGTTTAAATTGTTAATTTTGTTGCGATCAATCTTTGAAAATTAACAAACTCGTTTCTAAAAGTATTCACTTAAAGAAGTAATACCGATTCCTAAGACACGATCTTAGTGAAGAGAAATTTGAGTATGTCAATTCCCAAAACTTTCCTCAAACTACCCGAACGTAGCAACGCGATGATTGATTGACTTTTGGCGAAAAGTTATTCAATAAAGCGTATGCTTAATATCCTCATTTGAAATTTCTAGACCTTTGAATTAGCGAATTCATATGGACTAAAATTAACTCGTACGTTCTCATTCGCTTACTCAAGAAAGTGTTCTTGGAGAAAGTAGATATTAACTCCATCATTTATGATCGAGTATAAAGAGTATGAGTTGACCAAGAGATTCTTCTTTTATAAAAGGATACATGAACGTTTTCATTGGCTTACAAATCGAAAGATTTAAGTAGCTAATTGATGACTAGAGATATTAATCTCCGATATCAAGGATTGTTGATATTGTCATACGATCTCTTTGGAATCATGAAGGATATAATGTTACCTTTTTCGCACGCATGTTAATGCAAAAAGGTGATTGTTTAAGTATTCAAGAAATACTTCACCAATGTATGAGTTGAAATTTCGAGACTCTCATAGATGACAATGTGTCACATGAGATGTTTCATTTGCCGTTTATGGGAGGCATTTGAAAGGTTGTCCGAAATACCATGATTGTGATGATTAGAAATATTCTAATCCTAAAGTGTATTTGTCGTTCAAACTATCTCACTATCTCTAATTTACACTAGTAACTTGATACTAGTTCATATGCTCGCATTTAACGAAATGTGTTGGCAATGAAGAATAAGAGAATGTTCGAGAGATATAAAGTAAACTCCGTATAGGAGATGACTTATTCATTTAAGTCATTACCATTGAATACGTAGAGTTATCTTTATTAAGAGTTTGTTTAGGAATTGAAGGTTGCATACCTTAATTCTAAAACCTCTCATAGCGTCTCCATTTCATATTTGATGATGGATAACTATGTTTAATAAAAGACAAGTTCTTTTATTATGAATTTGTTTATATGATTTCATGCATCTTGATGGAATTTGCTTGAAATAGATAAACAAGTTATGAATGACAAATAGGATGCGTAAGACTTGACATAAAGTATTTGACTTTCATGTTATATATAACCGCTTAGTCACATATATAAACGAGAATCGCATTATGAGAGTCTACGTAACGTAGAGCTCGAAATTCAATTCGATTTCAAATCGATTGATATGCGAATCATGTTTGTTAAATGACAAAAGTGCCTTTAACCTACAAAGGTTTAAGGACAAGTGACTTGATTAGGACTTATACATATCGATGTATAAAGACCAATAAGTACTTGTGCAATGAAAGGTTGTTGATACTTTACTACTTAACCAACGATCATTGTAGATATTAACATATCTATTTGATAAGGTATAAGTATGAACCTTTTGACTAGTTCAAAGGAGTTCAAGTGTGAAGTTAAAAAGACCGTTCAAGGAAAAAGAAAAGTCTTACAATTAATCGTGGCAAATAAGTAGTTAAGTCATATGATTTGAAGTATTATCTAAAGAGTATGAAAATAGTTTCATAACTCACTCCATGAGGAACATTATGGAATAATGTGTCCAAGAATGGAGGTATCGAACAATATTCTGTATAGTTCGATCGATAATAAATCAAATTGACTTATTCGACTCGTATTAGGGAATTATGTTTGAGGACAATATTGTTTACACTGAATGGTGTTCCATCAAAGTCTATTGAGGAAGGTTTCTTACGAGATTTTGATCTCTAAGTATAATACTTCTCGAGATTTGGTGTTGAGAAGCTTATTTCAAGTATTGTGGACTTGTAAGCTTAAACCAAATAAGACACTATATATTTGTAGGATGCTTTATATTAAAAGGCACTACTTCCACGAATATGATAAGAACAAAGTAGTTGTTGCTAATCATAATGTAGTCTTGATGAATTGAAATTCTCAAGAAGAAGTAGTGGGAGTAAAGTGAGCATTAAAGGAGTTTATGCGTCACTACAAGAAGTACTCTTATGGGAAACTTGTCACTCCATACATGGTGCTTAGTGGGAGTTGAGCGGAACTTCATTCACAAGTTGTTTTGAAAAGAAGTTTAATAGTACGCTCCTTCCAATGAGGACTCAACCATATCACGAGTTGATGATGATTCGAGAAACTCATGGAATATATGAGGAGTCAAGAACTCGTTCAACAATTCATTGTGGAAGTAGTTCATGAACCTCAAGTACCAGTCCTACAAAAGATCAACGAGAGTTGATTGCCTAAGCCGTTTGGTGCATTGGCTTCACGACATTCTCAAACTTAGCATATGAGAATCCGTTGATAAACAAGAAAAACGATGGAACGATCCGATTCCACATATATGGTTTGAATTCATATGATCTTTAAATAAAATCCATGTATAACAACAAGGTATAGACCTTGGTTGATGTTCATGAAGGAGCAATCCATCAAGAACGTTTTAGATCTTCAAAAGGAAAGATCGACATGGATAACAAATCGACTATGTACAAAGCGCGGCTTCTCGCTTGTAGCTATGTCTAAGTCGATGACTAGTTGACTACGTACAAAGCACAACCTCTTGCTTGTGGCTATGTAAAAGTCAATAAAGATCATTCTAGCAATAGTTGTATTTCATATATATTGATATATGGAAAAACACAAAAAACCGCCTTCTTCGTATGAATGAAGGATGATGTTGTGCATTTGACACAAATCGAGGTTTTATGTATTGCTAAAAACATACGCATGCTTCAAGGATCCATAAATGGATTAAAGCAAGTGTTGTGGAGATTGGAATAAAAGTTTTGACAAGGAAGTCAAGGAGTTGAACTTCGTCAAAAGTATCTTGTATAAACAAGATATTCAGTGGGAGCATAATTGTATTACTTGTATTGTTCAAGATAACAATTCATTAAATTGGGAATAACATTAACATTAAGAAAATGAATATTGTCGAGATCTCTTTGGAGGATGCTTTCTCAAATGAGAACTTGGGCGAAATCACCTAATCCTAGGAAACAAAATCTATAAAGATAGATTATGATGGAAGTTAGGTTTGAGCAAATATGCATGTATTGACGAAGTGTTCTAGAAACACGAAAGTTACACTCCAAGAAAGGATGTCTAACTGTACGTCACATGGCATGACTTGAGTGTTTTAACTCGGTCTATTGCAACTCAATTCGAGAAAGTGCATGAAATAGTTCAAGCATTCTTTCATTATGAGTTTTATTGTGTACGCCATATTTATGCATATGCCCCAATGTGTAGTATCCAAAAGATATGACAAACAGTTGTCAAATGGATACAAGAGAAACACATTTGGACGATAGTCAAGGATATCCTCGAGTACCTTATGAGAAAGAGTGATATAATGTTTCATCTCTTAAGATGAAAGAGAGCTCGTGTAAATTAATTACACTAATGTTAGTTTTTTCAAAGATTGATATAATCACAGTTGAACTACATATTTTGCTAAAAGGTGGTGTTGTAAATTTAGAAGGTGTTCTAAATGGAATATTACAACCGTTTCCGTCACCAAAGCAAAATACATAGCAACTTGTGAAGCAATAAAAGAAGTTTATTTCGGATCGATTTCTTAGTTGAGTTATTATGGTTCTAAGCATCTCGAACCATAACTTACTCCTAAGAGCCCAATGTTACATTGGAGATTCAAATATGATCTATAACGATATCACTTGATATCATATGATGGTGATCAAGAATATATATAGGAGTATATATATATATAGTCAAACAATTTTTGGATAGGTTCGCGAACACAGCGAACACTCTAGCACGACCTCTACCTTGAGCAGTATACGAGATGCAGTTATGCATCCATACGTGGTGGACGTATGAGTAACTAGCTATAAGCGTATTATTTATTTTTTGAGGTCCGAGACATGTATATATGTAGATATATGACATCGTTCTCAATTCTTCGTTGGCTAGAAGTCACTACTGATTGACTCTAGGCCAAGTGGGAGATTGTTAGAGTTATGTCCTAGAAGTCAATAATTTAATGACTTAATTATTAGTTTATGTTTTGGATGAGATTTTATCATCTGTTCCTAGGTTTACTATTGACAGATCATTCAGGTTGAGGATCTGAATTGTAGATCTCTGTTGATCATTCTTTAGAATGACAATAATAAATCTAAACGGTCCATAATCTTGATAATTAACAAAGAACATTAATTATCTTATAAGATTAGTATGCAAGTTAAGTGATGATTAAGTTCTACAAATCATAGGTAAAGAGTTACCAACTTAATTGCATATGTGTATGTTATGGAACATAGCACAGGACTTGACCCATCGAAATAAACATATGGATTGTGTTATGTGTCATTGTTTATTTCGTTATGATTTTGGTTCTAAGTTTGAGATGTTTATCTTTTCCACATGAGGATAGGTTCAATAAATACTGTCTACCGCTGATTCCCGATAAGGGCTGCTATACGGACTTTATTTATGTTCTCTTGAATTGTGCGGGGAAAAGTTAATCATCAAGAAAACCGTATGTCCCTCATTAATTCACTTAGTGAGTGACGATATCTGTTTGGGCCCCTTGATGGAGATAGATTGTTTGCATGCAACTTTATACAATTATCTCTAGATCAAGAAACGTATAATCTGCAAGAATGACACATTCCTATCTTGGATTATACGATGATATCGTGCGACATAAGAATCAAAATAGAGAAACATATTTATTCTCTTATGCAGGATTGAAATATTGTAGCAATACACTATTTATGCGAATTGGGAGTCATAACGTGTTGCTAGATACCGCTTATGATTATTGGAATTAAATAGCGATTTAATTCCATGACCAACATAGCATAAATCCTCAAAGGGTCACACAAAATTGGTATTTAATCATACGTGCATTATTTATTTATTTGCAATATTGAGTATTGCAAAATATGATAGATTGATTAATTAATTAAATAGCGTTATAGACCGTTATAATTAATTAAGTCAAATGGATCATATAGAAATAAATTAATGCATTGTCTAATCTCTAAATAATTATTATTAAGTTAATAATTATTTATAAACAACACACTTAATTTATTTAAGTCATTTGGGCTTTAATTTATTGGTAAATTAAATGTCCAAATTGAATAGCTTTGAGTGGGCCTTTAATTAATAGAATTAAGGGACCAAATAGGAGATGGACTAGTGGGCCAAGGAAGCCCACTAGTAGGCCGGCCTAGCATGGTGGTAGGTAGGAGTGGCACACTTGTAATTTGTGTGAACTCCTATCTAGGGTTAAGAGGCTATATAAGGCACCTATTGGAGGCTCCTTGGTCTCTCTTCTCTCTCCCCTCTCTCTAGCTGCCACCATGGCCCCCCCTTTGTGGTGCGCCGCCCCCCCTCTCTCCTCTCCACTCTAGCTCATGTGTTGAGCATCCCATTCTCCCACAAATCGATTGGTTCGTTGGTTGAAGAAAGGGAACGCTTGGGATTAGACTCGTTCTTCTCTTCGCTAGCACGAATTGAGAAGAACTTGATTAATACCATAGTGGACTCGAGGCGCCGCGAATAGGAGGCGAAGGAGAGCACGCCACCGACACCAACGCATTGGAACGAGCCTCTTGGTTGCGATACCAAGAGAGGTATACTTCCAATCCTTTTTCTCGTGTGTTTGAATAGCTTGTGTACTAGATCTTGTGTGTGCTATGTTTGCTTGGTTAATTAATTGGTAATTAGCATAAAAATGAAAATTAGCACACTTTCTAACACACCCTACACTGGATATTTCTATGCCATCTTATATGCTCCTCATTTTTAATTGAAGGTTCTTTTTTTATCTCTCTATCTTTCGTTTCTCTATCTATTTTTTATGTATATTTATCTTTATCATTACAAGATACAATACAAGGCTATAATGTTCTTTGTCATTTATATTGGTCTCAAGTTTTTATTAGGAAAATATTTTTTTTACGACCTTCATAGGTGACTAAGTGCAGCGATGAACAAAAATTGATTTACTGAGAAATATATTGAGATATTAAAATACTTCTTTGTATCTTTGGAAATTCTTTTAGCTGTCTTAGGAAAAAATTGTGAGATGGTCATAAAATTCTTTGAGCTATTTTCCAAATATAATAGTTATTAAGTTTGCCATTTAAAATAAATTCTTTTGGTTGAACAATTTGCATATAAGGTATTAAAGAGTGTTGCCTCCTCCATTGCAGAATTCCCTTCTTTTCTGTTGTGGTCACCTCTATTTATATAGGAGTTTTAGTTAGCTACATAACTGATAGTGCTAGGCTAATATGCTGAAATAGTTACAATTTCTTTTCTTATGATGTTGTTTTGTTACTTTGGTAAATTCTCTTTAATTTTTTCTTTACAGGTCAAAAAGATAAATCACACAGAAAGAGGCTGACATGGTAACTCGATTTGCTATAGAAATTATGCCAAAGGATGGTCCATGTTTCCAATTGAAGATGCCAGTGCAATGCTAGAAGCTGGATATAACCTCGATTGCCAAGAGGTACCGCTAGATTTGTCTACAAAATTATTTCTTACATATTCCGCCACACTTACTGTGTTGTTGATTAATGGTCACCGCTACCTCCCCTCTTTCCCTTTCTTAGGGTTAGGATTTGACATGGTGGTGGACAATCTGGCTATCCATCTTGGATTTTGAGGTCGTGACGGTGAAGGCAGGAACTTCCCCTTTCGGATTCAGATTCAAATGAGTTGCTTATCGTAGCCCCCTTATTGGTCTCTCAGCAGATTAGAGATCAGGTTCACGTTACTTAATTACTTCGCACCATGTATGTTGATGATGTGTATATAGGTAATGCATACTGCTAGATGAAAAACTTTGAAGATATTAGATAAATAAGCTTATGGATGTAACTTTCACCTGGATGCAGTTTATGAATCTTCAAACACCATTATACCCATTTGACAGGCGCAAGCTAGCCATGCAGTTTATGGAATATATTAGGAAGGTTGTGGGAAATTATTCAATGAACAACATTATATTTCGAGATTTGATCACATCATCTCTGACTGCTCAAAATCACAAATCATTGGACAACGTTGCTGGTATGACCGAATTTCCTTTTGCCTATTCTTTGAAACATCTCATGCTTAAATACTATTTCAAAGATCTTATGCTTCATTAACATCAATATATGGTATATTCAAACAAAAAAGATTGTTATTAAAAAAGGTAGACAATAAGGAAATTTCATTCTTTTTCTTATAAAATGGATGGTAGGCTTGACCTTTACAATGCAGATAAAATGAAAACCATGTCAGTGAGAGTGCACTTCATGTGCACCAGCGTTGCTTCAGACCTCTTCAGCAAGAGAGGAAGCAACATCATTTGATAGTGGTCTTGCTTTTGTTTCACTATATATATTTATAGTTTGAAAAATATGGGGGTTCAATGAATAAGATCCTTTCGATGATACATCTCATGATTGTTGTTTTTTAATTTTTAAGTCCCAGTAGGAGATTTTTGGTTGTGTTATGTAATATTTCTACTAATAAGGACAAATATGAGAATTTAGACCCCTTGGTGGCAAGAAAATCCACAAATAACAACCAAATTTTTATTGTTTGGAATCCTTTAAACCTCAAAATTTAACAATGCTTTCTGATTTTTAAGTTTGCTTTTCTGTTTGTTTAGAAATTTATGGGGAAAAAAATTGAACCATATACTAATACTAATGAAATCAATTATTTTTTTAAAAAAAAAATTAAACCTGATCAAAGGATTGATAAAAATGTCATGTTGTGTTTCTATGTGTGCTTTAGTGTATGTTAGATTATTGCCTCAGGATAGTTTTCGTCTTCCTGGTCATTATTTGATTCTGTTGTTTCGATTCAGTAATCATATCTTACCTATTCACCGGGTGTTTCTAGGACGAATTGGATGGGATATAGAGGTTGTAGACACACAGCAAAGCAGATCATAGGTTTTGCGCTCCTTGCTATTTTTCGCTCAAATTTTTGTGTTGTTTTCAATTGCATTTGCAAGTTTTAAGCCATCAAGGTTTATTGAATTTCTTTTTTTTTATTTTCCAGCTTTTTTCATTTTGGTCAATGACAGAAAGAGCACACTGAGGGTGAAAGGTCAATTTGAGGGCCATTTTGGTCAGATTTTGAAGTACCTCTAATTATTTCTAATTCCATTTTTCTTTGCTAATTGATTGTTTGTGGCATTTAGGTGATCTGTCATTTAAGATTTGCTATTAACGTTTCGATTAAAATATGTACAATCAGTAAGAAAATGGTCACACATTTGGTTTGCAAAACTGTTTGCTAATTCAAAAGGAATCTAAAAATGTCATTAATGTCTTCTTGAGACATGGAGTCAAGTCGTCGTGCTATAGGACAGAAATTTCAGCTGTTAGATTATTTTATGTTTTTTCCTCCTCTCTTATCTGTTATTTATTTATTTATTTATTTATTATTATTATTATTATTATTATTATTATTATTATTATTATTATTATTATTATTATTATTGCTTCATTTTTGTTTTGTAGGCCATGTTCTTCATTTTTGTTCGAAAATTCGCTGCAACAAAAGTTGTCTGGTCCAAACGACTCATCATCTTGGTATTTCTTTTCTGATCAATCAACAGCTATGGTAAAATTGCCTCAGGAGTTTATGTAATTTTAATTTTTTATATTCGATTCATATTATTAAATGTTTGTCTTTGTTGTTTGAAGTAAGATTAGACATTTATAGTTTGGGATCTATTTGTACTAATGAAACATCAAAAGGTTATATATATTTCTTCTCATCAAATTCAATTTAGATTTATCGCTGTTTTTCCCATTATATTTTTACTATTAATAAGATTGTTAAAAAAAACACAGAACAAAGAAATAGGTCGCGCAACGCGCGACGCAACCACTAGTATATAGTAATACCATGCACCATCCTGTAGATATATCTTCTCTCATGCAAGTTGTGTATTAATTTTCCATAAATTCATCGTGTAACACGTTTGGTCAACCAAACCGGCCAATCCGTGAGAAACTGACAATCCGTACGTGAGCAAAACCTGATAAACTAGAATCACGATGGAAAATATATTATAATTTTTTTTTCATTTAAAAAAGAAAGACCTTTCTCGAATTCAAAGGGTTTTGTTTCTTCCTCCCCTCCCCACCAGTTTAAGAAATCGAAATGCTGATCACTTGAGGATTATTAAACGCAAGAAGTGGCAAATTAGTGACTATTGTGTATCGTTTACATATTTCCTTTAATATGTTAATTTATAGAACACGTAAATAAGGAAAGCCAAAAGCATGTATATAAGTATATTAGGGGATTTTAAATTGCATAAAACAAGTCTTATAACTCATGTTATATGCTATTTTATAGAGCAATGCCAAAGTCTAGCGCTTTCATTTTCAAATTTTTTGTTTGAATCAACTGATCCAAACTATATTTGATCTCACTATTATTTTACATTTTTTATCTTCTTATTATATATTTTTTTCAAATTTTACAAAATCAATTATCTACAAAGTTTTAAACCGACTAAAAGGACCATTAACGTGGCCAAAGCTATATACATATTTAGAGCAATTGCAAAGAATTGTTCCATCTCACTGTGAATCGAAAATATTGATGACAGATATATGCACCATATAAATGGAGAGTCTAAAATTTTGAAAAAGCTACAGTTACAATTCTGAACTTAAAATGTTAATAATAAGAAAATAAACGATTAGGGAGCACAACGTGATTAATTTGGAAAATAGAAATACATGTGGATACTGGATAGTGAAGACGACAGCCTGAAGAATGGGTAAAACGATATCAAATTATTCCCTCTGATATGTAATCATTCATTTAATTGGTACAGCCTAATTATGCTACAGGTCGTTGACAACGCCGCATCCAGATATAAATTAACAACCTAATTTGGAGTATAGTTAAATGCCATGGGGACCGAGTATTAGGGAGTAATTTAATACGACTTGCCTAAATCGGTGGAGATCTTAAGTCTTGTACTTAGTAATTAAATATCATAATAAATTGCACAAAAATAAAAAATATATAAAATTTGGTCTCCAAAGATATTTCAATATGGAGAATAATTCGAACGATTTGAATTGACCATTTAAAATTTAGATCTCGAAAACATCTCGATAGTACGGGAATGATTTGTATCGTGGATGACATATTAGCCATCCTCTCTCTCTACACACACCGAAGAAGAAGTATATAAAAAAACTGAAAAAGTAACGAATTAATTTGGACATTCTATGCGGTGGCAGAGCCAAAAAACTAACATTTGGGGAGACAAAATTGCAATTTTATTTATTTGGGGGAGCAAATTGGTTAATTTGTATGTAATATTATTATCAAAATTAGTATTACTGGTACAGTAAAAATTGAAATCACGGGGTGCAACAGGCTAACAGCCCACCCCTACACTCCGTACCTCCTGTTTGGAAATACTTTATATTAATTTTTAGACTAATTACATTTACTTAATCCACATTAAACAACAAGCATTCAAAGATCTAGGCTTAAGCCTTTCAACACACATCCATCAAGAGAGAAGGTTAGGAGGTTATACCTCTTCTAATATCGTAATTAGGAGGTGGTTCCTAGGCGTTGGAGTCAGTGGCGTGCAACACCTTTCTTCCTTCGATCCAAAACCGGCCTCGAGTACACCACGAGATTAACCAAAACCTATAAGCTATGCTAGTAGCTAGAAGGTCTAAACTAATCTCTAGTTTTCTCTTCTTTAACAAACTCAAATAGTTGAGAGATTAGCTCAACACTTGAGCAATGGTGGAGGGAAGAGAGGGGTGTGGCGCCGGCCAAGAGAGGAGAGGAGAAGGGATGGTGGCGGCTAGGAAAAAGGGAAGAGAGAGAGAGAGCGAGCTAAAGAGCCACCAAGGGGGGTCATTTTATAATGCTTTAACCCTAGCAGCAAGTTTCACTTATTTACATGTCATGCCACCTACCTACCACCTCCATGAGGCTGGCCACATTATGGGCCTTTTGGGCTTCACACACCCATCTAATTTATCTCTAATTCAATTAATTAGTTCCTCCAACATATGTTCAACATTTGGACTATAAATTTAATATATAAATATTGGCTCATTAATTTAATATAACTATTTATTTCGATATTATCCATTTGACTTAATTAATTAATAATTATTATAGGATTAGCTAATACATTAATTTATTTCGATATGATCCATTTGACTTAATTAATTATAACGGTATATAATCAATTAATCAACTTATCATATTTTCGCAATAAACATTGTTGCGAATAAATGAATAATGCCATGTATGGTTAAATCTCGATTTGTGTGACCCTTTGAGAATTTATGCTAAGTTGGACATGGAATTAAATCGTTATTCAATTCCAATAATCATAAGCGGTATCTAGCAACATGTTATGATTTCCAATTCACATAAATAGTGTACTGCTACAGTATTTCAATCCTGCATAAGAGAATAAATGTATTTCCATATTTTGATTCTTATGTCACACGATATCATCGTATAATCCAAGATATGAATGTGTCATTCTTGCATATTATACGTTTCTTGATCTAAAGATAATTGTATCAGTTGCTAGCAAACAATCTATCTCCATCAAGGGGCCCAAACAGATATTGTCACTCACTAAGTGAATTAATGAGGGACATACGATTTTTTGATGATTAGCTTTTCCCCGCACAATTCAAGAGAACGTAAATCAAGTCTGTATAGCAGCCCTTGTCGGGAATCAGCGGTAGACAAGATTTATAGAAGCTATCCTTATGTGGAAAAGATAATCATCTCAAACTTAGAACCAAAATCAGAACGAAATAAATAATGACACGTAACACAATTCATATATTTATTTCGATGGATCAAGTCCTGTACTATGTTCTATAACATACACATATGCAATTAAGCTGGTATCTCTGAAGGATTTCATGATGCGAATCGGATTATTTTAAAATTTTATTAACCGATAACATCTAAGATCGTTCTTATTATCGCTAACTTTCTTATATTATATTTGCATCACAATCACATATATTCCTATAAGAAGGATTGTTGAGCCATACCTATGGTCTCTAACGAAGCTTTATTCCTCTTCGGTTCACCTTGAATCCGAAACAAGAATGACAGTTGAATCCGTGCTAACGAACTCCCCGTCAACACCTAGCTCCGCCACCCGTGTCTTGATCGATTGCTTAATTGATAGAATATTTTAACAAATATTTAGAGGATGAGAAAACCAAAGCTTCAACACATGAAGACTTACTTGTATTCTCAAATTCTGATCTGTTTTATCTTTAAAACATCAGAATAAACCTTTCAAATTCGTATAGCAATTAAAGCCACTAATCAGAAATTAAAACAGCACTTTAATTTCTGACATTGCAGCACTAAAACATTTATAACTCTCTGTAGGAAACTCCAAACGATATGAAACTTGAACCATTGGATTCTACACTTCCAGGGCTATAATTTTCATATATCATTTGTCCAATTTGGTTATCATTTGCTATACTAATTATCAGTTTAAAGTTGGCCCAAATTCTGACCCGAATTTAAAGCCTTCTTTCTCTCTTCATTTGTTAAAATAATTGGGCTTGGGCTTTAAATAAATTTATGCACTCTATAATAATATTCATATATTATTATAGTATGTGAAACACATATTATGCTCATAATATTCACATATCAATAAATTTATTCCTTGCTAGTTAATCACGTCATGTGATATAATTTTCTATTTGTACTTTATTTCATACAACATGAAACCTTGTACATAGAAAATATATTTCTTGTTTCTCATTCAGTTGGTGTGACCTATATTGAGGATCCATATTATGTTGGCAATGGAATAAAACATTTTATCCCATAAACTGTAAGCGGTACTCTAGCATACATTACAGCTACCCAAATAATATAGATGTTTAGCAAATTCTTTTACGAAACACGATCCTTCTAGTAATGTTATTAACATTACTTGTGTCTATTCCTTGCCATATGATATTATGATTATTATACAAAGTAGGGTTGTGTCATATTCGTATTATAATCTTTTCTTGGTCTCCAATAAGTATGATTATATAATTATAACTGCACTTCAGTTATATTGGATCCATTTATAATCTTATTTTACCAAGGGGCCCTTTATAATATCATTCCTCAATTCATGAGTGACAATTAGTTATTGACATATATATTTCCCTCCTACACAAGTTATATACAAAGAACTATTACTTTTATCACCACAAGCTTCAAATGGCTTTAAGTAATAATCACGTTGCATATTCCTTATGTGAAAATATATCATATCAATCTTAGAATTAATGACACGATAAAAATATTAATGACACAAATACAATCCATATAATATTTTTATCAATTAGGTTTGTTCAATATATGAAACTTTTCATATACTCGTGTTATTAAATGATAATATTTTATCAACGTTTACAGAACTACAACGTACTTTTAATCAACACGACAGTCTTGTATGGCATATTAGTGTTCCTGCTAATATCCAAGACCTGTGAACATTTTAGAGATATATATTCATTTTATTTAGAGTTCTGCGGTTCAAGACCAAGAGCATCTTCTTGAACACTTCTAAATACGAATATAAACTCATGGAACAAAATGTAATAACATCCAATTCATAAATATAACATATAAAAGTAATCACCATAAGATAACTTTTAGAACACAATTCCAACAATCTCTTTAACTATGATTTGTAGAACTTAATCATCACTTAATTAACTTGCATACTAATCTTATTGATAATTAACGTTCCTTGTTAATTATCAAGATTATGCACCTTTTAGATTTATTGTTGTCATTTAATTATAAATTGTTGGATTAAACAATTAACTCTCGATTTGTCGATTTGCAAAACAACACAAAAATCCTAGTCTAACCTTTCAATTTAGTGCTTAATAGCTAGATTATTTGAAGAATGGATTAAAGCGAGTGTGGCACGTGTTTGGAACTTCAAGAGGCTACTTTGCACAAGCCAGGATCAGCTTTTTAGGCTTAATTTAAGTCTCAAACTAATCTAAATCGTTTTGCTGTCAAAATGCTGGTTTTCAGTACCAGTGCATTGTATAACGCAAAATCACGTTACACAACGCACCAGTACTGTGCTGAACTTCTTAGTCTTTTTGTTTGCAAAAGACAGTGCGTTACACAACGCTCAGAAAACGTTGTGCAACACACCTTGTAAGTTATACAACGCTCCATTTCCGTTGTGCAAAGTGTTCCCTGTTCTCTCAAGCCAGAGCGTTACACAGCGCTCTGAACGTTGCACAACGCTCCTTTGTTATTTCTCTGGAGATTTTCGACTTATTTTTGAGCCAATTTTTCATGCATTTAATGACATTTAATGAGGCGTTGTATAACGGACCAAGGCGTCATATGACGCACTTTTGCTCCTTGATCCTTTGTGCAGTTTTCTACACGTTGTGTAACGCGTCTCTGCGTTGCATAACGTGACTGGTAACTTTCTAGCCGTTAAGTTTGTCTCTGCCTAAGCGTTGCACAATGGTCCTATTGCGTTGTGTAATGCTCTAACAACTCAAACGGCTATCTTATCCGTTCTGTTTTATTTCAATGGTTATATGTGCGTTAAACAACGCTATTCTGCGTTGTGCAACGTACTGGTAACGGTAAGTTCAGGTTTTTGGCCTGTTTATAATGGCTAGTGATGCGTTACACAACGTGATATTGCGTTGTGCAACGCTTTGGGTATATCTGAGTTGATTTGGAGCTGTTGGCACCCTCTATTTATACCAGCCCCTTTGGGACTGGTTTGACACTTTTGCAACCTTGCTAAATTACTCTTCTTGAGCTCCAATCAACCAAATTTAATTTCTTCTTGTGTTTGAGCATTTGATTAGCAAAGCAATTGAGATTAGTGTGCCTATACCAAACCCTAAGTCTAATTGTGAGATCTTTTGAGTGTTTTAGTTAGAGCCTCAAATCAATTTGAGTGTTTGTGTTTGTTAATTGGAGTTAGGCCGATCCACCTTGAGTATTTTTTTAACAAGGTGATTCGGTTCGAAGTTGTAGACACGTTCTCTGTGGAATTGAACATAGCGCGCCCTTTCGTGGTTGCAAAACTTCCGGAGACGTACGACTAAGGCTAGCCTTTCCTAGCGGGTCGGAACTCCGTAATACATCGTGTGTCAACTCTTTCTCTCTTCTCTTTACTTACTTGCATTGTGAATTGCTTGTGACTTGTGTTGTGATTAGACCAAACTTGAATTGAACCAAAAATTGATCGTACCGATTTAGAAAACAGAAATTGTGCCTATTCACCCCCTCTAGGCCTTTCTTTAGGGACAACAAAGTGGTATCAGAGACAGGTTCTGATCCTGTGACCTGTGGGTTATGGGCCCACCACGCTTCCGTTGCGCGACTCTGATCTGTCAATAAATAAATCAATAAAACCATAGAAGTACAGAGATCTACAATTCAGATTCTCAACCTGAATGATCTGTCAATAAATAAATCAAGGAACAAATGATCAAATATCATCAATAATATAAACCAATAAAACCACAGAAGTAGCCAGATATGATTGGCTTCTAGGACATATCTCTAACACCTCCGTCACTAGTTCTATGCACTAAACGTTTAACTATTGCATTCTTCAATTCAAGTAATTGTTTTAACAAAGATTTAAATAGCGGATAAACGATTCTTACAGACAACCTTAATTCATAGCAGATAACAGTCATTTAACGGGCGCCGGACACTATGAGATTATAGCGGACAAATACAAATGTAGTTGTTTATTACATCATATATATATATATATATATATATATATATATATATATATATATATATATATATATATATAGAGAGAGAGAGAGAGAGAGAGAGAGAGAGAGAGAGAGCCTATTGTCCTATGGATAGGACCAAGGATCTTTTCTATTCACTTTTTAACCGACGGATCGGGTGAAGATTGGTGAACAAATGAGATCTGACGACTAAAAATTAGATCGCTGAAGGAACCAACTTTTTAATTTTTTCCGTTCACTTCTGCATTTCTGTCTCTTACTCCCTCCGTTTCCTATCCATCTTTCTCCCCTCTCCCTTCTATTCTCCGCTCTCTCTCTACTCTCTCAACGAAAGAGGGGTTAGAGAAAAACCCAATATTGTCCCTCTCTCCACTTTCTCCACGATGCGCTCTCTCCCTCTCTCTCTCTCTCTCTCACTCTCTCGTTCCTATATCTCAACAGAATAATTCGCCTCCCTTTACCCCTCCCCTCTACTTCGATCAATTTTCGACAGATGAAGGCAGATCGATTGAGGTGAAATCTAAACCCTAGAGGTAGTTAAGTGCCTCGTGTCTCTTCTTTCTTTGATTTTCTTATGTTTTTTACAAATTGGAGAGGTTACTTCTGGGCCTCTTTGTAGCTAAGGCTACTTATGAATTGGTTGTCGTGGGAATTTTCGAAATTAATTGTGTAATTGATTTAATTGACCTAGTTTTTTCTATATTTGCAGGTAATATGCTCATGTAACGAATAACCTAGAGTTCAATGGACCCATAAATGTTGTGCTGCTTGGCTAAGAGTTTTGAGGCGTAGTCTTTTAATTTTCTTTCAAGATAATAAAAAAGAAGAACAAAATGGAACAACACTTATCTTTGCATTTTTTGTGCATCATTGCTGTAATGTATTTGTCATAGGAATGCTTGTACCAGCCTCGATTAGCAACTACACGAACTTGGTGGTCCCGTTGAAGAGAAAGAGTAAAGCTTTGTGCAGCTTTGACGAGCCACATGGTTCAACAATGTACCATAAATAGCTGGATCCAAGAGTATTATTTCCAAACATTATGTACAAAGAAATCTCTAGTTTAAGGGTTAATTTTTCTATTTTTTAAAAAAATTTCTGTTCAGACTTGTAACTTTCAGTCTTTGACCAGAAACCTTGTAATTTGCTAATTACTTCAATTTTTTTGCAATTTGAATTTAATTTATTCCTCATACTCATATAACAACTATTTAATCTTTAGGTCAAATTTTTTGTACAAGCATTTCTTTCTGTTCAATTTCACATTTCCACTTGTTTGATCTGACAATAGGCAAACTACATGCATTCTGGAGCTTTGTTATGTTTATATTACTTAAATGCATGTTGCTAACCTTTAATCCCATGTTAATTGTTCCTGTTAAAATCTGCACCATGATGGAGTAGGCCAAGATTTGAAGGACTGACCTTAGTTGGTTTGTGATAGTTCATTCAATCTTTTTCGAGCGTACCAGCAATCAATATAGCAACCATTCCAAGGCAAATACCGCTAAAAAAAAAACATAGGAAAAGTTTAAGTTATTTACTAGTCATCATCCCATAATTGATTATAAAAAAAATTATAAGAAGTGCACAACACAAACCTTGATTAATGATTCAATGCATGCCTTGTATCAAAATCCAGAAACTCTATGCCTTCCTTGAACCACCCTCTACTTTCTTAAAAAAAACTTTCAATGGTTTTTCTTTTCATGATTGACACCTATCGAAAATAACAATATATAATTAGATTCTATGCAACAATGCCTATCTGGATATAATTAAGAGGAAAAAAAAATTAAGAAGCTAGCTTTTATGTTCAATTGAAATATGTTGACATTCACCCTGCATCAGCCACTTTAATTGAATTATATGTTGACTTGGTCCTTAATGAATGCAAAAAATCACTATGATTTATGAAAATATAAGTTATTCTAGAAATACACAAAAAGCGTATATGCACTGCTAATAAACATTTGACATCACACAACTGATACAAATATTAAAAAAAGTCAACAAACATATTAATATTGAGATTTAAGTGTATCTTTGTATGACAGTATGAAGTCTATACATTCACAGAATGACAGATCACACAAAGTTCTAAACATACTTACATACATTCAAGTATTTACCAATTAATTATCCATCATGGAATGGCCGAATGGGATCATCCTAAATTAGTAAATTCTAATTTTATAAATTGCTTAAAGTTACATGTTTTCACAAAAGTCCTAAAGTGAAAACTAAAATAAAAGCTAAAAACATAATAAATAATAAATATTAAAAAGAGAAAATGTCACTATTTTGTTTGAAGAGAGAAAAGGTCACTGTTCGGAGAACGGGAGAAGGCGAGAAGCACTGCCGCAGGCCCACAGTATCACCGGTCGCTGCCTGTTGGTTGACGGAGAAGACGAATAGGCACCGCCTCACCGGCCGCTGGTTGTCACCTCACACAGCTGCACAATCTCTACTCGCTAGCACTAGGTTAGATCATACTTAGACGGCATGAGAACATGAGTTCTATCGGAGAAGATTTGGGAAGGGAAATGACTTGATCGATATGGATGCACAAAAGAAAGACTAATGGACTGAAGTTGGACTCTAGTCAGGCCCATTCCTAAAATATCATTAGTTTACACTAAATTTTCTATATCTGTAATTAAAATTTATAAATCACAGCATAGGCCAGGCCTATCCTGGCCCCCCACTGGATCCGCCCCTGATTTTGTACTAAATAATTTCATTTTACAATGATTGTAATTAAGTTCCCTTATGAGATATTATTCCTGAATAAAAAGTAGAGTGCATTTTGAGTTAATAAAGTTTCGTAAAAATAAATACTTTAAAGGTATGGAGAAACAAAATATCAGTACTTAATATTGGAATTTGAGTTGATAAAGAACTTAATTTTATCCATGTCCTCATCTTAACAATAATCGTATTTCAGTAAAAAAAAAAAAAATTGAAATGCACGAACATCATATCCTATGTTGTACTCTAAGATTGATCATGTTTAAACAAGTATACAATTGGATAGAAAATCAAAGAATAAAGAATTCAACATTTATTTGACCGAAATTAATTAATATAAAAATTTCGACCCAAAAAAATTTAATATACAGAATTATTTTATTTTTTTTTTAATAAGAAGAAAGTTCGAACGCGTTTCAGAAGCGAGTATTTGAATTCCCCTCCGTACGCGTTTATAAAACGCGCTCCAACCCTCCCAACGCGTTTTATAAACGCGTACGAAGGGGAGATGCTGTCCACTTTCCTCTCGTTTGTCAGAGCTTCGTACGCGTTTATAAAACGCGTTGGAAGCCCTAGAGCGCACTTTATAAACGCGTTCGAAGGTATATTATTTAATTTTTAGGAAAAAAAGTACAAGCATGCTCTCATAAAGACTGCAAAAGAAATGACAAGATTTGATTTTACAATGTCATTTTTGAACTGCTGAAATTATTTATAAAAGCAGTCATTGTTGAATTAGAATGCACAAACACCCACTACCTCCTTCTTGTTAAAACCTTCAGTACAATGGACAAAGGAAATAGCTCTAACTCAAATAATGATGTTCCAGACTATCGAAGAGCAACCCGCATTGAGTATTGGCCAACTTTCTACCATTACCCTGCCAATAGAAATCAACCAGAAAACGGAGAATACGAGGCAATTTGTCGCTCTTGTTATCGCATTTTGAAATACAACATCCATGAAGACACGACTGAAGAGGGAGACGTGCTCGAGTTAAAAATACACTACCAATGGCACATTAATGGTGGGCCGGAAAGAGAACAGAAGGAGTACCAGGAGCGGCGATGGCGGGAACACGAAAAGAATCTGAACCGACAAAGGCGATATGACTGGTACAAAAAATATTACACAGAACCTCAACCCATCCCCCAACAACAACCGAAACCCTACCTCTCGTCTGAACCAACTCACTGGACTGTTTACGAGAAAATATACAATTTTAATGGAGACCACACAGTGACCTGTACAAGGTGTGCTCAAGTTTTCAATTACAAAGAAAACATATTGCGTGACCACTACCATGAGCACAAACGTCACGACGAGAATGAACAAAGAGCTCGGGACATAGAGACGCAGAGGATTATTAAAGAAAGAAATAAAGAAATGGATCGTAAACAAAATAATTGAAGTCCGGAACTTCATTCAAATTGCCCTGCATTTAAATTAAACAACGCATTGAAAAAAAAATAATTTCAACATTGAAAATAACAAAATTAAATTGCCCTGCATTCAAAATAATTTCAACATTTCAGTGTATTAACAAAAGTATTATGTGTTAACAAATACTAATTGAATTCTACTATTTTCGTAAAGAAAAAAAAATTATTTAAGTTAAGAAAATTATACCGATACGAGCTCTAAAAAGTATGCTGGGACGGAATTCTGAGAAATATCGGGAAACATCAACGTCCCAAATAGCTCTAGAGCCACTGCACGCGTATATCGGTCTAACTCCTCACCAGGAGCATCTGCCGGTGGCGCCACCCCGCAATTTTGCCGCAACCATTTCAACTTGATGTTGTTGCCCACAACAACATTGCCCCTGCATTGTACAAATTTAGAATAATCAATACAAGTAAGCAATGCATATATTGAATATGCAAAATCAATATTGCATTCGTATTTTTTTCACTTACTCCCTGCTACTCCTTTCTCGGTGCCACTCTCCCAAATCTTCATGAGGATAAAGATTTGCACGAATCTTTTCCTCCCAGGGCCCTCTCGTATTCGATCTAACTGGAATGCCAGTCGAGCGCAAACCATATAAGAAGGCAACATCCTGGTAACAATTACAAAATACGTTAATATTACGAAAATATAACATTTAATATTACGAAAATTAATATTCAAATTTGAATTTTAAATATAAAGTTTAAATTAATGTTAGAATTAATTGTGAAAATTAATACGAAAATTACATGTTAGAATTAATTGTGATAATTAATACGAAAATTATATTAAAAAAAAAATAATATCAAGTTTAAATAAATTACCTGTAGAGTAACGGTCATCTCTCCAACGGGAAAATGGAAAGTATGCGTCTCTGGACGCCAAAACTCGACCATTGCCTTCAGTAATGGCATGTCGATGTTGACATGCTTCACCTTCATAATGTGACTGAGCCCCAGTTTGATCAGCCTTCCCTCAATCCGTTCGTCCACCTTAATTGTTCGCTTGTGCGATCTCAACTCCAAATGTTTTTCACGCTGCAATTTTTAATACAATTTTTAAGTATTTACAAGCATTTAAAATAAATACAATTTATAATACAATTTATAATAAGCATTTTCGATTAATTTTTTACTACAAATTATAATAAACATTTAATATACAATTTATAAGTCTATTAAGAAATCTAAATTATTAAATAAAAAAAATATAAATTAACATAAAAAAATCTATTACCTCCTCAAAAGACAAACCAACGAGATGGTCGTTATCCGTAACGAACAAAACCTGTTGGTTTTCTGCGTTGGCCGGTTGCACAGGTGGAATGACATTTTGCGCGCTCGGACGGGCTGCGCGACGCCTACGTCTTTTTGGTCGCTGGGTGGAGGCTGCTTCGGTGGGGGGTGCTTCGGTGGGAGGTGGTGAAGCACCAGAAGGACCAACCTCATCTTCTGCTGAACTCATCTGATTCAAATAATATAAGAACAACAATTTAAAACAAAAATTAATTTAATAATTTTTTAGCTAATTGGACAAAAAACGAACAAAACCAAAATTTTTTTTCTATATAATTGACATTTTTACAATAATTACTTTTGCATACAATTTCCACTAATTCCATACAATTTACTAAAATTTCGACTAATTTCCATTCAATTTGCATACGAATTACAGTAATTTGATAATAAATTCCTACACAATTTCCATACAAATTCCACTAAATTCCGTAAAAATTCCATGAACATTTTACTAAAATGTCCAATAATATTTCCAATAATTCCATACAATTTATGTTAATTATGGAAATTGTGTACTCACTTTATTAAAATGTCCAATTTCCATACAAATTCCATACAAATTTCCATACAAATTTCCACAATTTCCACAATTTCCATAATAATCCATACAAATAGGTAAATGCACAATTTCCATAATCATCCATACAATTTCAATAATTTCCATAACAAATTTCCACAATTTCCAAAATTTCCATAATCATCCATACAATTTCCACAATTTCCATACAAATTTCAATAATAATCCACAATAATAATCCACTAATTTCCACAATTTCAATAATATCCATAATTTTCAGTAAATGCAAAATCAAAACCTCGATATCGGCGTACGTTGTCTTTCGAACTCCTCTTCTCTTCGCACGGCAACCACCTTCGCACGGCAACCTCTTTTCTCCCTTCTCTTCTCTCTTTCTCCGGCCGCAACTTTCTTTCTCTTCTTTTCTTCTTCCTTCTCTTCTCTCTTCTCCCTTCTCTTCTCTCTTCTTCCTTCTCTTCTCCCTTCTCTTCTCTTCTCCCTTCTCTTCTCTTCTCTTTTTTTTTCTTTTTCTCTTTCTCTGGACTGACTGAAGCGACGAAGAAAGAAAATAAAACGGTCAGAACTGGTTTTCGAAAAATTACCACCTTCCTACGCGTTTATAAAACGCGCTCCAGGGCTCCGAACGCGTTTTATAAACGCGTACGAAGGTGTCAGCTCCTCAAAAGGCGTAACTGAAGGGGTGAACTTATCTCTCCCTCGTACGCGTTTATAAAACGCGTTCGGAGGGCTGGAGCGCGTTTTATAAACGCGTACGGAGGGGAATTCGAATGCTCGCTTCTGAAACGCGTTGGAACTTTCTTCTTATTAAAAAAAAAAATAAATAATTCTGTATATTAAAATTTTTTGTGTATAAATTTTTATATTAATTAATTTCTGTTTATTTGATGTACTACTGTGATGTGCGCAAAGGAAAATCATACAAATTTGGAGGCGAAAAAAACAATTTAACAACCTTTGTTAATTAATTAGAGTTCCTGATATTCAATCGTCCATCAAATCCCACGATTAGCTTGAGAAATTGAGAGAGAGAATAATCAGGTTAATTTTTTCAGAAGCTGAGTTCACAAGTGAAGAAAAGGTCGTGGGTTCATATCGGGTGATGAGGCAAGATCAAGAAAGGGTTCATGAAAGCTATTTGTTTCGCTGAAGAAAGAGGAGAACGCAAAAACAAAAGAGGAAGGGGAGAGAGACGGGAAGTTGGGCGATCTATTTCTCGAGCTAGTTTTTTCCTCTTTCGCTGAGAGAGAGAGTAGAGAGAGAGAGAGCCGAGAATAGAAGAGGGGGGAGGGAAAATTTTTATCAATGACAAAAATGCCCCTAATAATTTTAAAAAAGACAAAGCAGCTTCTGAAATTTTAAAAAAAGCACAGCTATAACGGTAATAGCATTGTCGTTATAGCTCAGCCCTATAGCGGTAATGCTATTGCCGCTATAGGGGACTATAGCAGCATTGCTATTACCGCTATAGGCTTTTTTTTCGGGACTGACACCTCTGTTACTTTTTTTCTCCTTTTTGGGGCTGACAGCACCATGGGGTTTTATTTTTTTGCACTATAGCAGCATTGCTATTGCCACTATAGTGATTTTTTTTTTTTTTTGCAGTGACTTTGTTTTGTTTTTTCCCGCAACTTTTTTCTTTTCTGTCCATGAATCCAGACCAATCTCTCATGCCTACATAGAAAAGTATAAAGCTAACAATGGAGAAAACCAAACAATTAGGAGGGAAGAGAACGAAAATGGCAATTGTTAGCACCTGCACTTACCCAAAAGGCGTCTAACAAAAGGTTCAACATCAAAGACTTCAAATTCATCCATGTGCTCTCCTGTACGGCTGTACCAATAAATATCACTGGACTTTTTGTAGTTGCGACACTGCATATTAATCCATAGCACTCCAACTATTATTTTTGCAGTTAATCATCCTCTTATAACTTTGAGAAAACCATAAGCATTATTGCATTAAACTACTTATTATGAAGCATGTCTAAATACATATGTTTTTCCTTTTAGTTATACTCATTTTTTTCTCTTAGTTATATCCAAGCGCCCAAAAGCATCCAACATGCCATGCCATACAAAGTGATTTGGGAAAGAAGCAGAAGCTAAACACTACCATAATGCCATGTGAAAAGTACAGAAGCAAACCAGAGCACTTACGCACTAAGAGCGCCACCACCTTTCGCATGACCATCCATCTTTGTGATAATCACAGCTCCAACAGCCACACTTTGCTTGAATGCTTGTGCCCGATCAAAGGCAGCCTGACCGATACTTCTGTCCATGACAAATATTACCAGATCAGGTTTCTGCAATAAATCAGAGAAGAATTGATTATTATTGTTTGTTTGGCTTCATAATCAGGATTCTGCAAAAATCAAAGATCGGGTTCTTCTTAATTGATCTGCATTAGTCTCTTGTTATCTCTCATATAGCTAAACAGGGCTCAAGCATATTTCTTTAACTTAGAATTTCAATCAGATAAAAGAAAAATTAGGCAGCTATCCCGGCTTCCTGGCATCACGTGTGTTCATTGATACAGTATAATAGATACTTTGTACCTTCAAATTCATAACCACACTGGCGTGCCCACTAAAGCCAATCAAATTGTAATTTCAAAACTACACCTTGAATAACACTAATTTAGCCATAGATACTAATTTATTCTTAATTTTAAATGAAAATCAGGACAAGAAAACAAAGCAATCAACAAGGGTAAAATGATCGGTCACCAACCTGTTGGATGATTCTTCTCTTGTTGTGTCCGGCCGCGAGTTCATCAAAATTAACAATGTTCTTAATATTCGTTTGCATATCTCTCACCATAGAGAATTGAACATCGGCTTGTAGCAATGCACTTACCTACTCTCTTCAATGCGGACAGGAAAAAAAAGTTGCGGAAAAAAACAAAACAAAGTCACAGCCAAAAAAAAAAAATCACTATAGCGACAATAGCAATGCCGCTATAGCGCAAAAAAACAAAATCCCATGGTGCTGTCAGCCCCAAAAAGGAGAAAAAAAAGTAATAGAGGTGTCAGCCCCGAAAAAAAAAGCCTATAGCGGTAATAGCATTACCGCTATAGGGCTGAGCTATAACAGCAATGCTATTACCGCTATAGCTGTGCTCTTTTTAAAATTTCAGAGGCTGTTTTGTTCTTTTTAAAATTATTAGGGGCATTTTTGTCGTTGATAAAAATTTTCCAGGGGGGAGAGATGGATAGGAAACGGAGGGAGTAAGAGACGGAAATGTGGAAGTGGACGGAAAAAATTAAAGAGTTGGGTCCTTCAGCGATCTACTTTTCAGCCGTCAGATCTCATCTGTTCACTAATCTTCACCCGATCCGTCGGCTAAAAAGTGAATAGGAAAGTTCATTGGTCCTATCCAAAGAACAATAGCCTATATATATATATATGAGGAGGGTTCCAATGCCAACATTTTGGTTGCCCCCAAATGCCAACATTTCACTATTTGGTTACTTTTTTAAAATTTAAAATAGAAACGTCAAATCCAAACCGGTCATCTTATTTAGTTCAATGACCGATGCATTTTGATATAAGTTTTGTAAATTTTAGAGTTTATTTTATACTCCATCAAAGGCTAAAACATGGACGTATTAGAATGAATCTATCACAATTAATAAGGTTCGTTTATTTTTCTACCTCTTGATAGAGTAGCAAATAAACTCTAAAATTTACAAAACTTATATCAAAATGCATCGGTCATTGAACTAAATAAGATGACCGGTTTGGATTTGACGTTTCTATTTTAAATTTTAAAAAAGTAACCAAATAGTGAAATGTTGGCATTTGGGGGCAACCAGAATGTTGGCTAATGTGCCATAGATGGCACAGAGGGTCCCGTGCCATAGAGTCGTTTTTCGAGATCCAAAATTCAAATGCTCAATTTGAACCATCCAAGTTATTCACCACATTAAAATATCCTTGGAGACCAAATTTTACATTTTTTCGAATTTTTTTGCTATTTATTATGATATTTTAAAAAAACGTTATAATTGGAGTATTTCAGACCCTCCAATTTGAACATATCAAAATAAATACCAAAAAAATTCAAAAAAATGTAAAATTTGGTCTCCAATGGTATTTCAATATGCTGATCAATTTGAACGGTTTGGATTGACCAATTGAATTTCGAATCTTCAAAAAATGACTCAAAAAAGACATCTATGGCATTGCCATCTATGGCACTTTATCCCACCTATATATATATATATATATATATATATATATATATATATATATATATATATATATTAAAAATTAAATATTACATCATATTCATGTTTAATAGTTTAGTTTAATACATACAACTTTACAGTCCATTTGCAATAGTTAAATCTCATTGTATTTAATTTTGAATCAAGTAAATCTAACTTTATATGCCAATTAAATATATATTCGTAATACTGATTCTATGAGTAAATAATAAATTGTGTAGTTATATTTCGTTAAAATATCAATACAATGCATCAATATATTGCTAAATTTTACTATTGTAGCTACCATATGAATAAAACACTAAAAATAAATAATTTTTTTAAGTAGTATTGTAAAATACCAACAAACGTTGTTATACGGTTATACCGACGTGCAGCATGGAGGTCTATCAAGTCGCACTCATTTAAATCGCTACTTTTAAATCACTACAACGTGTCATTTTTCCAAATAATCGTCACACCCAGCCTACGGGCGGTTATCAAAAAAACAAAAAAAATCGTCACACCCATTTTTGACTCTTTATGTGTGTACTGTGGTACTGATAATCTAATATAAGATGTCCCACATATGCCAAAAACTAGTAATTGCATAGTATATCGTAACATAAAAATCAGGGCTGTCAAACGTTTAAGATGGAACGGAAATTTATCATTCCGTTTTAAAATACGAAACAGAAACGGAACGGAAATTCCGTCATATTTCACTTCCACATTCATTTTACATTGAAATTTCTCATTTCAGCGTTCCGCGGACGAAAAAATAGATTTTCGTTTCCGTTCCGTTTCTGAAAATGAAACCACTTTTCCTTCCACTTCTGTTCTGTTTCGGACGGAACGAAACGAAAACGTGCGAAACGGCGGTATATTGACAGCCCTAATAAAAATAATGCAAACAAGCGACAGTACCCCTGGTTTATCATCGTTCATACATGTACATGGGTCGTTGACGATACATCTCAATCAAAATATATATTATTTCAGGGTGTGTTTGGATGAGCCGGAAATAGGGAATAGGAATAAGAAATTTCGGTTTGCGTGCTTATCCTTATTCCTTATTCTTATACCATGGTTTTGTTAGTATAGGAATAAGGGCTCTTAATCCTTATTCTTGTGTTGTTTGGGTTGCACAAGAATAAGCACGTAAATCGAAATTTCTTATTTCTATTCCCTATTCTCGGCCTTTTCAAACACACCCTCAGAGAATTGCATCCAATTCGAAAGAATTGTTGGCCAATAGTTCTCCGCACAGTGATCTGGATCGAATTGTTTGTTGCATTGGATCATTATGTGGTCACGTATTCAAAAACAAATAAGTGAAGATGATCACAGTGAATCCGACAAGGCTCGTGTAAAGTGTGAGTCTATTTTTTTTTCCCAAATTTGTTCCCATGTGTGAGTATTGATAGGACCTAGGTAACGACAAAGCTCATCTGCATTTTTTTATTATTACCGTGTATTTGGCAGGATTCACACGTGAGCAAAAAAAGATTTTTTCATTGAGTCCCTAAACTAAACACTAATTACATTCAGGTCCCTGTGTGTACAACAATCCAATAGAGCACCCTACTGTCACCATTTCTTGATTTCTAACCCTTTAAATTTAGAAAATTTACAAGATCAATATTAGATTATATGAAAAACGGCAAAAAAAATATTTTCTAAAATATAAGATGAATGTTAAATTATACGTTTCGAAAATTATAATGACAAAATAGAAGAAAAATAAATGCTTTAGATTGTCTTTTCTGTTTGTTGTTAAAAATATCATATATGTTAATATACTTTAGATAAGGCACGGTAATAATAAAAAAAATTCAATAATTAATGTAAAATAAAAAACAAATGGATCGCACGACGCGCAAAAAGCTATTAGTGTAAATTAAATTAGAGACAGTTTTGGATTGGGGCAAAATTAATGGATCTGACAAAACCTTCGCAAGTTGCGTCCATGAAAATTAATGGATCTGACAAAACCTTCGCAATTTGCGTCCATGAATCGTGCACGAATATTCTGGATTGGATTCGAACCCTTACTCGGTTTCAATATTCACCAAGCTTTTAAAATATTCTGTTTTTATTATCGATTAAACTAAATTATTTTTTTTAGGCATTCTATATAATCGTTTATCATCGTCTTATCACTGCATAATCGTTTTATCGCCGTTTATTATGAATCATCACCCAACCACTAAACTGCACAAATCACATTTTAAAACCTTAAGATTGACTTTAACTTATCCATAAAAATAAGTATATCTTTCAGCTTTCTAGCTACATCCTTAGTTATCATTATTATTCTCACATGAGTCGCGCTCAAAAACTTCTGGATCTGGCTCAAAATGATCGATCCAAACCGTCCAATAGGATCTCTCTATTGAAATCTTTATGCAGATCAAATTTTATATTTTGTTTGAAATTTTTAAGTATTTTTTTCGAATTTTTAAAAACTGCCGTTTTAGAACGGTTCAGAATTAATTAGATTAACGATTTTCTAAAATTAAAAAAAATACTTAAAAATTTCGAAAAAAATATAAAATTTGGTCTGCATAGAGATTTCAATAGGGAGATCGTATTAGACGGTTTGGATCGGTAATTTTGAACTAGATCTATGAGTTTTGATCGCGACTCACGGACTTTCTCGTGAGTCGTGACTCGCCATAGCAAAACTCAAGCATAATATATATTCAGATCCTTCAATTTAAAAATGGCATAATATAGAGCAAAAAAATGTTAAAAAATATAAAACTTGGTCTCCAAAAATATTTTAATATGGAAAATAATTTGAATGGTTCAGATCGACTCTTTGAATTTTAATTTTCGAAAATAACTCAAGCATATGGATTCGATTTGTGTGCTAGAGTCTATTTTAACCAATCTCAGAGAGAGAGATTAGCTAAAATACTTTACAAAGTATAGAGTCCTTGTGCTTTGGACTTCTTATCCGTCGGATTATTTCAGGATCCGTGCAATGATCAAAATTGACGGCTCAAATTTTTAGCGCTGAGCTCTCTCCCTCCGTTTCCACCGTTAGTTTTTCTCTCCATCTCTCCCGTTCCAATCTAGACTTGACAATGGCCATTATTTTTTTTTTTGGAAAATCATTCATATGACCCTCAAATCTAATTTAATTGAAAATACCTCCCTCTAATTTTTTAATTTGGAAATATCCCCTTTTAATCACAATTAATTTAGAATTTATCCTTTTGATTATCTTTGATAATTTTTTAGTTCTGAAAATTGAATTTTAAAATTTCAAACGAAAATTGAATTTAATCTTCCTGTTATTAATTTATTATTGAAAAGGGATAATGTAGCCTTCCTTATCTGAACCTCTCGTCTAGAAAATCTTCAAACCTGCTTAAATTCACTAGAGAAAGAGCCTTTGTATTAAGTAACCTCCTTAAAATATGTAATTATTAATAAATATTAACGAAAAAGGTCTCATGAGAGATGGATTGCATGAAATATATAAGCACGAGAGTACAAAAGTTTGCTTATAGTGATTTAATCTAATAAATAAATCAAGGTTTTAAAATGCGATTTATGCGGTTTGACTATTGGGTGGTGATTTAGCGTTTATCGGTGATAAAATGGTAAAAAGACGATTTATGCGGTGATAAAAAGGATAAAACGGTAGTGCGATATGAACCAAAACTAAGATAAAATGGCGATAAAACGGAAAAAAAAAACGGAGTTTTTAAAAGCTTGAAATAAATAAATAACCGATTTGTTATTCTTGTTTTGCATTTGTTGTGCATTTTGCTTCTATTTCTTTAACGGAACTATTACATTCTCCACTTTTTTTTATTTGTGATTGGATGAGAAATTTATCCTATTTATATTGTTATTCTTTAACGGCATTGTTGCATCCTTCACTGTGTTTTGCATTTGTGATTTGTGATTGGCGCAATACAAAGAATAACAAAGGAGCAAGAAACAATAATTGGTTTAATCCAATGTTTTTAATGCTGCACCGGTTGTCGAACCGGTGAAAGAAAGAGTACAGGATTTTACCGGTATTATCAGTAGATGTGATTCTAAAACTGGATGATGTTAACAAGCGTTTTAATAATAAATAATCTTTTCACATATAAAAATTTTCTCGTAAATACATATAAATTTTTTGCACGTACGTTCAATTGTGTAAATGATTATTGTGAGTGAATAATGTTTTTCAATTGTTAATTTGTTATACATGTTTTCTTATTTTGGAAAAAAAAAATTGGCTGCAAACTTAAAAAATAAAATGGTAGTTTTATAGAAAAGCAAAGATGGTACAATTTATAAAAAATAAAAAGGTCTCATATAAAAAGAGCAAAGTTAGTGCTAACCTCAAGTTAAACTCTTAACTATCAAATCTCATACAACCAAACATATTTTAAGTTAGTGAGGTTAGCACTAACTTCACTCTACATCCCTAACTTGACAAAATATTGAGTTAGAGAATGATCGAGGTGGAAACCTAGGCCAAACAAACAGAAAAACAAGATAATATCACGATTTTAGTCACAATTTCGATGTAAAGTCTGGCCAATATATCAGTATAAATATGAGATATCAGAGAAATTTGTTGCCACGACTAACTTAAAATTAATAAAAACAATTAATGTGATTTTTATTATTATTTAGTAATTATAATATTAATTATAGAGTAAATCTATTGTCAACCATGGTTTATATAAGATTTCGTGCACCATGATCATTTTGGTCGGTGGTTTTACAAATTGTCAAATCTAATTTAACCAACCCAATCTATATATTAAAATATCATAGAAAACAATATTTTACAATTTTTTTAATTTTTTTACTATTTTTCGAATTTTTTAAAACTTGTCATTTTTTGCTATAAATATACTAATTTGTAAGCCAAAAATGATAAGCTTTAAAAATTTCGAAAAAAATCGTAAAAAAATTTCAAAAATTGTAAAATTTTGTTTTCAATATATAGATTGGATTGACTAATTTAGATTTGTCAATTTGCAAAATCACCGATTAAACGATCATGGTGCACAGAGCGCTCTATGCATCATGGTTCACAATAGATTTACTCATTAATTATACTTATTATTAATTATAGCAATAATATTAAATAATAATAAAAATTATTTTGGTTGATATCATTTTTATTAAAATTATTATTATTATTATTATTTAGTAAAAATTATAAAATTAATTGGGATTAAAATTACAACAATAATAAAAATGATAATTTATATTTATCATTTATTAAATAATGATAAATTATAATTATAATTAATAAAAATATACATAATAAAAATCATTATTATAATTTGGTAATCATAAAATAAATGTTAAAATAATTATAATAATAAAATAATAATTAATATAATATTTATTATAATAGATGTAATCAGTTACAAAATAAAAAGTATATAAACAAATATTTTATTATATTCTTCCATCTCGAACTCTAACATACCACACCAAACAATATTTTCTAACCTCAAGTTAGCACTAACTTTCTACAACCTCTAACTTCACTAATTTCAACCACTAACTTCAAAAGTGCTAACTTGGATATTTAATTTCACTAAGGGTGTGCACCAGAAGAGATGAATCTAAGCTAAGGAAATGAACGGAAGATGAGAAAGATGAAAGAAGTTTAGAAGAATGAAGGTACCGTGCTCCAGATCTGTAAAGCCATGAATTGAAGGTAATAGCAGTACTCTTCTTGTTGGACGAAATTGTCCTTTTAGTTTAAATGGGAAGAGGAAGAAGAACTGTGGGAGTCCACAGTCGGCTGTGTTACCCAGATACTTCCAAACACACACGAATTTCGTATCCGACGCGGATTCGCACCCGAGGCTCCACGTGGCGTATCCTATAAAGTTCAGTGTTTGACTGCAGGATTCGGTCATAATTTGGATGGATACCGCTTCACTTCGTTTGAGATACGAATCAGATTCGTTTTTTCAATTATTCCGACATGGCCCAAGGCCCCAAAGGCCCAAACTAAAAAAAAATTATCAGACTATAATGAGTTAATGACCCAAGGTCCAAACTCCAAACCAACGAACCCTAAGGGCTTGCTCCAGAGGAGGGTAAGCTAAGCTAAGAAAAGGAACAGAAGAGGAAAGAAAATGAAGGAAGCTTAGAAGAATGAAGTGTTAGAGTTATGTCCTAGAAGTCAATAATTTAATGACTTAATTATTAGTTTATGTTTTGGATGAGATTTTATCATCTGTTCCTAGGTTTATTATTGACAGATCATTCAGGTTGAGGATCTGAATTGTAGATCTCTGTTGATCATTCTTTAGAATGACAATAATAAATCTAAACGGTCCATAATCTTGATAATTAACAAGGAACATTAATTATCTTATAAGATTAGTATGCAAGTTAAGTGATGATTAAGTTCTACAAATCATAGGTAAAGAGTTACCAACTTAATTGCATATGTGTATGTTATGGAACATAGCACAGGACTTGACCCATCGAAATAAACATATGGATTGTGTTATGTGTCATTGTTTATTTCGTAATGATTTTGGTTCTAAGTTTGAGATGTTTATCTTTTCCACATGAGGATAGGTTCAATAAATACTGTCTACCGCTGATTCCCGATAAGGGCTGCTATACGGACTTTATTTATGTTCTCTTGAATTGTGCGGGGAAAAGTTAATCATCAAGAAAACCGTATGTCCCTCATTAATTCACTTAGTGAGTGACGATATCTGTTTGGGCCCCTTGATGGAGATAGATTGTTTGCATGCAACTTTATACAATTATCTCTAGATCAAGAAACGTATAATCTGCAAGAATGACACATTCCTATCTTGGATTATACGATGATATCGTGCGACATAAGAATCAAAATAGAGAAACATATTTATTCTCTTATGCAGGATTGAAATATTGTAGCAGTACACTATTTATGCGAATTGGGAGTCATAACGTGTTGCTAGATACCGCTTATGATTATTGGAATTAAATAACGATTTAATTCCATGGCCAACATAGCATAAATCCTCAAAGGGTCACACAAATAGGACATTAATCACACAGTGCATTATTTATTTATTCACAGCAGTAGGTTCTGTGGAAATATGATAAGATTGATTAATTAATTATATACCGTTGCGAACCGTTATAATTAATTAAGTCAATGGATCATATAGAAATAAATTAATGCATTAACTAATCCTAAAATAATTATTAATGAGTTAATAATTAATTTAGTTCAACACTTATCAATATAAATGGTTATATTGATTAATTGGGCCGTTATTTAAATAGCAAATAGATAGCCCAATTAAAGAGCAAATAAATGAGGCTTTAATTAATAGAATTAGAGACTAAATTGAGTGGATTAAGTGGCCCAAATAGGCCCAAAACGTGGCTGCCCAATATGGTGGTAGGTGGGATGGCATAGTTGTAATTATGCAAGAGGTCAATTAGGTTTTGTGCTCTATATAAGGACCACTTATGAGAGCCTCCACCTAGCTTTCTCTCTCCTCTCTTCCTCCCATTCTAGGCCGCCACTTTTTCTCTTCTCTCCCTCTTATTTGCTCATGTGTTGAGCTATTTTCTCTCCACTAAATCAAGGTTGTTGATTGATGCAAGAGAGAAAACCATAGGGATTAGGCTTGTTCTTTGGGTATGCTAGCACGTACCTTGTAGAACGTGATTAATCCTCCTTGGTGGACTCGAGGGCGGTTATGAGACGTGGTGGAGACGGTGGAGAAGGCACGCCATCGATTCCCATGCCTTGGTCGAGCCCCGCGAATACGATTTCGCGGGAGGTATCGATTTCCCCTTTTTCTCGTGTGTTTCAATAGCTTGTGTACTAGATCTTGTGTGTGCTATGTTTGCTTGGTTAATTAATTGGTAATTAGCATAAAAATGAAAATTAGCACACTTTCTAACAGTGGTATCAGAGCACATGGTCGTACTTAAGCTATTTTAACACTTAATTAAGAGAAATTGGCTAATTAATGGATTAGTAGAGATGATGCGTTTGTTTGCTGTCTGGAAATGGTATTTTCTGTGTTATTTCGCGTTTTTGGATGTGATAAGTTCTCTGGAAGATCTTTCCATCTACATGAAAATTGTAGATCTGTGGATTGTGATTCTTTTGTCGTTGGATTCACATTTTTCTGAATTAGTATGGATTTACTGTGAATAAAACGGCGACAGTGCGCAGAACCAGTTTCTGCTTGCACTGTCCTGTTTGAATGGCTTGAAAGATTTATATTTTGAATATAAGTACCAGTGTTCTATGGCTAGAAATAAAGAGGACTTGAATCTCTTTCTGAGCATGTAAAATTTGTTGCATGACTCGGATTAATTTGTGGGTTTTCAAGTATGAAAAGGAAGATCTTGTCAGATCCAGTTTATTGAGCAAATCGATTGTTCTAATAAACTGTACCAACTGAGAACTCCTTTAAAAATTCTGTTTAAATGGAGTTGTTCTATTTTGAGTTAGGATTCCAGGAAAATTAATTTCATAATTTTTCGTGGATTTTTGGACCTTCAACTAGGTTAAAACCTTTCGATTGACAGTCTGTTCCAGTACAGAATTTGTTGATTGTTTAGACTGTAACTTAATATTATTGAACTGAACTTGGTTGTTTTCTTTTCATGAATGGATAGCCTGTAGTCTAAACAAGTTTTTCTATGTATATTGTATATATAAAAACTGGATAGAAGGTGGTCTAACAGACCAAATGGTTGAGAGGATAAGCTGAAAATCTCATAACGGTGTTTCGTGCACTTGTAAGAGATTTGTCATTTTTGATTCTCCCAGATGGTTTAAGATCTCTTCTTGAAATTTTTACTGGTAATCACAATTATGATAAGGAGCTTAAGTAATTTATTTGAGAATTTTTGGAGACCGAAAACTGTTGTTTTTGTTGGATTCCATTAGTTACGTTTTTGGTAAATTACTGTTTTTCTAAGTATTCAAACTAGTTGAATTTAATTAGAAAACTCCTTGTTTGATCTCCTTTCTGTTATGGGATGTTGAAAGAACTTTCTAAATGAATTTAAACAAGTTTGGTTGTTTAAAATTGAGGATTTGTACACGGAATTTACTTATAGCAAACGATACGCAAAGATGCTTGAAAATCGTTAATTGGAAACAAAGTTCTTGTATGTGCTAACTTTGTTTTGTAGGTGGATAGTGGGTTTAGTATGGCTCAAGACTCAATGCCTTGTGGTTGTAAATGAATGCATGTGTGAATGTTTGTAATGCGGCCTTTGGTGCCATTAATTAATTTTTGATTAATTTTTGATGTAACTTGTGAGGCTTGCATGCCCCTAAGGATAGGAAGGGAATAGGATGTTTTCATATGTATTTTGCACCTTTATTTTATATAGGATTTAGATCCTTATAGAATTTAGTGGGAGGGCAAGGATTAGATTAGTTTTGCTCCATGGACGATGTGGCGAAACTAATGCAAGCGGGAGCCATACAAACCCACAACTATGAGATGCTTATATGTGATTGCTTGTGATTGCTATGAATTGTCATAGGCTAGGTATGGGTGTATGCTTACATGACCACCAAACAAGTGTCACTTAATTGATTGTCCCAAACAAAACATGATTAAGTTAAATCGCCCTCCTTCTCTCTATCCCCTTCTAACGTGTATGATCGTTCATTGATGCATTCTCGCCGACGCGGGACATCGTGTTCCATCATCCGTGTCGGGGTGTAAATCGGATTTACTAGGAGCAAATAGAGAAAGGTTACTTAACGATGTTTTCTAATCGGATTGGACATCGGGGCAAAGTTTGTGGATGTACATGTGATATTTCACAAACCAAGAATCATATGGAATGATTGGTTGGAGAACCTACCTTATCTAGTTGTTTTGGTGTCACGCCGACGCTAGCACCATCTCAACGAAAATAGGGATCTTGGAAAACCTACTACATTAGGGACATTAAATAATTGTAGTGGGAGTTTTATTTGTTATAAATAAAACAATTGCATAAACTATATGACCTTAAATTGATTTTGTTATAGATGTTAAAATTGTTAATTTTGTTGCGATCAATCTTTGAAAATGAACAAACTCGTTTCTAAAAGTATTCACTTAAAGAAGTAATACCGATTCCTAAGACACGATCTTAGTGAAGAGAAATTTGAGTATGTCAATTCCCAAAACTTTCCTCAAACTACCCGAACGTAGCAACGCGATGATTGATTGACTTTTGGCGAAAAGTTATTCAATAAAGCGTATGCTTAATATCCTCATTTGAAATTTCTAGACCTTTGAATTAGCGAATTCATATGGACTAAAATTAACTCGTACGTTCTCATCCGCTTACTCAAGAAAGTGTTCTTGGAGAAAGTAGATATTAACTCCATCATTTATGATTGAGTATAAAGAATATGAGTTGACCAAGAGATTATTCTTTTAAAAGAAGTTTTATGAATGTTTCATTAGCTTACAAATCGAAAGATTGAAGTAGCTAATTGATGACTAGAGATGTTAATCTCCGATATCAAGGATTGTTGATATTGTCATTCGATCTCTTTGGAATTATGAAGGATACAATATTACCTTTATGCACGCTTGTTGATGCAAAGAGGTGATTGGTTAAGTATTCAAGAAATACTTCACCAATGTATGAGTTGAAATTTCGAGACTCTCATTGATGACCATGTGTCACATGAGATGTTTCATTTGCCGTTTATGGGAGGCATTTGAAAGGTTGTCCGAAGTACCATGATTGTGACGATTAGAAATATTCTAATCCTAAAATGTATTTGTCGTTCAAATTATCTCACTATCTCTAATTTACACTAGTAACTTGATACTAGTTCATATGCTCGCATTTAACGAAATGTGTTGGCAATGAAGAATAAGAGAATGTTCGAGAGATATAAAGTAAACTCCGTATAGGAGATGACTTATTCATTTAAGTCATTACCATTGAATACGTAGAGTTATCTTTATTATGAGTTTGTTTAGGAATTGAAGGTTGCATACCTTAATCCTAACTTCTCAAAACATCTCCACTTCATATTCGATGAAATGGATGATTATGTTTAATAAAAGACAAGTTCTTTTATTATAGATTTGTTTATATGATCTCATGCATCTTGATTGAATTTGCTTGAAATAGATAAACAATTTTGAATGACAAATAGGATGCGTAAGACTTGACATAAAGTATTTGACTTTCATGTTATATATAACCGCTTAGTCACATATATAAACGAGAATCGCATTATGAGAGTCTACGTAACGTAGAGCTCGAAATTCAATTCGATTTCAAATCGATTGATATGCGAATCATGTTTGTTAAATGACAAAAGCGCCTTTAACCTACAAAGGTTTAAGGACAAGTGACTTGATTAGGACTTATACATATCGATGTATAAAGACCAATAAGTACTTGTGCAATGAAAGGTTGTTGATACTTTACTACTTAACCAACGATCATTGTAGATATTAACATATCTATTTGATAAGGTATAAGTATGAACATTTTGATTAGTTCAAAGGAGTTCAAGTGTAAAGTTTAAAAGACCTTTCAAGAAAAATGGAAGTCTTACAATTAATCATGGTAAATAGTTAAGTCACATGATTAAAAATATTATCTTAAGAGTATGAAAATAGTTTCATAACTCACTCCATGAGGAACATTATGGAATAATGTGTCCAAGAGTGGAGGTATCGAACAATATTTTGTATAGTTCGATCGATAATAAATCAAATTGACTTATTCGACTCGTATTAGGGAATTATGTTTGAGGACAATATTGTTTACACTGAATGGTGTTCCATCAAAGTCTATTGAGGAAGTTTTCTTACGAGATTTTGATCTCTAAGTATAATACTTCTCGAGATTTGGTGTTGAGAAGCTTATTTCAAGTATTGTGGACTTGTAAGCTTAAACCAAATAAGACACTATATATTTGTAGGATGCTTTATATTAAAAGGCACTACTTCCACGAATATGATAAGAACAAAGTAGTTGTTGCTAATCATAATGTAGTCTTGATGAATTGAAATTCTCAAGAAGAAGTAGTGGGAGTAAAGTGAGCATTAAAGGAGTTTATGCGTCACTACAAGAAGTACTCTTATGGGAAACTTGTCACTCCATACATGGTGCTTAGTGGGAGTTGAGCGGAACTTCATTCACAAGTTGTTTTGAAAAGAAGTTTAATAGTACGCTCCTTCCAATGAGGACTCAACCATATCACGAGTTGATGATGATTCGAGAAACTCATGGAATATATGAGGAGTCAAGAACTCGTTCAACAATTCATTGTGGAAGTAGTTCATGAACCTCAAGTACCAGTCCTACAAAAGATCAACGAGAGTTGATTGCCTAAGCCGTTTGGTGCATTGGCTTCACGACATTCTCAAACTTAGCATATGAGAATCCGTTGATAAACAAGAAAAACGATGGAACGATCCGATTCCACATATATGGTTTGAATTCATATGATCTTTAAATAAAATCCATGTATAACAACAAGGTATAGACCTTGGTTGACGTTCATGAAGGAGCAATCCATCAAGAACGTTTTAGATCTTCAAAAGGAAAGATCGACATGGATAACAAATCGACTATGTACAAAGCGCGGCTTCTCGCTTGTAGCTATGTCTAAGTCGATGACTAGTTGACTACGTACAAAGCACAACCTCTTGCTTGTGGCTATGTAAAAGTCAATAAAGATCATTCTAGCAATAGTTGTATTTCATATATATTGATATATGGAAAAACACATAAAACCGCCTTCTTCGTATGAATGAAGGATGATGTTGTGCATTTGACACAAATCGAGGTTTTATGTATTGCTAAAAACATACGCATGCTTCAAGGATCCATAAATGGATTAAAGCAAGTGTTGTGGAGATTGGAATAAAAGTTTTGACAAGGAAGTCAAGGAGTTGAACTTCGTCAAAAGTATCTTGTATAAACAAGATATTCAGTGGGAGCATAATTGTATTACTTGTATTGTTCAAGATAACAATTCATTAAATTGGGAATAACATTAACATTAAGAAAATGAATATTGTCAAGATCTCTTTGGAGAATGCTTTCTCAAATGAGAACTTGGGCGAAATCACCTAATCCTAGGAAACAAAATCTATAAAGATAGATTATGATGGATGTTAGGTTTGAGCAAATGTGCATATATTGACGAAGTGTTCTAGAAACACGAAAGTTACACTCCAAGAAAGGATGTCTAACTGTACGTCACATGGCATGACTTGAGTGCTTTAACTCGGTCTATTGCAACTCAATTCAAGAAAGTGCATGAAATAGTTCAAGCATTCTTTCATTATGAGTTTCATTGTGTACGTCATATTTATGCATATGCCCCAATGTGTAGTATCCAAAAGATATGACAAACAGTTGTCAAATGGATATAAGAGAGACACATTTGGACGATAATCAAGGATATCCTCGAGTATCTTATGAGAAAGAGTGATATAATGTTTCATCTCTTAAGATGAAAGAAATCTCGTGTAAGTTGTTACACTGATAAAAGTTTTTCAAGAGATTGATATAATCACAGTTGAACTACATATTTTGCTAAAAGGTGGTGTTGTAAATTTAGAAGGTGTTCTAAATGGAATATTACAACCGTTTTCGTCACCAAAGCAAACTACGTTGCAACTTGTGAAGCAATAAAAGAAGTTTATTTCGGATCGAGTTCTTAGTTGAGTTATTATGGTTCTAAGCATCTCGAACCATAAATTACTCCTAAAGAGCCCAATGTTACATTGGAGATTCAAATATGATCTATAACGATATCACTTGATATCATATGATGGTGATCAAGAATATATATAGGAGTATATATATATATATGGTCGAACAATTTTTGGATAGGTTCGCGAACACAGCGAACACTCTAGCACGACCTCTACCTTGAGCAGTATACGAGATGCAGTTATGCATCCATACGTGGTGGACGTATGAGTAACTAGCTATAAGCGTATTATTTATTCTGAGGTCCGAGACATGTATATATATAGATATATGACATTGTTCTCAATTCTTCGTTGGCTAGAAGTCACTACTGATTGACTCTAGGCCAAGTGGGAGATTGTTAGAGTTATGTCCTAGAAGTCAATAATTTAATGACTTAATTATTAGTTTATGTTTTGGATGAGATTTTATCATCTGTTCCTAGGTTTATTATTGACAGATCATTCAGGTTGAGGATCTGAATTGTAGATCTCTGTTGATCATTCTTTAGAATGACAATAATAAATCTAAACGGTCCATAATCTTGATAATTAACAAGGAACATTAATTATCTTATAAGATTAGTATGCAAGTTAAGTGATGATTAAGTTCTACAAATCATAGGTAAAGAGTTACCAACTTAATTGCATATGTGTATGTTATGGAACATAGCACAGGACTTGACCCATCGAAATAAACATATGGATTGTGTTATGTGTCATTGTTTATTTCGTAATGATTTTGGTTCTAAGTTTGAGATGTTTATCTTTTCCACATGAGGATAGGTTCAATAAATACTGTCTACCGCTGATTCCCGATAAGGGCTGCTATACGGACTTTATTTATGTTCTCTTGAATTGTGCGGGGAAAAGTTAATCATCAAGAAAACCGTATGTCCCTCATTAATTCACTTAGTGAGTGACGATATCTGTTTGGGCCCCTTGATGGAGATAGATTGTTTGCATGCAACTTTATACAATTATCTCTAGATCAAGAAACGTATAATCTGCAAGAATGACACATTCCTATCTTGGATTATACGATGATATCGTGCGACATAAGAATCAAAATAGAGAAACATATTTATTCTCTTATGCAGGATTGAAATATTGTAGCAGTACACTATTTATGCGAATTGGGAGTCATAACGTGTTGCTAGATACCGCTTATGATTATTGGAATTAAATAACGATTTAATTCCATGGCCAACATAGCATAAATCCTCAAAGGGTCACACAAATAGGACATTAATCACACAGTGCATTATTTATTTATTCACAGCAGTAGGTTCTGTGGAAATATGATAAGATTGATTAATTAATTATATACCGTTGCGAACCGTTATAATTAATTAAGTCAATGGATCATATAGAAATAAATTAATGCATTAACTAATCCTAAAATAATTATTAATGAGTTAATAATTAATTTAGTTCAACACTTATCAATATAAATGGTTATATTGATTAATTGGGCCGTTATTTAAATAGCAAATAGATAGCCCAATTAAAGAGCAAATAAATGAGGCTTTAATTAATAGAATTAGAGACTAAATTGAGTGGATTAAGTGGCCCAAATAGGCCCAAAACGTGGCTGCCCAATATGGTGGTAGGTGGGATGGCATAGTTGTAATTATGCAAGAGGTCAATTAGGTTTTGTGCTCTATATAAGGACCACTTATGAGAGCCTCCACCTAGCTTTCTCTCTCCTCTCTTCCTCCCATTCTAGGCCGCCACTTTTTCTCTTCTCTCCCTCTTATTTGCTCATGTGTTGAGCTATTTTCTCTCCACTAAATCAAGGTTGTTGATTGATGCAAGAGAGAAAACCATAGGGATTAGGCTTGTTCTTTGGGTATGCTAGCACGTACCTTGTAGAACGTGATTAATCCTCCTTGGTGGACTCGAGGGCGGTTATGAGACGTGGTGGAGACGGTGGAGAAGGCACGCCATCGATTCCCATGCCTTGGTCGAGCCCCGCGAATACGATTTCGCGGGAGGTATCGATTTCCCCTTTTTCTCGTGTGTTTCAATAGCTTGTGTACTAGATCTTGTGTGTGCTATGTTTGCTTGGTTAATTAATTGGTAATTAGCATAAAAATGAAAATTAGCACACTTTCTAACATGAAGGTACCTTGCTCCATATCTCTAAAATCATACATCAAAGGTAACAACAGTAATCTCCTTTTTGGACGACATTACCCTTTTTTGTTTAAATGAAGAGAGAAAGATGAATTGCTGAGCCCACAACTAGAGAAACAAAAATGAAGGGCATTTTAGGTAAAAAATTAAATTTGTTGGTGTCTCTTGGTTACACTCCGATTTTGGGGGTAATCCATCTACTCCGAAAATGAACTGTTCAGGAACTCTAGCTTAACGAAGTTTCCGTCGATTCATCCCGCACCAGCAACGGGAGCAGGGTATCTCTGTTACGCTGCCTTTCCTTCGCTCTGGTTCAACCCTTCTGGAGCAGGCCCTAAGTGTTAGGAAGTGTGTAATTTTCATTTATTTTGCTAATTACAAGTTAATTAAGCCAAGAACATCACACACAAAGGATCTAGTACACAAGCTATTCAAACACACGAGAAAAAGGGTTGGAAGTATACCTCTCTTGGTATCGCAACCAAGAGGCTCGTTCCAACGGATTGGTGTCGGTGGCGTGCTCTCCAAGAACCTCCACGCCGTGCGCCTCGAGTCCACTAAGGAATTAACCACCTTCTCAAATCAATTATGCTAGTAATTGAGAGAAGTGTGTCTAATTCCAAAGCTTTCCCTCTTCAAGTTAATTCTCCAATTAATTTAGTGGAAAAGCTTGCTCAACACATGAGCTAGGTGGTGTGTGGAAGAGAGAAAGGGGAATAGAAAATTCTGAAATTTTCTTCCCCTTGTGTGAGGTGCGGCCAAAGAGAGAAGGAGAGAGAGAGGTGTGTGGAGGCTAGGGTTTGCTCCCAAAGAACACCCCTTTATATAGACCTCATACCCTAGCTCTCATCCACATTTTGATGGACCAAAATGCCCTTATGTAGCCGCACCTACCTACCTCCCTTTGTGGGTTGGGCCTCAAGTCAAGTTGAGCCCAATAGTCTTCCATTTTATTACACCTTCCATTTGGCATTAAATTAACTAATTAATTTTAAGGCCCAATTTGCTCATTTTATTAAATGTGTTGATTATTATTAATTATTAACTATTTAATAATTAATATGGAATTAGTCAATGCATTTAATTATTTCGATATGATCTATTTGACTTAATTAATCATAACGGTCCATAACGGTATACGATTAATTAATCAACTTATCATATTTTGCAAAACCAATTGTTGCAAATAAACAATTAATGCACGTGTGGTTAAACACCTTATTATGTGTGACCCTTTGAGGATTTATGCTATGTTGGACATGGAATTAAATCGCTATTTAATTCCAATAATCATAAGCGGTATCTAGCAACACGTTATGATTCCCAATTCGCATAAATAGTGTACAGCTACAAAATTTCAATCCTGCATAAGAGAACAATTATGTTTCTCTATTTTGATTCTTATGTCACACGATAATATCGTATAATCCAAGATAGGAACGTGTCATTCTTGCAGATTATACGTTTCTTGATCTAGAGATAATTGTATCAGTTGCTAGCAAACAATCTATCTCCATCAAGGGGCCCAAACTGATATCGTCACTCACTAAGTGAATTAATGAGGGACATACGGTTTTCTTGATAATTAGCTTTTCCCCGCACAATTCAAGAATACCTAAATCAAGTCCGTATAGCAGCCTTTATCAGGAATCAGCGGTAGACATGATTTATAGTATCTATCCTCATGTGGAAAAGATAATCATCTCAAACTTAGAACCAAAATCATAACGAAATAAACAATGACACTTAACACAATCCATATGTTTATTTCATTGGGTCAAGTCCTGTACTATGTTCCATAACATATACATATGCAATTAAGTTGGTAACTCTTTACCTATGATTAGTAGAACTTAATCATCACTTAACTTGCATACTAATCTTATATGATAATTAATGTTCCTTTGTTAATTATCAAGATTATGGACCGTTTAGATTTATTATTGTCATTCTAAAGAATGATCCACAGAGATCTACAATTCAGATCCTCAACCTGAATAATCTGTCAATAATAAACCTAGGAACAGATGATAATATATCATCCATAACATAAACTAATAATTAAGTCATTAAATTATTGACTTCTAGGACATAACTCTAACACTAAGTCCCTAAGGCAGTAACCAGTTATCGCCTCCTTGATCAAATCGCCGCTCACCTCTCAGCTCTCTCTTTCTCACTCTCTCAGTCTCTTGCTCTCTGACTCTCAGACTCAGTCTCTCCTCTCTCCGTCAGGCGTCGAGTCTCTAGCACTAGCAGCTCACCTGACCGCTCTCAGTCTCCTCTCACTTAGTCTCTCAGCTCTCCTCTCCGCTCTCAGTCTCGCACCAGTCAGCGGCAGAGCGGCTACATCGAATCTCTCTCTCTCTCTGCGTTGTGCTTTAGACTTTTAGTTGACACTTGACAGAGATTTGAAGTTTAGTTTGTGTGTTGCTTTGCTGTGTTTTAATTTGAACAATTATGTGTTGCTTTACTAGTTTGCTTTGTAGTTTAGATTGTGCCTTTGTGGTGTAGTTTGTGCTGGTATGCTGGACTACTCGTGTAGAAAGTAGAAACTAGAAACAAACTTTGTGTTTATTTACTTTGTTATGTAATTAATTACTTATGTGTTGCATTGCATAGACATTAGACAATATAGTTTGCTGTACTTGTTACTCTAAGCACGTTTTGTTATGTGTTCTATAATCATAGATTCACAATATAATATAGTTTGCTTTGTTGTAGTCTCATTGCTGTAGTAATGTAGTTGTTTTAAGTTTTAACATGTTTACTGGTAGTCTGGTACACTGGTATAAATGGCAGTTGCTAGAATCAAGGTATAAATGGCAGTTTCTAGAATCATGCATCATGGTAATATACAATCATGGTATAAATCACATATTCACGATATCTTCTAGCAATCAGCGGAAAAAAAACAAATCTTTTGATATATAATATGATTTTTTTTATTATTTATATATACTACCGTATCCGTAATTTTTTAAAAATGCCGCATCCCCGCACCCGCATCGTGTTGGATACGACACCCGCATCCGCATCCGTGCAACATAGACAGTCAGAGAAAGTAAAACAAAGGATATTTTAGGTAAAAAGTTATATTTTTTGGCGTCTCTCGGATACACCCCGATTTTAGGGATAATGAGTTTTCTCCGTGAATGGGCTGGGCTCTAGTTTAATTGAGTTTCCGTCAATTCACCCAGCAGCAGCGCATGGAGCAAGATATCTCGATTACGCTACATTTCCTTCGCTCCAGAAACAAAAATCACGGTGAAGGGAAGTGAAATTAAAAATGTTCACTTACTCTAGTTTTAGTTTTCACCGCGTTTTAGTTTTCACGGTGAGTCACGATAAAGGGGAGACAAAATTTTAGATCCGCGTAGACAGATCTTCTCCTCCGATTTTGGTGGGTAAAATAGATAACTGTGGAATTAAGTTTTCTTTACCGATATACCCTTTCAAGCTTTCATTGATGATTTTAAAATAAGTACAATTTAGTCATTTTTACGTGTTAAATCAGAAGCTACAAAATTTTAACCTTCTGAATTTTAGAGCAAATTAAATATATTCTTATTTACCTCACTTTGCAGTACTTGTCTTCCCTTTGTTTCCCTTCACCTTCTCTTAAAATTTCTGGAACAAACCTAACTTTACCTCCAACTAAATATACATGGGGCCAAATGCCTTCTTTCCCTGTGGAGCAGCGAGCAGCCAATGTTAAAAACAAATAAAATACCTTGAGGGATGTGCACTCACGTGATTCCACCAAAAGGTAGAAGTGATGCCGGATTTACCGATAGTTTTCAGTTTTGTCGATATCGTCCAGTATTTACCAGTATGAACGAAGAACATTTTTTTTTTTTACTTTTTCATACCGAATCAGGATCCGATGTCCGTTATTATTCGGTATTAGAAGAAGAAGATGAATAGTCAGGAGTTAATGGTATTTTAGTCCAAAATTTAAATCATTCAATTTTCAACATTAAAAGATCTTTAAAAGTAGCCAGAAGGGTAAATATGTATATTAACTATGATCAGAAGGAAATATTTCCAAATTCAAAGATTAAAAACGAACATTTCCGATTAGATATGATTCTACAGTATGACTGATTGTTTCTTATTTTTTACCTTGCCAACCCGTACTGTTATACTTAAAAAATGCTGGATCCTGACTTCATTTGGTTGAGTTAAAATATATAAATTATAGAAATATATTATTTTATATATACAGTCGTATCTGAATTATTTAAAAAGTGTCGTATCTCCGCATCCACATCCAAGTGACATAGATATTAGCCAATATTGTTCTTTCAAAGAACGACATTAGTTAATATCGTCTTTTGAAAGAATGATATTGGTATCGTTCTTTTAAATAACGATATTATGATATTATTTGTATAATTCTGATTAATTTAGAAATATTTTCAAAATTTGTGAATATTTCAATATTATTTTTAATTTTTTCGGCTGGGGACAGTCATTGATTAAGACGGAGTTTGTACAAACAACGTAATGCTTCATTAGATATCCTATATAACATTCTAAGAATGTGCCATCCTTACGGGCTGAAGCCCATTAATTTTTCGTAGCCATGTACATCTCTGGTGAAACAATTAAATCGGAGTCGGATCCTCTGGTCGGCAACTTAAAAAGTATTTGAGCCGTTGGATAAAAACGGACGGTCCGATCTCTACACTCTCTTTTTCCGTCCACCAAAAAAAAAAAGAAAAAGGCAGTATACAGTCCGATCTCTACACCTCTTTCTTTCCTTCGTACAGAGGTGTTTAGAGAAGAAAAAGAAAGAGCGAGAGAGAAGAAAGCGAGAAAAGAAGGAGAGAGTACCGCTTCTGATCAAGCAAGGAAGAAGAGAGTACCACTTCTATGGAGAAATCCTAGGTTGCGTCGACGGAGAGAAACCCTAGATTTGTGGCGACGGAGATAAACACTATGCCGGCATTACAATCCAACAAGACAGCTTTGAGAGGGCCAATTATATCCTTCTCTGGTAAGTAATTCAACAGCCTAGATAATACTGCTTGTTGTACTGATAAATACAGCTTACAAAATAATCATGCTATCAATTTACAGTCCCTGCACATTGAACATAGGTATCATTTCTAGCGTAATTAAGATCTCAAAATGATGTTCCTTTGTTTTTGTCTTTTCCTTTTTCTTCTTCTTTTCCATTTACCTTTGGACATCAGCACCTCTAGCAACAAAGGCTCCAATTGTAGGTTGTTAACAATCTGGCATGTATCGAGCAAAGGCTTGATCGCATTTAATAAATCCAGCATGTATGAAGCAAAGGTTCTGATTCTAGATGCAAATCAAGGACAAACTGAAATAAGGGATGAATTAGTTAATAATCTGGCAAATTAAAAAACAAACAAAATAAAAAAGATAATGGGCCTTGTAGGTGGTTGTTATGAAATGCTTGATTGCAAGAGATTACCTTTTACATTCATTTTATCACATTCAGAGATTTTAGATGGACAGTTTACAAGAACAAGACAAAAAAAGTGGAGCTAGTTGATATAATTTATTTAGAGTGATTAGTGGAGATTTTTTGCTGCTTCAGTTACAAATGATAAACGATTTGTGCAACTGTGACCTTTATAATCACAACCTCCTCCTCTGACAAACATTATTTTTTAATATTTTTTTGCTTTTAGGTTTATTATTTGATCGAGAAATGAAAGCAAGGAATGAGCGAAGTTGTTCATCACCGAATGAGGTGTTGTACATTTGCAAAAAATATAAATTTCCATGTGATGTGGCGGTATCTAGATCCGAACATAATCTAGGTTGGGAATTTTATGCATGCAATTGCGTTGAAGGTAATTATTTCCGTGCATGGTGCGACAACGATCAATCTCGAGGGGGCATTAAGAAGCAATCAAGGGGGCATCGGCATCAAGAAGCAATTAAAGATAAAGGAAATTGTCAGGATTATAAATTTATTTTGAAGGCTATAATCGCGGGATTTGCAATAGTCTTATGTATTATTGTAATCTTGTTCTGCATATCAATTGCAATGGTTATAAAATTATAGAAAATTTTATTGTAATTTTATTAACGATCCAATTTCCTTTATGTCATTTGAAGCTTGTAATATGCTATCAGTTGTAGGAGATATTAACTTACATTCTGGCTTGTAATATGCTGTCAGCTTGTAATCTTGCTTCTATTTGACCTTACATTCTGGCTATATTGTTCAGCAGCTAAGCTTAGTATATACTATGGATTATATTTACAAATAGACTTTTGATCTCTTTGACTTCTTAATTTAATATTGGGTTTCATTACATTCTGGCTAGGTGTAGCAGGAATTGTTACGGGGTTTGTTACAGGTGTTGTTGGTACAGGATTTGTGGCCACCACTGTAATTGGCGTGGTATGTAAGCAGGGTTTGGTACCTAGTCGTAGGCATCATGGCTAGTGGATTTGAGTGAAGGCAAATTTATTTTTTATGAAGACATATTTACCTCATTCAATATATGAAGGCAGTAACTAAATGCTACAGAACAATCATTATATATGAAGGCATTTTTATATATGAAGTTTAAGGCATGTTAATACATGTGCTTTTATAAATGAAGGCATTTTTATTTTACACAAGTCTGCAGTACATTAGTCAAATTACATTACAGATATTATATACCAGTGGTTGCTTTTATCTGGAGATAACCAATTAAAGCTTACAGTTCCGGATAAGAGAAATGCTGTATTTAATTCTTGAAGTAGAATATTGTACCAGGATTAGTTTGCACAAAATCGGAAAAATTGTAATACGCAGAAGAGCTATAAGAAAGGTACCGCTAATTGGCTGACTTCGCGTTGAAATCAAGGGAATTGTAATACACAGAAGAGCTATAATACACTCTACGAGTTTCTTCGATGCTTGCAATCGGGAGAGGAGGAGGGTTTGCTTTGCGCGCGAAAAGCAAAATTAGGCTTATGAAATTGGAATATGGAAGAGAAAGAGTCGCGTATACTGCCTTTTTTTTCTCTTTTTTTTTTGGGACGTAAAAAGGAAATGTAGAGATCGGACCGTTCGATTTTATCTAACGGCTCAGATACAAAAACGACCAGGTGGTCGTTTTTAAGTTGCCGACCAGAGGATCCGACTCCCAATTAAATCACCTCTTAAATCTTTTTAAATCTTTCTTAAACTCATCTACTTCGATCAGATCTTTCTCTCTCAATGAGCAGGTGCACTCTTTCTCTCTCTACCGGATCTCACACGTTGTCTTTCTTCTCTCTTTTCGGGTGAGTGTATCCCTATTTTGATCAGGTCAAATCGCAAGATCTTAATCGATTTCGTAATTTCATTCCTGCTGTTTGATTCGTGCATTTTGCGTGTTCAATTCTTAATCAAATTAGATTTGAAACTTCGTTTTGGTATTTAAGAGACATAATTGACATCAGTTCGGATCAAGTCAGTCTATCTCTATCTCTATCACATCAGATTAGAAATTCTTCACCACTTTCGCAATTTTTCATTATGTTGTTTGATTTGTGATTTTGGTGTATTTAATTGTGGTTTGAAATTGAAAATAGATTCAGATCCATTTTAGTATTTAAAATTTCTTTGAAAATCAATTGTTCGAAATCGTATCTAGGTTTTTACATTTCATTTGAAATCAATTGTACTGATCAATACAATCCCATACCTTGTCTGGAATCGGTAAAGGTTGTGATAATCCCACCCAGATGGAAACATTTGGACAAAAGGACCAGGTCTTGCCGCACCGAAAAGATTGATTTAGTGAATTCCTTGCTCTTTGGTACCTTTTTGTGTTCGGAATCGGATCTAGATTTTTACATTTAGTTATAGCATATGAGTGAAAATCGAATCTAGGTTTTTTACATTTAGTTGCAGCATATTATTCACTCAGTTTTTCATATGTATATTTATATGTATATAGAAGATTATTTAATTATATAATCTGTCAACTTGATTTTCATTGCAATTGCTATTGCCACTAGCTTCGTCTTCATCGCAATCGATAAGATGGCTTCGTTTACATCAGTGATATGGTTTATTCAAGGTATTGATCTCAATTCTCATGAATTTTGCTTTGACAATTGAAATAGATTCTCAATTTTTGAATCGTTTAGATCCGATCTAGGATATACTATGAGAATATATATCAAGATGATGCATTATTAGTATAAGGTAGTAAATATATAGTATAAGGGAGTATATATCAAGATGATGTGTGCAATTCAATTAAAATTTTTCTTAAATAATTTCCATAAAGTAGAATTATGATAGGAATTAGGTGAAAGGGAGTAAATTATATTTTCGAAAGGAGTATATAATATTGAATAATGGCTATTGATTTTTGTAACTATATAGTTAGGAGTGTAAATACTTCAAAACAAGGGAGTAAATTATAGTTTGGAAAGAAATGTATAATATTGAATAGTGGCTATTGATTTTTGTAAATGTGTAGTTAGCACTATAAGTACTTCACAACAAGAGAGTAAATTATATTTTGGAAAGGAGTATATATGTTGGACAGTGGATATTGATTGTTGTAACTGTACTAGTACAGTAAGTAATTCACAACAAGAGAGTAAATTATATTTTGAAAAAGAGTATTAATTCATGTTTAGGGGGGGGGGGAAATAAAATTTAGAAGGGAGTATATAGTAACTGTGTATAAAGTTTTTGTAACTTTGTATCTGGCACTGTCTTATACTATACAATTAGGGAGTAAAATATAAAATGTATTGAATTAGGTATTTATTGTGACACCCCGTCGAATACTGTAACTGGACAGTACACGATGGAGTGCCCGCCGCGGATGCCTGCTGCACCCGCAAGGCTTACTAATACCTAATTTACCAATTAATATTGATTCTATTCAAATAATATATCGATCAATTAGAAATTTATAATTTATTTACTTAAATATAACGTAAATACTATAAAGGTCTGGTATATTTGGATTACTAACCACAATATCCAATGGTTTGCTACTCGTCTTGCAGTCCCGCACTTGATCTGAAACCTGGAACCCACAACCAATAGTGGAAAACAATGCAAAAAGCACGGAATGAGATAAATAAATTTTATCTCAGTACGGTATTCAGTTCCAGCCACTTGAGTTTTGATTATCATGTGTTGGAACTAAATACAAGACTGAGTCAAATCAATTCCAAATCAAATTTCATTTCTTTTTATTTCAATAACATTAAAACTAGACTTTCAATCAAGCAATGCAATTAGACAAATAAATTCAATACTCTTAGAAATCAATTTTTTTCTTTGAATTCAAAATATGACAATTATCATTTCAATTACCTGAACAAATAATTAATAACTTGTTTCCAATAGAAATAGCAAGGTCAAATCAATTCAATCAATGCAATATGAAATGTGAGCTCGGCATCAATTCCATAACAATTCAAATATCAATGTATAGCAAAAGCCGACTCATTTGGTTGGACAATTACCTAATATGCAAGTCTGGTTTATCACAAGTCAATCATTTCAGTCATTTCCTTCAGATACCGCGAACCACCCTATAGATGGATGCCAACGGCCAATTCAATTCATACATAATTTTCAATCAATTAAATCATCAAAATGTACAAGCAAGCTGGGAACACTCACACTCCGGTCCATTCCAGACTAGACCTACTGAGTCCCGGTACATAAGCGCTTATTACACGGTGCTTGGTAGGATGGGTCATGACTCCACCTCCAAACATTACGAGTGTCTATCTCAACCACACAAGTTGTACTTACCTCAATCAAATCACGTTTCAATCGGATACCATTCAATATGTCACTTTCTAACATTTCAATCGGATACCATTCAATATGCCACTTTCCAATCATGCATCAATATACAATTTCACAAAATGATCTCATGAAGCAAAATTCCAATTATGAATTCAGAATGCATAATGATAATAATAATAATAATATTAATAATAATAATAATAATAACAATAATAACAATAATAACAATAATAACAATAATCAGAATACATATCACGTATAATTAAAACTCAAGTGAAATCCGTACCTGATAGCTAGGCAAATCCAAAGCAAAAGCAAGCGAGAGCATAAGACAAGCCAAATAATCCAATCAATAAGTACACAAGCAGTTTCTTTGACTCTTCTCGACCTTGACACTTGATTTTCTGACTCTAATAAAAATAAATTATAACCTTAAGTTCTTACTTAATTACAAAACCGAAGTTATAATTATTTTAAGCCTTCAATTAATTCTAATCTTAATTTCCTCAAAATCCAACTTAATAATTTTGATTTCGGAAATTCAGCCAACAAAAACAAGGAACATACAAGCACAAACCCAACAGAAGTGATTTTCAATTGACAGATCGAAGATTAACCTAAATCAAGCATTCACAGAGTCAAACGAGCAACTGAACAAGCCATTGACAAAACAGACTAGATTGAACCAATATCAAGCATAACATCTAACAATTTTGATTAGACTCATAGCAGCAAAATTCCTAAAAGAAACATTCAACACTTAACAGTTCAAAACAAAGCCTCAATCAAGCATCCTTAAATCCCTAACAGATCAGATCAAGCCCCAAGCAAAACACAAGTAGGAGCAGGTCAAATAGAGGCATTGCACACACTCAACATTTAATCAAATGACTCAACAGTTCAAATAGCGATTTCAGAGCAGTATAACAAATTGAGTGCATGCCTCACAACAAGGTGTAAGCCTAAACGATTAACTCAAGTGCTAAACAACACACAAGTACCATAGATTACCAAGGAATAACACGAAATCGATACGGATTTCTCTAAACCACTAAACAGACCATTTAATAGAACATTTGAGACATCAGACCCCTAACAACACAAGCATCAAACCTAATAGCATTCACAACAGTTCAGATGCTAAGCACATAGTCATTTGAGGCATCAAATCGACAACAGATCAAATCCAAGCAGTACAAAACCTCAATCGGGCTCACAAACAGATCAACAAAGCTCAAACGACCATTCAATTCAAGGCATCACAAACACAAATCAATTTCAAATATTTCATGCCTCAGTCAAGTACAGTCAAGCAAACAGAACAAGACACAAAGGGAGAGAGGTTACTTACTCAATTTCGGCCAAAGACCGGCGACGCGACAAAAGGAGTCGAATTCGTCATTTCTCGATTTTCGCCACTTAATCCTCGAAAGAACTCTGCAAGACCACTTGGAAATCGATGGAGAGGACCCCAGAGTGCTCCAGGTCGAACGGCGGCCAAAACCGACGAGTTCGCTCCATTTCCCGAAAAACTTCCGTCGAGAAATACGACGAGGAGAGGCCATCAATCGACGATCCGAAGGTAGATATTGCAAGAGGGTAGTGAGGTGAACGTGTGGGTACTTTGATCCGATGAAATGGTGGAGAAATGGAGGTGGATTGAGTTTGAGGGGAGGGGCTCGGTTTGGGAGAGAAGAGAGGCGCAAGCCTCTCTGTTGGTTCGAAAGAAAAGAGGGAGAGAGAGAGCTGGGTCCCCTTTTATTTCCGATTTTTTTTTTTTTTTTTTTTTTTTTTTTTTTTTTTTTTAAGGTTATCACATTCATCCCTCCTTATAAAAAAATTTCGACCTCGAAATTTATCTAAGTACATAGCAATCATGCAATCAATAATACAATCAAATAGTACAAACATATTATGCAACAATTATCGATTTATGTAATGCAACTCAGCCCGACATTTTATTCAATTCAAAATTAAAATACTAATGATAATACAAGAATGTCGGCCCAATCTCGGTACTTAAATGCAAGCATGACAATCATAAGTCACAATTACAAGTCAATCAATTCAAAGTCAGATATCGCGAGTCTCTTCCTCTGAGAGCAACCAGCGATTACAGATATTCGGATACCGTGAATCACCTCTAAAGAGGGTTGCCAACGGTCAATCAATTCCATATTCAATTCAGACAATTCCATATCATAACATTATAACAATTCAAATAACAGAGTACTACAAGCAGAAAATACTACCACTTCTTACGTTATCATTTAAAAAAACAAATCTTTCAATTCTCGTAACTAGTAACATTTTGAAATATCCAGTTCTTTTCTTATCTTTTAGGAAGCACGGTAATATCAAAATTATTCTTGACTGCCTTGGTGATCAGTCAAGGAAGTAAGAATAATTCTTATATTATTGAGATTCAATTAACAAGTCAGATGATCAGTCAGCTTGTTTGATCCTTGTGCCAACAAAAGATAAGAAAATCTTTACTCAAATAAGTTCCAAAAGTTTGTGCATACTATAGTAAATTCAGAAATCCTTAATATTCCAATTAGCATTAATATAACATATAACATGCTTACTATAATAACCAAAATCCTTTAACTTGCCATACCAACTCTTTTTTTTTGTGCACTTATCAAAATCACTTTACATTTCAAACATTAGAAAATAAGCTCTATTAATTTCATCCACAAAAATTGTTACAACCTATTAAACATAACTTTTAAAATTACAACACATATATAAAATAATCAAGCAACTATAAACAATTAATATATTAGATATATACAAATACAAAGCATCTGTATCCTATAATACTTATAACTAAGCTAGACAAATATTATTTTGCTAGCACAAATAGTAAGAAATCAACTTACTTACAAAACAACCCTTTAGACGTACCCATTCTCACGCAATCTATTGGTCTGGTTTGGTTGTTAAACAATTCTCTGATACCATTTGTGACACCCCGTCGAATACTGTAACTGGACAGTACACGATGGAGTGCCCGCCGCGGATGCCTGCTGCACCCGCAAGGCTTACTAATACCTAATTTACCAATTAATATTGATTCTATTCAAATAATATATCGATCAATTAGAAATTTATAATTTATTTACTTAAATATAACGTAAATACTATAAAGGTCTGGTATATTTGGATTACTAACCACAATATCCAATGGTTTGCTACTCGTCTTGCAGTCCCGCACTTGATCTGAAACCTGGAACCCACAACCAATAGTGGAAAACAATGCAAAAAGCACGGAATGAGATAAATAAATTTTATCTCAGTACGGTATTCAGTTCCAGCCACTTGAGTTTTGATTATCATGTGTTGGAACTAAATACAAGACTGAGTCAAATCAATTCCAAATCAAATTTCATTTCTTTTTATTTCAATAACATTAAAACTAGACTTTCAATCAAGCAATGCAATTAGACAAATAAATTCAATACTCTTAGAAATCAATTTTTTTCTTTGAATTCAAAATATGACAATTATCATTTCAATTACCTGAACAAATAATTAATAACTTGTTTCCAATAGAAATAGCAAGGTCAAATCAATTCAATCAATGCAATATGAAATGTGAGCTCGGCATCAATTCCATAACAATTCAAATATCAATGTATAGCAAAAGCCGACTCATTTGGTTGGACAATTACCTAATATGCAAGTCTGGTTTATCACAAGTCAATCATTTCAGTCATTTCCTTCAGATACCGCGAACCACCCTATAGATGGATGCCAACGGCCAATTCAATTCATACATAATTTTCAATCAATTAAATCATCAAAATGTACAAGCAAGCTGGGAACACTCACACTCCGGTCCATTCCAGACTAGACCTACTGAGTCCCGGTACATAAGCGCTTATTACACGGTGCTTGGTAGGATGGGTCATGACTCCACCTCCAAACATTACGAGTGTCTATCTCAACCACACAAGTTGTACTTACCTCAATCAAATCACGTTTCAATCGGATACCATTCAATATGTCACTTTCTAACATTTCAATCGGATACCATTCAATATGCCACTTTCCAATCATGCATCAATATACAATTTCACAAAATGATCTCATGAAGCAAAATTCCAATTATGAATTCAGAATGCATAATGATAATAATAATAATAATATTAATAATAATAATAATAATAACAATAATAACAATAATAACAATAATAACAATAATCAGAATACATATCACGTATAATTAAAACTCAAGTGAAATCCGTACCTGATAGCTAGGCAAATCCAAAGCAAAAGCAAGCGAGAGCATAAGACAAGCCAAATAATCCAATCAATAAGTACACAAGCAGTTTCTTTGACTCTTCTCGACCTTGACACTTGATTTTCTGACTCTAATAAAAATAAATTATAACCTTAAGTTCTTACTTAATTACAAAACCGAAGTTATAATTATTTTAAGCCTTCAATTAATTCTAATCTTAATTTCCTCAAAATCCAACTTAATAATTTTGATTTCGGAAATTCAGCCAACAAAAACAAGGAACATACAAGCACAAACCCAACAGAAGTGATTTTCAATTGACAGATCGAAGATTAACCTAAATCAAGCATTCACAGAGTCAAACGAGCAACTGAACAAGCCATTGACAAAACAGACTAGATTGAACCAATATCAAGCATAACATCTAACAATTTTGATTAGACTCATAGCAGCAAAATTCCTAAAAGAAACATTCAACACTTAACAGTTCAAAACAAAGCCTCAATCAAGCATCCTTAAATCCCTAACAGATCAGATCAAGCCCCAAGCAAAACACAAGTAGGAGCAGGTCAAATAGAGGCATTGCACACACTCAACATTTAATCAAATGACTCAACAGTTCAAATAGCGATTTCAGAGCAGTATAACAAATTGAGTGCATGCCTCACAACAAGGTGTAAGCCTAAACGATTAACTCAAGTGCTAAACAACACACAAGTACCATAGATTACCAAGGAATAACACGAAATCGATACGGATTTCTCTAAACCACTAAACAGACCATTTAATAGAACATTTGAGACATCAGACCCCTAACAACACAAGCATCAAACCTAATAGCATTCACAACAGTTCAGATGCTAAGCACATAGTCATTTGAGGCATCAAATCGACAACAGATCAAATCCAAGCAGTACAAAACCTCAATCGGGCTCACAAACAGATCAACAAAGCTCAAACGACCATTCAATTCAAGGCATCACAAACACAAATCAATTTCAAATATTTCATGCCTCAGTCAAGTACAGTCAAGCAAACAGAACAAGACACAAAGGGAGAGAGGTTACTTACTCAATTTCGGCCAAAGACCGGCGACGCGACAAAAGGAGTCGAATTCGTCATTTCTCGATTTTCGCCACTTAATCCTCGAAAGAACTCTGCAAGACCACTTGGAAATCGATGGAGAGGACCCCAGAGTGCTCCAGGTCGAACGGCGGCCAAAACCGACGAGTTCGCTCCATTTCCCGAAAAACTTCCGTCGAGAAATACGACGAGGAGAGGCCATCAATCGACGATCCGAAGGTAGATATTGCAAGAGGGTAGTGAGGTGAACGTGTGGGTACTTTGATCCGATGAAATGGTGGAGAAATGGAGGTGGATTGAGTTTGAGGGGAGGGGCTCGGTTTGGGAGAGAAGAGAGGCGCAAGCCTCTCTGTTGGTTCGAAAGAAAAGAGGGAGAGAGAGAGCTGGGTCCCCTTTTATTTCCGATTTTTTTTTTTTTTTTTTTTTTTTTTTTTTTTTTTTTAAGGTTATCACATTTATTTTATTTATTGTATTTTTAAATATTAGGCGATGGATACGTTCATTAAAGGGAGTATATATTCTAAAATTAGACAATTTTATGTTTTGCAGATTGATGTTACTGATGATAAGTGTATCATTGCTTACTGACCGTTATTAGTTCCTATTAATGAAGTGAACCCTAAATTCAAAAATGCGAGTAAATGTGTTCTCCTTGATCTTGAGGAAGAAGATTAAACTTGGTGCTTGACTGAGAAGATTGCAACTTGGTGGTTGAGTGTAACTTGTTGCTGTTGTTGGTTTTTTGTTCAATGAATTTCGTTTGGTGAATAGTAATGTTGGTGTTTTATTTGAACAAGGTTGGATGAAATTTTAGTATTGGATGCTTATTTGAACTCCTTATAAAGAAGTTTATACTTCTTTTTAAGAATTATATACTCCCTTATTATATTGAATTCTTATTGAATAATTTTTCGTCTGCTTGTTAAATGCTATTATAGTATTCCATATGTAGAAGTATATACTCTCTTACGGAGAAATTTACTTCTTAATATTTTCAATTATTATCTAATTATTTTTATTTCAAATTCATATGTTGAATGTTTATTTGAACCTTTTTATAAAAAATTATATACTCCCGTATGGGAAGTATGTACTCCTTTAAGAAGAAGTATACACTTCCTTAATATTTTCAATTCTTATTATATTGAATTCTTATTTGCACAATTTTTTGTCTGCTTGTTAAATGATAATTTTGTATTCTATATGTAGAAGTATATACTCATTTACGGAGAAGTATTTACTTCCTTAATATTTTTTATTTTTAGTTAAACTATTTATCACCTAATATTTTTTAGCACTTTTTGAATACTAAATGTTGGAAAAATAAGTACTGCATTATTGAGAATAATTAAATTCTTTGTATACAATTATATACTCCCTTGTATTTTCAACTGATAGATCCAAATAGCAGAATTTGATATATTAATAATGTTATTAAAATTTTTTATTTTATTGAAAACACATTTATATACTCATTTACTCTAATTGAAGTACTTCCCTTTTTTAGTGACGTCAGCCTTGCACCGTTGCACGTAACGAAGCGCTCTTCTTTCTTGGCCAAAGGGCCTGTTTTTTGGGCCAGCGTCGCGTGGGATGTCTCGTATCAGCTCCGATGCTTCATCAAAGGGCCTTCAGATCCAAAGTTTAGTGTTAACCAGAAAAAAAAAGCCCTCAATAAATACTTAGTCCAATCTTTATGTTGGGCTATTGAATAAAATAGCTTCAGAAGCCTTTAGAAGCCCAAAATATTCTCTATCTCTTCTGCCATAGCCCATAGTGCCATTGCAGATTTGCAGAGCCTTCTGTCTCAGTAAATAATAATAATAATAATAATAATAATAATAATAATAATAATAATAATAATAATAATAATAATAATAATAATAATAGGCAAAATCGGATATAAACCCCTCTAATTTTCTCTATTCGGAAATAAACCCCTCCAATCTTTAAAATCGGATATAAACCCTTCTAATTTGGTTTTATTTGAACATAAATCCTTTTCATTATTTTTATTCATATTTTAAATAGAAAAATAAAAAATATTAATATTATGACCGACATGTCCTTGACCTGAGACGGTTTATCTTCCCTGTTTATCTTCCCTATTATTTCTTTGCTCCATTGGTTGATCTTTCCAAAGCAGGATATTTGACTTTTCTCTTTCTAAATCTCTTATATTCTGAAACGATTTTGCTAATTACTTCTGAAACGATTTTCTAAATCTCTAAGGAAAATTTTCTCCTGAAACGATTTTGCTAATTACTTCTCTTATATTCTGTGCCTCTTTCTTTGTCAAAAAACAATAGAAACCCAAAGTCATGTGATGATTTTTTTCTCATCACTGATTATTGAACAATCTATTTCTCTTGAAAAAACATTAATTGGTGAAAAACCCCATCATAATTTGAAGACAAGAAGTTGTGCAATAGAAAATACTCAAAAAGGTTGAAGAGACAATTCTACATTAGTTAATGGTAAATCTATTTACTGGTAAGTCATATCAGTCGTACTCGCTGATATCATCCACAAGTGGCACAAGATCACTGTTTTTTTTTATTTTCATTTCCCTTTAGCATAAAGTGTGCTATATGTTTACAATAAATTATATATAAACTGAACTATTTTCTATTAGTGATTGATAAAAAGTTGTTGCTAAATATTTGACAGCATATTTTGCATGCGAGTTCTTATAGTAAAATTTTCTATTGGTGCTTCTTTGTTGAGCTCGTGTGAAGCAATCCTGCATGTGGATGATATCAGAAATTGCAATATATCACCACCACGAGCTGTAAAGTAATTTGATCCCCATCTCCTTACGTGATTCGACGAAGCATATGTGTTGTATATATTGCTAGTCTAATTTAACCTCATCTTGACATTTAGTGTTATCAATAAAATCAATGCATCAGTCAGACCTCCGAGTGTATTCTCTAAAAAAATGCAGAGAAAGAGAGGGGATGCGAGGAGGTACGGCAACAGGGCTTGTCAGTTTGGGGTATTTTAGTCATAAAGTTAAAATTATGATTTTTTTATTTAAAATATGAACAAAAATAACTAAAAGGGTTTATATCCAAACAAAATCAAATTAGAAGGGCTTATATCGAATTTCAAAGATTAGAGAGATTTATTTTCGAATAGAGAAAATTAGAGGGGTAGGAGCGATGCCATAGGTTTGTAGGTCCCTCTATTAGGTCACGGTCGAGGTCTAGGTTTCTACTATTACTATTATTATTAGAGGTATTATTATTAGTATGGCTAGTCTTACTATTAGTATTTTTATGTTTTGTATTTTTTTTGTTTTTGGATGTGTTCTCTTGTTGGGTTTCTTTCTAGCCTACCCCAACTTGTTTGGGACAAAAGGCTTAGTTGTTGTTGTTGTTGTTGTAGAGAAAATTAGAGAGGTTTATATCCGATTTTGCCATAATAATAATAATATAGAGCAATCGAGAAAGCTGACTTGGGTTGGTAACATATTTTTTTTTCAAGGTTTTTTCCCTCACCGGACAAGCATTTAATCAAACAGGTGCCATAGGCACTGCAGATATATCTTTCAAGTTAGATATGATAAAATAAAAAAAATTAAATTCGGCTTATTGGTTTATTTATAAAAGCTTAACGTTACAAAATATTTTTTTTGAACAAGTTGGCGCCTGCTTCATTACGGCTCCGTTTGGATAGGTATGAGAAGAAGGGAAGAAGTGAAAAGAAGTATTGGGAAGTGTGTAACTTTGTGAAGAGTTTGAATTGTTTATAATTTTTTTCTTTCATTCTTCCTTCTTCCTACTTCTTCTCAACGCATCCAAACGGAGGCTACAAGAACCAAGAAAGTTTTGCAATCACATACAAGTCCGCTAACCCTATAACCTCAGAGTGAAAAGCAAAGAGGAAATTAAGTAAAAAACTAAAACTGAAATGAAAATGTTGGAATATTTAATGTGGCCTATGATAATTAATGTTTACAATTCTATATTTGGACTAAAAAAATATTAAAAAAGATAAAAAAATTTCCGTTTAACATCATGTCTGTCTTTCAAAATTATAAATTTCGATTATGATTTATTTTATATAAAATACATAATTTTAGGTCGTTAATTATTAAATATATGATGAATTAATATTTTAATATCTAACAGAAAACCCTGAAGCCCAATACAAAAAGGTGACCTGTCAAGCCTCCAAAAAAATTCCTCCCTGACTCCACGACAGCTACAAGGCAATAATCCCTTGTGAGTTGTGACTTTCACCGCTGCAATCCTGCTTCACACAAGTTTAAAATCTCCACAATTAAAGGATCGTGCACACCTCTAGAACGCTTTGTTCTTTTTAATCTTGAAACCCCAAAATTTTTTAGCTGCTTTCGAACGGTTTTCATTTCTACACTCAAATCTGGTAATAAGGCCGAACTCATTCCTAGAGTGGAACGATGTACACCTTGGCACTCTGGCATCCAAGACTGCCAAAGAAGTGTCGATTAATTGTGATTAGATCGTTGAATTCTCATTTCTGAGGATTCCGGGATTATGGATTAGGCTGGATTAGAGGAGAGAGAAGGCAAGTTCTTTTTACCTATTTCGGAAAGATGACGGTACATCAAGTCGAGTATCGCAAATTTTGTTAAACAAATTTGTTTATCAAATTTTGTGTACAAATAAAATAGTGAAAGAAAATCAAACTCTGTAGAAAAAGGGATTCTATTTTTTTCTGCATGAATATATTATTTTTAAAATTGTGAGAAAACCAACGTATAAATAATATCTAGCAAAAATCGGTTTCCCATGATCTTGAGCAATTCCTTTCATGGTATGATGCGCCTAATTAAGACTTTGTCATGTCATATAGGTTTACTCTCGCATTTATTAGAGAAGAGTAATCACATATAGAACTACTCCCACAATATTTACAATCCAAATGACCAGAGGACTACTCCCACACTTATGTGTTAATTTTGTTTAACTTGTGAGTTTGAAGGGGAAAAAACTTGTTGAGGGGTAAAAGTGAGATGAAGACAGAGACAAAGAAAACTAACATACGCTAAGAAAAGGTAACAGAGGTAAGGGATGTAGACAGAGGTAGCTAGAACTAAAAGGATAGGGGCAGAGGAGAGAAAAGATTAGGAGGGATGCAAAAAGAGAGTGGAGATGTACAGAGATTAGAACTAGAGCATCTTAGAAATATAGTCAATTCTTACTTACCTTTTTCAGATGAAATAGATCATTTAGTGTGGACACAAACTAAAGATGGACAATTTTCTACAAAGAAATTATATGATTGGATAGAATTTGGAGGGATAAAGAGTTGTAAACCTGCTATTTGGAATCTGAAATTGCCGTTAAAGATACAAATGTTTCTTTGGTTACTTAGCAAAAGAAGGATTTTAACCAGAGATAATATGGTAATTCGAGGATGGGAAGGAAATCCTCAGTGCTGTTATTGTTCTCATTTGGAAACCATTGATCATTTAATGTTCAGATGTCAACAGAGTGTTTATGTTTGGGATTGGTTTCACAAACATTTAGGTTTGCATAAGTTGCCAGAAAAATTAGAGGATGTGATGATATATACCAATCAATTGGAGAAAAAATTAGCTTATATATATTGGTGTGCTGCTATTGTTTGGATAATATGGAAGAATAGAAATGATTTCATTTTTAATGGTAGAATTAAAACTAATCAACAAATTGGTGCAGAGGTGAAGCATCTGGTCAAATACTGGTCTGGAGGTTGGAAGGAGACTCTAAAAGAGGAGGTATGGAGTATGTGCCCTAAAGATGACATCATGACCATTGGGATGATGGAAGAGGAAACCAATGCAGCCATTGGAGCTATTCTGATCAATTGAATGAGTTCCTCTCAATAGGGTTGTTGAGAGATTTGGCATCTTGCAAATAGTTGAAGTGTGAGAGGAATGAAATGTATCTGTTTGTTATGTTACTCATTGTAATTGCTTTTCTTTTTTTCTTTGGAGAAAGTTAGGTAAGGGGGTTTAAAACTAATGGAGATAAGCTTTAGTTGTTTCAGGGGTTGATGTGAGAAATTTTGAAAACTTGCCATTAGTGGCTAAGACATTGTAATAATGTTGCTTTTCGTAATGAAAAGTGGTAAGTCTTGTAGACTTACTTATTTCAAAAAAAAAAAAAAAGAGAGTGGAGAAATGATATCCTCTGTTAGATTAGAACTGCAGAGGCTAGTTGTCCAGAGAGTGCAAAGAGGTGGAGGGAAGGGAATAAGAGGAAAAGAGAGCATGTCAGGGAGGAAAGGAGATTGATGGCGTGCGATAACAAAACTATAAATTGCACTTATCAATCGTGTTTAATCGTGTTTATTGAGGGAGAAAGAATCAATATATTAGAGGTTATCTGGGTCAATGTTACATGCTTTTTGGAATTTAATGAGATTTTCGTAATATTGATAATTATAAGTGTTACGATGAATTTAATTGGGAAATGTAATGATAAAAAGAAGGGAAATTTATTAGTTCGTTATTTATTACGAATCATTAAAATGAGAATCCCTAAAAGTGATTCAATAGGCTCTAGAATTTTATTTGAAAATAATGACAAATGCTTTAAGAAATATCAAGACATAATATTTACTGGATATGACAGTCACAGTTTCGCTGCGTTATGTTTTTTAATGATAATTATTCAATATGACTTATCTTAGATTTCCAAATATATTTGATTTCGAAATTAAATAATGACTAGATGAGGGGTAGGCGGCTTCGCCGCCATTTGATAAATTTTGATGGCTAAATCTATCAATATATAAAGAAATATATGTTTCCAATATATCTATTTTATATTTACTTTATATATAAAAAACTATCTTAGATGATTGGTACAATTATTTTTAATATATTTAATCAAAAAAATATTTTTAATTAAAAGCCAATGCAATCATGGCTTTTAATTAAGAAGGGTAAACTTCTAAATATATTCAGATCGATCGATCAACGAAAATTGGAGGGCTCAGATTGCATGTCGTATGAGGGGATAAATTTTTTTTTCCTATAGGTTAGACATGAACTACCTTAGACTTCCAAATATATCTACCTTAGATTTCCAAATATATTTAACTTTTAAACTATTTTTAATTTATATAAATAACAGTGTAAAAAAAATTAACTCTATTTTTGACCGATATTTGAAGTTTAAATATCGGCCACGGTTTTTAATATATATCTTAGATTACTATGACTATTTTTAATATATTAAACCAAAAAAGAAAAAAAACTATTTTAATCATAGAAAATATAAAAAGTAATAAACTATTTTAGTTATAAAAATAAAAAAACTAATTTTGATTATACAAAATAGTAGTAATATAAGAAGATTATTTTTTTTATCATCAAACTAGAAGACAAAAGAGATAAGTTTTTGGTTCAACTTCCTTTGGATTTTCGTGAAGAAAAAAATGCGACGTGTAACATAAGCAGATTTTCATCAATAAAAAAAAACATAAGCAGATGGTGTCGTCATTTATCATCGCTTGTTGAAAAAAAATATAATATTGATGATGGCAATATGTAATTTTATAGTCAACAAAAATACAGTCCAACTTAGTGGCACGTCATACGACAATGTTTTATTATAAATAAAATAAAACTTAGCAGAATTAAGTTGGGATGTAATTTAAAGGATGAGAGAGTGAAAGATTTATAATAAAAAATAGAAATAAATAAACGATGGGAATTAATTAGTTTTATTTTTTTCCTTTTTATTTAAAAGCGCAAAATTATCCAATAAACTGCGAAGAAAAATGAAACATTTTGCTCGCTTACTGTTTCGGGGAACAAAAACAGATTTGATGAAAGCGACAGACAATTTTAGAATTTTGAAAGGACTGATTTAATTTTAAAAATTTTCCAGCTGCATAGGGATGTAAGTCGGTGGGTAACATAAGTCATAATTATCTTGAATAATATTAGTCATAGTCAAAAGATAGTGCGTGTGCTTAATTCAACTTGTGCTTTATATATAATAATAATAATAATAATAATAATAATAATAATAATAATAATAATAATAATAATAATAATAATAACTTCCTGGATTAACATTGGTAGATAAATAAATTCGTAGATATCCAGAAAATAGGATAAATATTGAACGGAGGCTGAATCAGAAAATAAAATAAAATAAATATGTGAAATAGATTCTTTGCCGGCGTTTCCTCTCCATTTTCTAAATAATAAGTTACCTCCAGTTTTAATTAAATAGGTACAATACAAGTCCATTTTATAATGAAAAGGAGATATCCCTGGAAAGGCGGAACTTGGACGCAAAAAAAAGCTACCACACTTTTCCGGTGGTTATCATTTATGACATACTCCGTGTAACGGATACTTTATAACCATTTTCGAATCGTTTCACATATCAATACAGCTTCTAGAAACAACTAGCAAGTCAAATATCCAACAAAAGTTGCTTCTCCCAAGGAAGCGTCCACACTAATACGAAATTCTGTTGCACATAATACCCAACAACCCTGTAGCATGTTACCGACAAAGGAGGTAAATGATCTTGGACCCCACATGTCAGTGTTGTAACAGAGGAGAATATGTAACAGTGAATCCCGACCCTTACGCACGCGTCTCTATACAGTACTGACATCTCATCTCACCCATACAATACAAGTCCTTGCCTATCTCTCTCTCTCGCTTTCTGGCTTTATCTTCTCACAACTGAAAAAGCGAAAAAAACCAAATCAGAATAAAAATAAACGAAGAAATTTCTTTCCTTTTTTTTTTTTTCTCTCAGCACATCTCCTCTCCTCTCTAGCTCAAGGTCTATTAAAAATCAAATATTCTCAAACGAGCATTTTGTATTTGCTTTATGCAACGAATCAACTACTAGATTCCGCGGATTAAGGTAAAGCTATTTCTCTCTCCAATGCGTAAACCTTCATGGATTTCCCTTTCATTGTTCAATGGATTCATTTGGTATGGTATGGTTTGGTTTCCCTTCGTGTATCCATGCTTTTGTTAGACATTGCACTCGGTAGTGATATGGGTTTAGATCAGGTCTAATTTTAATTGTTATTTTTTGTTTCTACGGGGCATCCCAAATTTCATTTAGTTAGCATTTCTTTGGTGATCACTTGTAATTTGTGCAATTCCAATTTCTAGAGCCAGTGCGTTTCAGTTTAAAGATATACCAAATTGTCTGGTTCAGTGATTTTGGGCGGGAGTTGTTTGGATAGGAGCAGGTGAACCTTTTAGCAAAAAAACAATCAAATTAACCAGTCATATTGCTCCATGGCATGTGGTTAAGATATAATATGCAAATTAGTATAGTTTGGAAGTTATATATAGTGCTATTTTTAAACTTAATTGAAATGAATCCATCTAGCAGTACAACAATTTTATCCAAAAAGCACCCTTTTACATACTATATTTAGCTGTACTGTTCTTATGTTGTTGAGGATTTCTAAAGCTATTCAAACAGTCAAACTTGATTTTTAATGCTGTTATATTTGAAGGGTGGAAGTGGGGACTTAAACTAGAAAGTCTCTCATAAGATATTTCAGGAAATCTATTATATTAATTTCAAGTTATATTGGGCATGTGCAAAATTTAGTATTGACCATATGTGTGCTTCTTTTTTGTATGTATAGATATAGATATAAATGCTGAATTTTAGCACAACATCTAATTTTGCCCCAAATAAAGAGAGAATAAATTTTCGATCTGTTTGAAAGCATATCTAATATCATTCAATTTCCGCGGCGTCTTTGATTTCAATTTAGGTAACTCTAATTAAATGGATTCAGTGGTCGCCGAGCGCCGCCTGAGAACCATATCCCGCCACCTGTCCCCTCTCTCTGATGATCTCGCCTCCTCTCAGCTCGGAGCAAACCCAACTGCTGGAGAATTTGCAAGTGGTACTTGTTTTATTTATTGATTTTCTAGAGAGAAGTTTGATGAAAATATTTTCTGCTTCATGCTTTTTTTTTAAGTGAAGAGTGCAGACAACAATATGATTTCTGTGTGAAATTGATGCAAATTCTTTTTCTTTTTTTGTCATTTTCTGCACCCTTTAAGGTTCTGATTTTTCTAGAGAGAACTTTAGCTTTGAAATTGAGTTTTCTGGGCCTTGAATTTGTTGGAGGCATGGTAAAAGAATAGAACTAGACTTATATTTGCAGAGATGGAAGTGATAGAATCTGACCAATTACTTTCCTCTCTATGGAGTAAAGTACAAATAGATTGTGTGCGTGTCTTGTGTATCTGTTATTGCTACTGACTTACTGGTAGATAATTGTTTCCTTGGGTTGGAAGTACAGTAAAATTCTTTCTCCTTTCAGAACTGAGGAGTGTTTTTCACAATAATAGAATCTCAAAACAATATGTGATTTTATGTTTGTAGAAACTTGATTTGGCAATAATGACTTTGGATAACTTGGTAAGTAGGAACGTACAATCGTAGATAACTCAACACTGGATGTAAACTGCTTTGATTTACCTGCACTAATAGTGGAGAACCTATTCAAATCTTGAACTAAAATATTTACTTGGATTTTACTGTCTTTTATCTGTTTGCTTCCTACAGTGCAAGGCTACAGCGTGGTTCTTCCAGAAAAATTGCACACTGGAAAGTGGAATGTTTACAGGCATGTTTGTTGTTTATTACTCCTCAAATTATTTTCTCCTTTTTGTTGAAAAAAAAAAGATTAACAATGTCACAAATTAGTGCCAGTACTCATACCAGTCTAATTTCAATTGTGTACCCAGATGTACCACTACCATTACCAGTACCAGAGCAGCATAAAAAATGAACAGTTCAGGCCTTTCTAGGAGTTTTTCCATAGCTAATCAAATTTTTTCGTACTAAAGATATGTATTTATTTGGAATATGCAGATCAGCACGCTCTCCTTTAAAGCTGATTGATAGATTTCCAAACCTGCCTGAAGTTGGAACATTACATGATAATTTCGAGTAAGATTATAATTTTTTTTAGGTATTCTTAAATAAAGAAACGATTATTATTATTTCAGTGAGTTGTAAAGAGAAAAAAACTAAAAGATGAAGCCTCTCTCTTTAAAATATTTCCAAGCTTCTCTTGCAGCCTTATTAGAGATTGTAATTGTAGAGATTCACCATCTATTAAATTCCTAATATATATATATATATAAAATCAACATGTTTCTAAGCTGATATCAGTTTTTGTAATTTAATCTTGATGAAGGATGTACTGCACGATTGTTTTCCTTTTTTTCTTTGTTTGCTTTATCACTTTCTTGCAAATTATATATATATTAATCAACATGTTTCTAAGCTGATATCAGTTTTTGTAATTTAATCTTGATGAAGGATGTACTGCTCAATTGTTTTCCTTTTTTTCTTTGTTTGCTTTATTACTTTCTTGTAAATTATTAATTTACTTTGAAAATGATACTTTAGGTCTGCTGTTGAGAGGTTTAGAGATTATAGATACTTGGGAACAAGATTACGTCCTGATGGAACAGTTGGAGAGTAAGAATCCTTTGCATTCCTTTTCCCTATAATCTCTTAAATATGTATTATTTTTGTAGTATTTTTTTTGTTTATTATCGTCATAATTACTTTACCACAGGTATAAATGGATGACATATGGAGAGGCAAGCACAAGCCGGTCTGCTATTGGTTCTGGCCTTATCTATCATGGGATACCTCAGGTTCTTTTCTTACTTCAATACTGATTCAGTTTCATACATAACCTGGAAAATCTCAGAATTTAGTACCATGTATGTGTGCCTGCAAAATATGAATGATTTTATGCTAAAAAAATTGGCATACATAGGAAATATTTCATACTCTGCTATGTTCTCCACATTTTCTATTTTAATAAAAATTTCTAAATTGACAATCATACATTTTTTAACACTTGCAAGTCCTTTCTGCTCTTTGTAAAAACTATTGGCAAGTGCATGGTCTTCCCATCCTTGCTGAGTTGGGTGGCATCTGACCCTCTGTTAATAAACAAATTGGAAACAGGGAACAATTTAAGAGCCTGCTTAGCTTATTATATTTAAGAGAGGGTAGAGGGATAATTTTTTTCCCCCATATTTTAATGGGCAAAGAGATATTTCCCATTTTGTAGTCTCTATATAATAGTATTCTTTATTTTATGTTTTAGAAGGGTACTGACTAAAGTTGTCCTTCAGTGATTAACATAGTTGTCTTAAGGTTCACTAATTATTGTTTATTTTCTTTCATGTCAAATAGGGATCAAGCATTGGATTATACTTCATAAACCGGCCAGAATGGATTATAGTGGATCATGCATGTTCTGCTTATTCATATGTTTCTGTCCCACTTTATGATACTCTTGGTATAATACAATTCTCAAAAGAAAGAAAATCTTTTCATTTTCCTACGTCGTCATGTTAATATTTATATTTTAAACTTCAGGCCCTGATGCTGTTGAATTTATTGTGAATCATGCTTCTGTACAAGTTATATTTTGTGTGCCACAAACTTTAAGCATTGTAAGTCTCACAAATATATTTTGGCTTTCTAATATTAAATCATTATATTACTTCTGTTTATTGCAATTTTTTTAATTTATTTATATGCAGTTGTTGAGCTTTGTATCAAAACTTCTGTCAGTTCGCCTTATAGTGGTACATGCAAATTTTGATCATATCTCAAATATTAAGATTTTGTTACATGGACATCCATGTCTTTTTGAGTTTAGTTGATTTTTTGTTTTCATCATCGATTGATACAGGTTGTCGGTGGAGTTGATGAAAATATGCCACCTCTTCAATCAACTAATGGGATAGAAGTTGTTGCTTTTTCTAAATTACAGAGTGAGGTTAGGTCAACTACTGTCTTTTATATCTGATCAAGGATCAAACTAGCTGTTAGATCCAGTAGTAACGAGTTCTTTTGGTATCGGGTGAGTTACAGCTTATTGCTAATTTATATCTCTTTGTCAAATTACAGGGGCAAAAGACCCTGCAGCCGTTTAGACCTCCTAAACCTGATGACATTGCTACAATTTGCTATACAAGCGGTACCACGGGTACACCAAAGGTACTCCCAAATATCCTTTCCTCTAGCAGTGATAATCAAGGCCAATTGTTTATACCTGGTTCAGATATACCACATACTGACATTCTCCAGCATATGTCTGGTAATCTTGCACACGTCCAAATTTAAAACCCTAAAGGAAAGTAGGAAGAAACAAAAACTCATCACAGGTAAATAATTGGTACTCAGAATGTTTGAATCTGAAATCACTTCCAGCTAGCTAGTAGAGCAACCCTATATATCTTGTTCATCTTTTGATATGTCTATACTCTTTGTGTGTGTGTGTGTGTGTGTCTCCTTTTAATATTATGAATGAATTACTTCTTATGTGCCTCTTAGATGTTGACTGTCCTTTTTTCTCCTTCAGGGAGTTGTTCTGACACATAGCAGTCTAATAGCAAATGTTGCTGGGTCCAGCTTTTCTGTTGATTTTGGACCTTCTGATGTGTAAGTGTTTATCCTCCTTGTATGTGTGTTAGTAGTACATTGCCAGTAGTATGAATTCTTATTTTTCTTTTTTGTTCTGCTTGCACTTCATATACATCTCTTGTTGCTAAAGAATATTTATGTGGTGCTCGGTATTGTTTGCTTCAGATATATATCCTATCTTCCGTTAGCACACATCTACGAGAGAGTCAATCAAATTGGATTGGTACACTATGGTGTTGCTGTTGGTTTCTACCAGGGGGTATTGCATTGTATTTCATTTGTACTTCGATTTTAATTCACATTAGACTGTCACTTGTATCATGCAGTTGTACTGTTTGTTACTGGACCACTACAAACTTGGAAAAAATTAGAGTATTTCAGTACTTGTTGCAGTGATAATACAGGCATATGTGACAACCAGTATTAATTATTTCCTTTGTTACTTTTATTCAGGATAATTTGAAATTGATAGATGATTTGGCTGTCTTGAGACCGACGTTATTTGCCAGTGTGCCTCGGTTATATAACAGAATTTATGCAGGGTAAAAATTCTTTTCTTTTATATACTAGTGCTTTGACTTCCGGTTACTGTCTTGCTTTATTAGTTGATATTAATCTAAATTTTGGGCTTGTAGAATTATAAATGCCGTGAAAGAATCTGGGGGCATGAAGGAAAGGTTATTTAATGCAGCTTACAATTCTAAGAGGAAAGCAGTATTGAATGGTATGCATTTCTATTTGAACAACTCTGCAACCAAAGAGATAACTACTAAAAAAAATTAATGTAATTAATGGTCTTTGAAACTTCTACCTTAATAATCTAGTATGCCCATCAAAAGAAGTTACATATTGAATGTATCCTACTCCCTTTCTGCAACATTCAAGAACATATGAGCACCCATTTTACTCATTCCACTAATCCCAAAAGAACCTGGGATCATGAAACGATGCCCAAACTACTCGCTCCCTGAAAAAAAGGGCAGAGCATTGCTTGTTAATGCTTTGTTTCTTTGAAGAAATGAATCATGATATTTAAATTTTCCCTAGTTCCAATGCTTTACAGGGACTTAAATATGTTCTTACTTTTTGTAGGGAAAAGTCCTTCTCCAATCTGGGACAGATTGGTATTTAATAAAATAAAAGAAAAGCTTGGAGGGCGTGTAAGATTCATGAGTTCAGGTGCCTCCCCATTGTCTCCAGATGTCATGGAATTTCTCAGAATGTAAGCTGTATCTTTTTTCTCTAGGCACATCTTCACATATTCCTTTCAGCAAACCTTAAAAGTACAGCATATGCCCCTGCATATATGATCTTGTGTTCTCTTGTGAAGATGAATTGCATGTGGTACATGCCCCCTTTCTCCATGACTTCAATAGATCCAAAAGTAACCCTTGATTCATGAGGGGTGAAAAGGGTAGTTCATACAACCTTTGGAAACTGATACTTTTGTAGCACAATGATTTTTAGATCAGTGTGATAAATATTCTAATTGTATTTGATTTTTAATTTTTTAGCTGCTTTGGCTGTGAGATTTTGGAAGGTTATGGAATGACTGAGACATCATGTGTCATATCTGTAATGGATATTGGTGACAAACTGATTGGTCATGTTGGGTCTCCTAATCCTAGTATTGGTAAGCTGTATATTATAGATGAAGAAATGTGGGTCTTCTTAGCCATTTTACGCTCATTTCACTTAAGCATTTTTTCTAAACCTAAATGATAACATTACATGGTGCTACTGCATACCAAAATGAGTGCTGATACATTTATAAATTTCACTAAGGTCATTGGCAATACATCCAGGGAAAAAAAAAGAATGTTTGGGTCATGAACAGCATGCAATTTGTGATCCCGTGTACAAAACTAACATTGATGACAACATGTTTGGTGGTACCACATCCAGTCCTTTGATTGAATAATAAAATGCAATTAATCTTATTTTGTTTACTATTAAACTTGATAGAATACAAAAACACAGAACCCTATCAGACACTTGGTAGTAGACAAAACATGAAAAAGTAAAAGAAACGTTGGATAATGACTGTCTTACCTTTGGGGAAGTTACAATTATATGTTTAGTATATCAGGCCTGAAAGGTGTGTAGCAGTGCCTGGCTTTGAGAATCTTCACTAGCAAATAATTGGATCATATAGATTTGTTTTGCTGATTTGATTATACTGTTACAGAGATTAAACTTGTTGATGTACCGGAGATGAATTACACATCTGATGATGTACCATATCCTCGAGGTGAAATTTGTGTGAGGGGACACAGTGTTTTCAGAGGCTATTACAAGGATGAAGTTCAGACGTAATTTTAATTTTAAATTATAATTCAGCTTTAATATAAAAGTCTGAATGCACCTAGACTCCTCAAGCTTTTTCCTTCTTTTGTTTTAAAAATAATATATAGGAGAGAAGTAATTGATGAGGATGGATGGTTGCACACTGGAGATATTGGCTTGTGGCTGCCCGGGGGGCGTCTAAAAATCATCGATAGGTATGATGTCCTTGTGTGTGTTACTATTGATTGTTGATATTTAAGTGTAATATCTCTTATTTGCTACATTCCGTTTCATGTTTCTTTTTTTTCCCCAAATTTAGGAAAAAGAATATTTTTAAGCTTGCACAAGGTGAATATATTGCTCCTGAGAAGATAGAAAATGTGTATGCCAAATGCAAGTTTGTTGCACAGTGCTTTGTATACGGTAAGCTCCATAATCTTTTTTTTTTCCAGAAAAGCTGAGAACATTTTTTTTTAATTTACTGTTGTATGAACATTTCAGGTGACAGTTTTAACTCTGCACTTGTTGCTGTTGTATGTGTTGAACCCGAGGTGTTCAAATCTTGGGCTGCATCACAAGGAATAAAGGTAAACAATTTTATTCCCAAGAAATTAAAGAGCAAATTGTACCTGCTTTTTTTCGTGGTTGAGAACATATCTTGCATGTGTAAAATTTTGGTTCATAGTCGCTGAAAACCAGTAATTATCTTTTGAATTAATTTATGCAACTATTACCTAATAGTTTGTTAATATATAAACATTGAACAGTATGATGATCTGGGGCAGCTGGTAAAGGATCCTAGGGCACGTGCTGCAGTTCTTGCTGAAATGGACGAGGTTGGAAAAGAAGCTCAGGTATGTGCCTCTTAAATATTTCATAACAAACCGAGTTTGAGTTAGTTTAGTTAATTTGACGAAAATTGTAATTGCTTTCAGCTAAGAGGTTTTGAGTATGTGAAAGCTGTAACACTGGTTTTGGAACCTTTCACCTTAGAAAATGGCCTCCTTACACCTACATTTAAGGTTAATAGACTCTTAACTCCTTTTATTTAATTAAGAAAAAAAAATTTCAATCTTTGTAAACAATTGAATTACGAACATATTCAACTACTGTTGCTAATTGCCGAATATAATTTTATCCAGATCAAGAGACCTCAGGCCAAGGCATATTTTGCAAAGGAAATTGCCGACATGTATGCTCAATTGTCTTTTTCATCTGAAGCTATTTAAAAAAAAAATGTAGTATAATGGCAAATAAAAGGTCAATTTTTGACATCCGTTAATAAATTATGTTGTTTCCAAATTTTGAGTGGAAACACCTTATAGCCATAGCTCCTTAGAATAAGAGCTGTACGGACATTGACAAGCGGTTACAGTGAGCAATACGAAAGGAAATGAGAGCCCAAACAACTGTAGATTCTACCCATGGAAGCAGAAATGTTGGTTTATTCTTTGTATTTCAGAGCTTCATTTCTTTGTTGTCCGGATTTAATTCTTCACAAAAATAGAAGAGTTCCCCGGGGTGGTTCCTTGGTAATGAATCTTTGATTCGTATGAGTTCGATCCGTAATGCGAAAGGCCAATTCATATATAAGTTATATGAATTACGCCTACTATATTTGGGCTTTCTATGCATACAGACTAAGTTTTGATTTGAAGGTTTATATATAGTACTCAAATCAACTTGAGGAGTTCGACGATTGTAAACTAACACACTGTAGAAATCGCGAAAGTAATTCGATGATGTTTATTTTTCTTAAGCTCTACAAATTATAGATTAATGGAACGTCTTTAGAGTAAAAAAATAATCTTCATTGTATTTTGTGAAATTGAACCACCAACTCCAGAGCGTTAGGTAGGCTGCTGCTGTGCTGCCTTACGAGTCAATATTAAAACTGGATAAAATTTTGACGTGTCAACGTCAAAACTTGTTAAAATTTTGGGAAGATCTGTATGATAATTTGCACAATGTTGCAGTTTTAATCTTCACAAGAACATTATCACACAGTTCTATATAGGTAGTATAGCTGGGTTTATTTATAGACCAAATATATTGAAACAGGGAGAGGGACAAAATAGAATGTCAACATTTTTTCAAATGTTTCAGCCATTTCGTTTGGTCCATACCACAATTGGCCATAAAAACTGCATGCAACTTCAATATAGAAAAATAATAAAACCCTCGAGGATGAAGGCATTTCAGAACAAGCATAGGCAGATAATTAACAGAATCAAGTATAAAAGTTGGGAAGAAAATCAAGTACCCAGGCATTCTGACAAGCACATGAGTCATGACAAAGCATCAGAATTAACTCTCATCAAGTTTTGTAAATCCAAAACATAATATGCTATTTTGCACGAGCTATATCACAGTATATAGTTAACGTTAGATCCTCCTTTAAATTGTCAGTTGGCCGCATCACGACTATACCAAAATATGCGGCATCTTCTCTAGGACTACTCTACCAAGAACCATCCTTTTCTCCGTATTTGGTATGCTTTTTTTGGTGTGCATGTAAAAAAGCACTTGGTACCAAAATCAAAGCTGACAACATCAAAAAGTGATTGACAGAACAAGTCATCTTTCTAAACACTAACACTATCTCCCTTAACCTTTTTTCCTTTCTTTTTATTCAGCTTAGGTCGTGGTTGCATGGGTTTCATGAAAGGAGCTTGGAACCCCACCATTGCTCTAAGAACTTTAAGCAATGTTTCCTCCACAAGTGAACCCATGTTGTCAGGCTCAAGGATTCTAAGAGCCCTGGCCACTGCCTCAATGGTGCTAATGCATCCCTTGTGTGGTTCCTTTTTAAGTAGCAAGTTATTCTCACACGGGCTCTCACCTTCAATGCCAACCTGTTAAATATGTGTAAAATATAAACATTAAAATGCATCTTCTGTTTGAGAACAATGAGAATACATATATACTAGCAATAGTATATAGTACAGTTATACCAGTGAAAGCATGAATTAAGTCACAGGAGACAAATATTAATAGCAACCAACGGAACACCCAACAAAAATGAAGTGAAGAATAATAAAATTGGCCTGACTAAAAACATGGTACAGAGTCTACATTGTAGAACATTTTTGGCTGACATGCAATTAGAAATTAGAATAATAAAATTGTTAAAATAAATACTGACCTCATAGCCAAGAGAAACAAAAGTGGTGAACTCAGAAAGAAACTCGAGGCTTCCAGTTGCCATCTCTCGGGCCTGATTCCAGGTTCCATCAACAAGCACGAGCACTGAGTTGGCACGTGCCTCAAGGGGAGTTCTCTGGGCCCACTCAGAAAGATCGACCGCATTAGGAGACGGGAACAGAAAAAGAACTGGACAGGAACTGGAGGGAGAGGATTGCAGAGAGTCAAGGAGAGGAGAGAGCCCGGAGCGGAGACGACGGCCCAAGAGGAGTTGGAGCTGAGAGAGACACCGGGAGAGGAAAGGAACCGTAGCAAGGCGGTTGTACCTGATATACAATTAAATATCAATACTTACAGATTAAAATAGAGAAAAATTTGGCCTCAATCCTTATTTTTGAGTTGAAAGAGGATAGAATTTTTATGGCAATATAAAATAGCAGCCCTGCTATAACTTTGTTTATAAGATATATCTTATCAAAAAGTTCACAAGCAGAGAGGTTTTTTGTTTAATTGATTTAATTTCTAGCTGAAATAATTTTTATACAAGGAAAACAGCATAATTAGGCAATGTAGATTACGGTTAAGCTTTCTAGGTTCAGGGTTTTAGAGTTTAGGCTTATCAAAAATTAATAAAAAAAATAAACAAAAAAGGGTTTAGGCCTTTAGGGTTTAGCAAGGGGAAGCAAAGTAGGAGCATAGGAGGCCAATTTGGGAGTAAAGATCAGAAGTGTTCCTTGCTCATCATCTTACCCAAAACAAACAACATATAAGGGCAAAATGGTCATTTACACAAAAAAATGAAGAGGGAAAAAGAAGAAAGAAAGAACCATGACTGTTCAATAGAACAGTGGTGAGGTGAGGTGTTGGAAAGGAAAGGAGAGGAAGGATATTGACCTGAGTTCATGGGGGTGTTGTAAGATGACAACGGAGGTGGAGGTGGCGAGAGGCGAAGGAGGAAGGAAGGGGCAGATGCACACGCTCTTGGGCCTTCCACATCCGTCGTCGCAGATGGCGCGCCGCCTGGTCGGAGTGGCGCATAGGCTCAGCGAAGCCATCTCCTCCTCTGCCTCCGCCATGGCTAGAGAGAGAGAGAGAGAGAGAGAGAGAGAGAGAGGAACTGGTGTTGGACTGTAGTAATTCTCTTTTGTTATGTTTCTTTCTTGTTTTATTCTTTCTTTTCGGAGTATGATCCTCCTTTTATCTGAGTTGACAGGTGGAATGTGGGGCCCCAGCTTGGGTACATTCTCCAGTGCAGATAGATATCTTAATCTTTAATCTTTACACTTATAAATATTTAAATTGTTTTATTTTCTTTATTATTTAGCCACTGGGTAAAGAATTGTTTGCAAGAACTTTTGTTTATTTAATAAAAAGATAGGGACTAGATCCCTGTTTGTCTTCCAAAAATAATAATAATAATAATAATAAACTGTTTATAAAAACACTGCTTGGCTTACAATTGTTATGAAATGAACGAAGAAATATATGCTTGTGCTCAACATCTGATGATTGCGTTTAGTATAATGGTTCAACCCATGAACGCCAATTTGTAATTATTTCCTTTTAGTTGAATGCTGAGATAAAAAAAAAAAAATGCATTGAATCATATCTGAAATGATTTATTTACAAGTTATAACAACGTGAGCAACGGAGAATTTCACAAATGCAATACAATCATGCCTCTTTAATAAAAGAAATCAATACTTTGGAAGAAACAATCTTTCATCAAGAGTAAATTTCAGCATCCATGAACACCTTGTGTCAAATTTAAGCCTCCTATTATTACCTCAATTTTCCAACAATATGCAGAAAAACAAAGAAAAGGAAAGGTGAAAACAAATTGATCAGCCTTTAGAACTAAGTCACCAAGCGCCTCTTTTCTACCCTTTTCCTTTGATTTTCTTCATCTTTGGTCTTGATTTTGAATTTGATGGTTCTCCTGGACCCCTTCCAACAGTTGCCCATCGAACGTTCATCATTGTTTCCACCACCATACCGCCACCATCAGGCTCGAGGATGCTTAGTGCTCTTGCAATTGCCTCTAGAGTGGTGTATTCACACGACCTCCCTCCCTGACTTTCATCCTGTGATAAGGAAAAATGTGTTAAAACTTAAAACAAATTAGTTTCTACATTAACTTGCTTATCAAGACTTGATCGATGTGCAGTCAACAAAAAAGCAAAGAAGTGTGATAACAACTAACAAGGTAAGATCATTCTATGCGGCTCAGTAAAATCAGTCACTGATCAATTTAAAATAAGAGCTTCTTAGTAACTATGTGCTGGTATCATAACTATTCACACACCATGTATAAGATACATTGGTCAGTTGGTTCTAGGCATGTACTGAAAAATATCTGAAATATCAACTGTAAACATCAAGAAAATAAAAACACTTTACCTCACTGCCTAGCGAGACACAAGTGGCGAACTGGGACAAAAATGGGAGACTGTTATAAGCCATCTCCGATGCCTGACTCCAGGTGCCATCAACAACAACCAGCACCGGATCAGTACGCTTCTCGTGTGGGGTTGACCGGACCCATTCTGACAAGTCAACCGAATCTGGTGTGGGGAACAGAAATAGAACTGGAGAGGAACTTGAAGGGGCCTCCAGTTGAGAGTCTAGAAGGGGAACCTGACCCTGGTAGAAACGCTTTTCTGAAATAAGCTCGAAGCGAGAGAAGCTAAGGCGGAGGAATGAGAGTGTTGCGAGGTGGTTCGGGCTGTGTCTGTTGAAACAGCAAAAATTTTATTAAAGAGAGAAGTAAATGGTAATGGTATTGGTACCTACTTGGTACTGGCATCAATTGAACTTTCTTTTTAAGTCTATCCTTGTGCAATTAAGCCTAATTTACACCCAACCAATGTGCATGAATTGGCTCTCAATTTGACTCAAATATATCATCAAGGAAAACTCAATTTTACTTTCCCACTCCTAAGTTAAGCACTACTAAAATCAAAATATGGTAGAAACATTGGCAAAGAAACCTCCAAAATTACAACACATTGACAGATTAACTAACACCAAACAAAAAGCAAAAGAGAATAAGCACCAGGAAAGGAAATGTACTTTTCTTCGTCAGGGTGGTGGAGGAGCACAACGGAGGTACACGTGGCGAGAGGGGAAGGAGGGATGAAGGGGCACACGCACACGGCTCCCTTGGGGCATTCGCAGCGGCGCTCCACTGCTGTTTGCTCTTGAGCGATCTCTTGCGGATCAACGCCATTCCGATCGTTTTCTTCTGCTTGCTCTCCCGCTTCCATTTTCTTATTTTTATTTCTTTTTATTATCGAAGGTTTACGCTGAGATTTTTGGTTGGGAGGGATTCGGTGGGAATGAAAGCGAACGCAAGGGGAGCTAACAAAATTCCGTGGTTTGGATGGAAGGGAATTGCAGAGAGGAAAGATTAGCGAGGAGACCAAATGGTCTAAATCCGCTTCCACAGTTCTTCCCCTCGCGTTCAAAAAAATTCTCCTCCAAATCGAAGGAGAACGGAGGAAAAGAAAATTGATGCTTTTCATTGACGATTGCTTGCTTCACAAGTAGGATTTATGAAAGATAATAAAGATAATTAGACATATACCCCTCTAATCATAACTAATTAGAAATATTTTTATTTTTAAATTTAGAAATATCCTCTTTAAACATGCTAAGCCCTTTTGAAAATTCATTTTTATAAATTATGGACAAAAATGCTCTCATCCCTGACGATTGAGCTTCCCGCTGTTTTTTTCTCTGTAAAATGTGAAATGAAAAATAAATATGCGATGTCCAATATTTCTTCTCCTTCCTATTATCTCCCTTCTTAATCTATCATAAAAGGAAAGATTCTCAGGTGCCATAAGAGATTCTAAGGTGCCCCAAGAAGCAATCTCTTGTGATTTTGATCCCATCGCTGATTGCTAGGTACTACTTTTAATTTTTTTTTTGTTTCTAATATTTTAATCTGAATTAAGAAAACACTAGAGAATAATGCAGCGGGGAAACACTAGATTTCTTCTATATTTATTTTTGTGAAAATTTCTTTTTACATTATACTCCTCAGACAACGAAATATTCTTATTTTGATTTATATTAGATTGCAGCAGAGCACAGCATATAATAGTTACATTTGGAAATTTACGCCCCAATGAAATCCTGTACTGCCATAAAAACGACGACAGAGTAGTGTCCTTAATCGAGTATCAAACACTCAATCCAAACCATTAATCACGTTCAATTAACAAACGATCCATTTTTATATAAGTTTTATAAATTTTAAAGTTAATTTAATAATAAATCAAATGGTCAACAAATAAACAAATCTGATTAACTATCATTAATTAATTCTAACACGTTCAGTCACTTAATCAAATATCAAATCGACTTCAAATTTTATAAAACTTGTATGAAAGTACATTGTCCATATAATTTAAGAAGATGAACAATTTAGATCAGCATTTACATTTTAAAATTTAAAAGGATAGCATTTTGCTGCCGTTTTTACGACAGCAGAGGATGTTGGTCCGATTTACGCCTGGTACAAACATGAATAAAAAGGATCAATGGAAGAATGAAAGGGCGCGCCTGTTATGTTGTGGTTTTCTTATTCACCAATCACCAACAATCAAAATTTGTGCATACCAACGTGAAATGGTTTCAAAGCTTGCTCAAGTCCTACATGTGGCGACATTATGATCATAAATTCGCCCCTATAAAGTGTACAAATCCAACTACAAACATTAAAAATAAAAGCTAACTCAAAAAAATACATTTTTTGCCAAGGTTTTAAGAACCATAAGCATCTTTAACTAGAGGAACTCTTCCTTGCCGCATATACTCGGTAGGCAGCTACTCCTACAACTGCAACTGCTGCACCGACTATTACATCCAAAAGATTAAAAAAAATATGGTTATAGAGATACTTGTGAGAAAAAAATATCAAGGATTCACTCAAAAAAGATAATAAAAATATTGAGCAATAACTTTAATAAAAATAACTATGTAAACGTGAATAAATAATTGTCTACTTGTTAAAATACCCTCCTGTACCAATAATAATTGGTACACAATGGTAGTTATACTATGATACGGGCACTATTTGCTAGATTATGAATTATAAAATATCAGAGATTCCACTGGTACTAACCATCCACAAACCAAAATAAACCTAATAGCATAAAGAGGTAGTTATAACAAAAAACAATTTAGCATTATAATGGGTCAAAGAAGGCATTTGTATATTTATGAAGGTACATTGACCACTTAATTAAGTTACAAGAAAAAGGTGGAAGAGATGAAGGTGCAAGTGCCAAAACAATTGCAAAATACAGTTATTAACAAACAATCATCAAAAGAGATCATGGAAAAATGTATGAAAAATAGTATACCTGAAACAACCATGAGGGAGCGGTTAACAAGGCGGCGGTATTGCTTGCGGGTCTTACCGGCCTCAGTTTCAGGAATGCTCAGGTGAGGGGTCTGAGCTGCACTCACTATTTTACGAAAGATATTATTGATGTCACCCAATTTCATGCTGACAGGTGTTGGAGTTTCAATCCCCATATCCTGGCTTACCTGTATCAACCAAACCATTGAGCTACACATTAAGAAATTCATTTCTAGGGTTATCAAGATGTCAACCTAGGCCTTTTGAACACAACCATCAAGCATGCCAATCATGACTCAAAGTCTCTAAACAACTACAAAGAGGCATCAAAAGAGCCCGGAATTTATCATTTAAATACAGCTGAAAGCAAAGAAACTTATGTGTAAAAATCAGATTTTCTTGACCTGTTAGTATTGACATGGTCATTGCAATAACAGGGTACTTCCAGGTCAGATTATCTTGACCTGTTAGTAGAGATGCACTCTAATCCTTTTTCATTGTTGGAGGGAAGCCTGAATTTTGGCCCCTTTGAAACAGCTCCACAAACATTTTACATTTTATTTTCAATATTTGCTCCATTTGGGTTTTGCAAACACCAGTTCATGATTTCTTTATGCCATGATCCAAAAAAAGGAAAGGAAAAAAAAAAGGATTCTTGATATTTTGCTTCGATAGGTCTACCATATTTTCAGTCAATTGAACTGAGAAGTTAAGGAAAACAAACTTTAAACAGAGAAAAAAAATTTCAGAAGCATAATAAAAATGAAGAGGCAATAATTTAGGTCTTCAGGGGTGATAAAACCATGCATTCAAGATAAGGGTATTTTGGAATAGCCAGGCAAGTTGTATACTACTAAGCATTTGAACGAGTTGGGTAGATCAGTAAACACGGCAGGCAAGGACGTTGAATAGCACAGGATGGGTATTTGTGATAGGTAAAAAAAAAAAAGTAATAATTCTAGGGCCAACTATCAGACTTTTCTCCTCGACATTTGAATCAAACCCTGCAATCCTAGCACCATTGACAAATCTAGTATTCTTGAAACTAGTATATTCTCGTCATCAAATATAAGTGACTTTTACATGTTATTACATAAGCAAACAGATAAAAAATTCTTCAGGCATGTTAACAGCCAACAATTAGCAACATTGCAGATGAAACCTACTATCTATGAGATTTGCAAATGATGCTAAACAACACTAAGCTGTTCTGAAAAATTGGCCAATAAAAATTACTCATTATCTTAAATCCAATGTCAAAGGTACATTCTGTAATCTACTGCCAATTTCGACCACACTTGCAATAAGCTATTTTTAGATAAACCAAATTATGCTCAAATGAAAGAAAGAAGATTATGAGTTGTGTCTGGTATTGCTGTAGATGACAAACAACTTCCTGAGAGGGAAACTCGAGTAGAATATATATTTTTTTATTAACTTTTGTTTCAACAATTTGTAATATTTGCAATTAAACCCAAAACAGGCATCAGATGACTGTTATATAAAAATAGCCAGGTAGCTTACAAAAATCAAAGTTATATTGTCTGATACAGTTTGAACCTACAGGAAAGCTAAATGATAAAGGTGAGAGAAGCATACTCTTGTGGAATCCGCAATGGCTAAGGGATACGGGTCAAGATCATCCTTGGCTGAAACAATGAGACATGGAACCTCATATCCGGTATTCTCACCATGGGCTGCCACCTGTACCAATAAGTCCTTTGCTCTTTTCCACGAACTCTCATCAGAACTGTGAAGAAAAATTCCCAATGCAAGGATATAGAGTAAGAGTTAGTATTGAATAACTAATTCTTCATTTTTTTAATATTTTCTTTTTTTTTGGCCTGAGTTTATGCTTTTCATGAAGTTACCTGTCAAAAACAAATACAGCAACATCGCAACCAGCTAAGGACTCCTTGTCAGAAAGCATCATTTTCACATTATCCTCTGGTATTTCTCGCATTACCAATGTCTTTTTTACACCCTGCTAAATTTTATTTGGAGTATTCTATTAGAACATAAGAGTAAGAAACAAGTGGGAGATCATGCAAAATGATACATCTTACCCCTGGAAGTTCAACTTCATTGGCAGCAAAACGGACATTGGTTGTTGGTGTATACCTTTCAACAAAAGACCTGGACATGGAGAATCATAACTAAGAAACATAACAAAGGATTCATGAAAATTGTTTAGTAGATTTGCAAATGTTTCATGTTTTATATTTCATGTTTTTTTTTAAAAAACTACACTCAAACCTCTTGGTTTTGTTACAAACATTGATAAAAATATATATATTCAGATTCATGAAAATTGTTCAGTAGATTTGCAAATGTGTTTTAAAAATACTTTTGGTCTTAATTTGCAAAAGAAGAATCCTTAATTGCCTCACAAAGGACATTCTTAAATTCTCACAGAAAGTAAATTTCATGGGGTAAAAAAACAGAACTTACTTTCCAATAAATGAATTAAGCAATGCTGACTTCCCAGCATTCTTAGGGCCAAAAACAAAGCACTGTAAAACATTACGATTTGAATGCCTTTTTTTACGGTCCTGACGCCTTTTCCTTGTGATGTGGAATGCTGACGAAGCATCAGAAGTGTACCCAATGTAAATCAAATTTGCCAGGCTTGCAGCTGGATCCAGAAGCGTCATCATGGACCACTATAATCAAGTTATTAATTCAGAGTTCGGTTAGATGTACAAATAGACCACCAAATGCAAATCCTAGACATGACAGAAACCAATGTGGCAGTGATTTTTACTTATTATTAATAATAAATGGCAGCACTGGACCTACACCAGATAAATAAAAATCAATCATCTCTCTCTCTTTTCTTTGCCTGTTTGTTATTGCTTTTTTAAGTATGCTCCAATTGCTTAAAAGAAGCTAAATTATATTATACTGGTCGGATGGATAAAAAAAGAAGTCAGAAAATAAAAGGTCCCTGTAAATGCTAATATATATGTAACTCATTACCTATTAGTAATGTCTGGTATGTTATTACCTGAGAAAGAAATCCTTTGACTGTCAAACCACCCAACACATTTTTCTCAGCTGCATCGGTGTAGGGGCCTTCAACAGCCCAGGGACTGGTACATGTGCAAAAGAGTAAATTAGGTTTCACAGTAATCAAATTGCAATCCAATTTAGCACCACACCACATCCATATTTCTTATTATATAATGGAGTAGGTTTACAGTGTGCTACTGATGATGAATGCTATTTTTCCCTTTTGGTTCTACAGTATTTTAACAAAGTTGTACAAATGGACAGTTCGTAAATCATGGAGACCTACTTTTTATGCCATGTCTTGTATTGCAAATACAAGGGTAAACCGTGGCAAAGCAAAAATATATTAGACTGTGAAGCCTTACTTTTCAGGTGCAGTTGAGAAAAGATCCTCAAGTTCTGCTGGCCGCAGAGTTCCATCCTAGAGATTAATAGAAACAATTTAATTAATTGCAAATAAGCAGATCAATCAAATAAACAGAACTTGACATGAGATGCTTGCAAAGTATCAATAAAAAAAAACTAAGTATTCAGAGGGATTCTAGATTGCATTGTAAGGATAAGCTACCAAGTACTTTTAACAAGGAGTAAATTCTAAATAACAGACATTCTCTTTATATAAAGCTAACAAAATTAACACATCAATGCAATTTATAAGATAAAACAGAAGTAAGAAAAGAGAGAACTAAAAGAGGTGATAAATCATGCTTCTTATATTAGCAAAAAACTGATCTATCAAATATAGAAGGGCTTCAGCCATACATTGTCCATGTCATACATGAAGAAAGCTGATTTCAAGAACTCCAGGGCTTCATTTGTTAACTCTACAGTCTGCAAGACAAAAACATACAGGTCACTGACATGGTTATCCAGTACAAGAACCTTCACAAATGTATGTACATGTCTTGAGAAAATGAATATAACCACACAAAATTGGTAGTGCACTTCTCGAAAGCTTCTTCTCACAGACAATACGTGTTGTCCGATTAAAAAAGCTATGATACAGAACAAAATAATTTAAGATTCTACTCAACACTGGACAAAGTAGAATTTCTACATATCTATCAGTCAAACAAATACATCTTACAGCTGTAGATTTGGCATCATATACTCCCAAATTGTTCAAATATGAACGGTAGGTCTATTCCCAGTATATTTGATCTTTTGTATATCTGTTTAAACATAACAAAAGACAACTAAGTTTACAAAAATCAGCAGAAGCATACCAAACTCCCAAGACAGTTTAATGATTCGACAAGGCTTAAACTTATACAAAAGGTATTGATTTTTTCAATGGAAAGACGCATATGTTCCACATACAGTACATAACTACATAATACCTGATCAGGGGCCCGCTTAAAAGTGGTTGGAAGTAGATCATCCCTGAGTTTAATTTCATTATCGTACCCAAATTTCCTTAGCACGGTCCAAGTTGTCTCAAGACGCCCTTTCTCTATGAACAAAGCATGCAAGAAAAGGAAACCAGTAAGTGTGAGTCCATTTTCATGGACTCCATCTGGCATCTTCTCCTGCACAACCCGCTTCACACCTGCAATTTCAGTCGGCTGGAGTGGTGCATTGAAGCACTTGACCTAAAAAGTATTGCAATAGTTTTTGTTAGTGGCAAAAATTATAGCAAGACCAGTGGTGGTTTAAGACAATGAGCAGTGAACAGGAGATGTAAGCTCTGAACAATTAGGAATGCCCTGTATACCTTACAAACTTACAAAAACCTGTCACAGACTCTCATAATCACATTTCTCCAAAAGACGCCCAAAAGAACTATCATTCTCATTAGTTAAAAGAAAGGGAGTAAGAACAATGTGTTCATTGAGAACTTCTGTAAGAATGGGTAGGAGGTACCATTATTCTTCACCATCAGTTTGTAGAGGTATTCAGAAATATTTATATTTTATATAACCACACAGTAAGATGTTCCTTGTACTTCTATCAACTTGCTTGTTTGTCCTCCTTTTCAAATCAGATAAAATCAATAATCTTAAAAGAAGGAACAAAAAAGGAAACCTGGAAGTCGTTGAGCTCGGCATCACTAAGAGCACCATCTCTGTCATGGTCGCAGAGAATGAAAATGCGTTTGAGAGCCCTAACACAGCGGGGCTTTAGCGACTGTGTTTCCTGGTCAAAAAGTGGTGCTGTCGGGTGCAGGACTGCCTTCTGTGCATAGTAGAACACCTCTGGCACCTAAAAATATAAGTTGTTCGAAACCAAAAGCTTTACCACTAATGGTTGCTAATATTTAGAAAACTATTTTGGCTGGTCAAAACGTGATGGTGCACCTTGCTTTTAGAGTGGGACACTGTGATTAGAGAGGGGAGGGGAGAGAGGTAGAGAGAGAGACCTGAATTTGTCGAAGAGCAGAGCACTCAATACAGGTCTCAATCTCACGAAACTGTTGCATGATGGGAGTCATGACCTGCTCCAATGAGATTTGCTGTTCATCCCGTGTATCCAGCTTACACCCAACAACGATCACCGGCACCCTCACCTAAAATGACAAACCAACAATTGAACTGAGAGTGAGCACATAACTACCAGGCTATGCACATAAAGCAAAATAATGACTAATAAAGGTTACAGTTTGGTATCCTTCTCAGTTACTGCCAAATATTAACTTAATTTCATCCTATAATTTAACTCCTCTAGCACACATCACATTTTCAGATATTCTAATTTCCTCTCTTTATTGAATGTAAGTGAGACTATTTATTTGAGTACAATGTGAAAATATACATTAAAATATGACATTAAGAAAAAAGAGACAGTAAAAGCTCAAACTAAACCTCAAGACGCCTAAGCTCAGGGAGCCAATAAGTGCTGAGCCGGTCCAGTGTAGAAGGTCGGTCACATGCATATGTCAGCACAATGGCGTCAGCTGCTTGGCACTCGGCTATTAGCTTCGCCTTGTCCTCAGGACTATGCTTATTAGCAAAACAACAAATTAAATTACAACCTTCATGACGCAAATGAATAACTGTTTATCCACCTTAGTATACCAAACATAAGCTAGAAATCATTATAGGTTCCATATGTTAACATTTTTTAGTTCTTCTTTTGGGTTGAAACAAACCTAAGCTACAAATCATGTAAGCCAACACTACACCTAATAACAGAAAATACACCGAAACCAAGTAACTAACAAGTCAATCAAACAATGCTAACAGACAAATCAATCAAGCACATCCTATCATACCAGTAAATCAAGCAAATGAGAAAGAAAGAAAGAAGACATGTTCATACCCAGCCAAAGTATCAATGATGGTAATGGGAACCCGATCGGGGTAGTAATCGGCGGGGAGGCGAGTCGGGGGAACCAATGTGGGTGCTTGTTCAGGGAAGGTTTCAGTGGCGACAGATACGATCAGACTCGACTTGCCCGTTCCCTGATCGCCTATCACTGCTACGCGTACACTGGTGCGTCCCCCGAAGTTACCTCCGCCGCCTCCTCCTCCCGCCGCCGCCGCTACGCCTGACATGATCGATTCGAACAAGGTCGCAAAACCCTCTCAAAGAGATCAAATAAAGGAAAAAGAATGGAGAGAAGAGAAAGAGAGAAGAGTGACTATGAATAGAAAAAGGATAGGAAAGGGGTTTATGTTCTATTTATTGCTCTCTCCCTCTCTCTCTCTCTCTTTTAAATTTGTAGAGAGGAATAGAGAGGCGTCAGCAAGCAAGGCGGCTTTAGTAACCTTGGAGAGGGGTCCGAGAGAGAAGAGAGAGGAAGGAGCAAGAGAAGCCCTATTTTGCTTTTTTTTTTCTTTCCTTTTTTTTCATATTCGGTTGTTTTTTTCTATATATTTTTTTTGTTTTTTATATTATTTTTTTCAACTGGTTTGGTTTTGGGTCGTAAGTCTGGCTCTGGGACTCTGACGAGTTCTTGCGGAGGAAGCAAAGACTGCACTGCTAGACCTGTCTAACGTAGACGACGGTGGCGAAAGTAGGAACTTTCGCTATCCGTTTCGCTAACATAGCGTAAGTAAAAAAAATTTCGTTACTCGTTGCGTATTTTGAACGGAAGTTAAAAAAATTTCGCTGATCGTTTCGCCTGGAATCGCGAAAAAAACGATCAATCGCGATTAAATTTAAATTTCGCTGTGAAGACAATTCATATAAGATATGACAAAGAATAATTCAAAAAAATGCACTAAAATACTTAAACAAAAGAGCACAATAATAGAAGACTGTAAACACATGTTTCATTTAAAAAATACATCAAAATAATTTCAAACTAATACCTAATTTAACAAGGGATTATTTCCATATGAATTATGGTGGTCTCAGTTATAAGTTCAAATCATTGGGGAGATATCAACAAACCCAATAATTCCGACTGACCCATCGAAATTACTAAGTAAGAGTCCCATCCCCTCGAACAAGCACTTGACAATTTTGTACCCTTCATCATTGACTCATCCATATAGAATTAATCCCATTGTTAAATTAACAGACTCTCCTTAGTCATATAGGCACCAAAATAAACAAAAAACCAACTGTTTCTTTAGCAAAATAAAAAAAAAACAAACTTGCAATCACCAAGTTCAACTGTTAAAAAATCATAACACAGAGATCATTCAATAATCTCATCAATTGCATCATCATCTGCATCACCAAGTTCACCACCACTTTCTACATTAATATCAAACAAAATACAAATTAGTAATAATTGAATTGAAATAAAATGGAAATTAATTATAATTAAAAATAATACCAATCACTGCTGTCCTCAACCAATTCTGTGCACACACTAGAGCTTCAATGCTCTCATCATTCAATGAGCTTCTAGTTGGGCTGAGTGTTCTACCAGCAGTACTGAAGGTTGACTCTGATGCCACAGTACTGATTGGTACAGCCAATATGTCCCTAGCTAACTTAGACAAAATTGGATATTTAGGGGCTTTTAATTTCCACCATGACAAAATGTCAAAGTCATCATCCAAGCTACAAGGATCAAGTGGTTCAGATAGATACTGATCAAGCTCAGACAAGATGGGGTCAGCCTGCTTCTTATCATTCAAGAAATTTTTCAAACCAGCCCTTGAATCAGTTTCATCCTTTGATCCACTAGAACTGAAAAGAAGACATTTTCAACTTTGATTGCAACACACATAACAAAATAAAAAATATATATACATATCAGATGTGCTAGTGGAGTACCTTGGTGTTGTACTTTGACTACTTTGGCTTTGTGACTGTGGTTGTTTGTTGTTTGAGATCAAATACTCATTGAACAAATCATCAAAGCAAGTCTTCAAGTTGGTCATAAAAGATTGCAACTCTTCAGGATGCAACATTTTGAAGTAGTACTCAACCACTGCTAGCTTACACCTTGGATCTAGAGAACAAGCAAGAGCCAACAGAACACTTCCAATTTCCCAATACTTGTTCCACTTCTGGAACATTTTTTGTCCCATATTCACAACAAATGTATATGGACTATTATTCATTTTTTGAATATTCAGATAAACCTCACAGAAATCAGGAAAATACAAATTCAAGGTTGGATACTTGGCCCCACTCAATCTCAGAGTTGAATCATAGAAGACTTTCAAATGTCCATGTAGGGCTTTCACATGATCCCAATTCTGATCAGATGGACAAAAAGAATAAGTCTTATCTAACTCTGCATACCTGATGATAGCATCCTTCAATTGTAATGCCAATTCCAGCATAATATATGTGGAGTTCCACCTGGTCTGCACATCCCATGCTGGTTTCTTATCAGGAGCATTTACCTAAAAATAAACATAGACAAGGTGTCAAGGTCTAATTGAAACACATTAAAATAAATTAAATAAAAAAATAAATTACCTGAGAAGCAGCCAACTTGAACTTCTCCATTCTAGGTTGGGAATGCCTAATAAATTTCATGGTTTCCCTTATGGCATCTATCTCACCAGACATCACACTCAAACCATCTTGCACAATCAGATTTAAAATGTGGCATCCACATCTTAGATGAAAGATGTGACCATCACAAGGTAGGTTCTTTCTAAAATGATTCTTACTCAACAAGTCATTGATGGCAGCATCATTTGCAGATGCATTGTCCAACACCAAACTAAAAACTTTTTTGTCCAAGTTCCACAAAACTAACATATCATAAATGGCTTCTGAAATGTGTTTTCCAGTGTGAGGAGAGGGCATTGGTGTAAAGCTGAGAAGTCTTTTCCTCAACTTCCAATTGTCATCAATAAAATGACAAGTGAGAGCCATGAAAGCCCTATCTTTACCCTTACAAGTCCACAAATCACTAGTGAAACTAAACTTACAATCCATATTCCCAAGTAATTCATACAATTTTAACTTCTCTTCCTCATAAACACCCATACAATCTGACCTAAGTGTGGTCCTTGATGGCATTTTAAAACAAGGCTGCAGATCAGTTGCAAAAACTTTCAAAAAATGATGTGTTGCACTGTTAAAAGGGTACTCATGGCCAATTACCATATTTGCCAAATTTTTTCTACTCCTTTTCTGGTCAAATTGCCAAACTGAAGGCTTGGGTTGACCTGACAATTGTACAAATACAATACATTATACATATTAGATTATTAGTGCCAAATGCTAAGTAACAATTATACATTATTGGTGACAACTGACAAGTGCCAAGTGAGAAGTATACCTTCACCACTGCCAAGTGCAAGCAGTCTCTGCAAGGCATCAGTTTCATCCTTTTTGTGGGTGGCATTTTTTTACAACCACCCTGACAATGATGCAACAGTGAGCTAGTGCTCCTAGAGTTGCCTTGCAAATATTCAATGCCACAATACTTACAAGTGGCTGTAAAGTTACCATCTTCATCTTTCTCTGTACTATCAAAGTGTTCCCACACTTTTGATTTCCTTGGATTGTTCCTCTTTTTTTTTTTTTGCTACTGAATCAGCATTATCAGCAGCAGGTTGAGGTTCATTTGGGGTTGGAGTACCAGTACCACCATCAGCATTTGGGGTTGGGGTACCAGTACCACCATCAGCCAGTTCAGCATCAATTTGGATCCTTTCAATTTCCTCTGTAGTTTCAAAATGCAATCCTGGTCCCATACTATAAATTGGAAGCAATCAAGTCATACATACCAGATTACTAGAGATATAATAGTGCATACCAGTGCATCAATTCAACAGATTGCCAAGGTTAGTCATGATTGACATCCACCCCTGACATAACACTTAATTTCTACCTGCTCAATTCAACATATTGCCAGGACTGGATGTCAGTCATGACCAACTCAAATGATAATCTTAAACAGTTCAACTTGCTCTCTACTCTACATAACCATAACATGCTTGCAAAAGTGTGTCATGGGAGACATCCACGCCTGGCAACTATGAAACAAGGCACATAGCAAGCACAATTGCACAAACATTCAAAGTTTCAAACACACAAAGCACAAGCATACAACATATAAATAACTAACAAGCACACATATGAGTGGCATTAACATACTGTCAGGAATGGATGTTTCCCATGCCACACGCCAATAACAAGCACAAGTATTAAAAACATTAAAAAAAATCATACTCATCATCTATTAGATCAAAATCTTCCTCCTGCACACTCCCTCTCTGTGAGTCAGCCATGTGGGGGTACTTTGAGATTTATGTAAATTTCCTACAATTACAAAGAGTCACAGAACACAACAAGAAAAGAATTAAAACCCAAAAAAAAAATAAACAACTAAAAAAATTAAAATCAAAATAGAAGTTATGAAGTTAATACCTTTCTGTCTCTCTTTACTTCCGTTCTTCTTTTTTTCCTACAAAGAAGAAGAAGTAAAATTAAACTTAAGTTAAGACCTAATAGATAAAAAATTCGGAAAAAATTAAAATAAGATAGAAAATCACAGAAGAAATACCTTTCTCTCTCTCTCTTCCTCTTTTCCTTCCTTCCTTCCTTTCTGTCTTGTTTCTTCATCTTATAACTTATATAGCCAACAGAACAGACCCTGACTGATCGACTACTCTGTCATCAGTCTCACAAAAACTAGCAATCATTAACCTTTCTCAAGCCTTTTAAGCTACCAAGCCTACACTTAAGCTAAGATTTTGGAAACCAAGAGACAGAGAGTACTAATCAGTCTAGGGTTTCGATAGTAATGATGAGGATTTCATCGAAACCAACAGAAAAGGAGGAAAATCAAACATCGAGATGACTCGATGTCATCAATCGTCAATCATCAGCTCTCCAAGAGCATGCGTGAGAGAGAGAGAGAGAGACAGAGAAGATAGACAGGGAAGATAGAGAGACAAAAGGAGATCTCGAATCGACAGAGGCAACTGAAAAGACATGGCGCCGCTTCAGAGAGAGAGAGGCGGAGAAAAATAGATTAGGGTTTGATCTCTCTCTGACTCTCTCCCAGGATTATATATTTATATATACAAATTGTATAGTAATTATGTTAAATAATTTAATATTAATTAATATATTAAATAATAACGCGTTTTCGCGAAAGGATACGAAACGAAAGGACCTAGTTTCGTAACTCGTTACGCTAAACTTACGAAATCATAAAACGTTTCGTAGATCGTTTCGCTATCCCAGACGAAACCAGAAATTCTATCGTAGATCGTTCCGCAGCAGACGAAACGCACGGAATTACGTAAATATTTTTTCGTTGTGCAGGCCTATGCACTGCGTACAAAATGAAAATTAAAAATGGTAGATATCAGAAAAAAGGAAACAAAAAATATGGTCAGGTCAGGTCAGGTCAGGTTAGGTCCAACCAAGTATTGAGTATTTGGGTCATGTATAATTGAGAATGAATACGGTATAAATATCTTCAAAAGCTAGTGCTTTTAGAAAACAATCCAAATCGTTCATATTAAAATCTGTTAAGAAGTCAAGTTTTATATATTTTTTTTCTATATCTTATAATATTTTTTGTAATTTTATAAAATTCTTGATCTAAACGTAGTGAGCCCTCCAATAATAACTATTTTTAAAAAATCTGGAAAAAATAGCAAAAATATGAAAAAAAAATCTAAAAATTGATTTTCAAGGAGATTTTACTATCGAGAACATATTTTTTTATGATTTGAATTAACCATTCGAATTTTTAATTTTCAAAAACAGCTCTAAATTATCGCTTAATGAGTGTTTTAGAATGTACTGTAATGATTTCTCGTGAAAATTCATGTTGTTTTGCGTGGTGAGTAATTGTGGTTGGTGCCAACTACATTCGAATTTCAATATAATATTGTTTCACAGGAAAAATGATCAAGTATAAATTTAAAAAACAATAATCTGGATGTCAAAACTAAATTATATGCGAAAGCAAAATAAGCGTACTTAAATCCTGCCACAACGAATTAAGAAGTGAAGTTGGGAAAAAAAAATTTGCCATAATACATATAGGTTTTGATCAAAATGATTTTTACATGAGATTTCATATGATTTCATTTTATTAGAATTGACTTCTCAAAATTTCATTGGGTCTAATAATATAAAAAATCCGATCAAATGACATCAAATCAATCCATTTTGATCAAAATTTTGTAATGAATAAAATAAAATGAAATCTTCTGTTAAAAATGTTGGATATATTGGAAGACTCAAAAGTTTAATTAATATATAATTTCAGGACAATTAAACTTTCTTCCAATATATTTGATTGTACGTTCTAATATTTCATTAATTTGCACATTTGATTTGCTTAATAAATATACGGAACAATATAGATATTAATTATTTAATTTAGCCAACGGCTGGGAATTCAATAGCCCTATTATGGTGTGAAATGGAGTGACCTAATTAAATCCATTATCCCCACTACTAGTATACCATTCCTCTGTCAATTAAATCTGAAATTTATACGGACCAAACGTGTTGCTTGTCCACTACATTTCCTCAATTAATGTATTAATATCTGTGATTAAGAATTGACCATTAGCCGTTGCTTCAGAGACTATATATATTTCTGTTCGATTTCCATTAGAGGACCAGCCAGAGATGAAACGAAAAATGCTATAGTCGATACATAGAAAACTCGATCAAATATTTCAATTCTCCATTTTTATATTTTTCAAAGAAAATTTCCAATTCAATTGAAATATTGTTTTCTTAAATTTTGCTGGATATTATTGAGGCTTCGCCTTTTCGATTGTGCCCTAAAAATGACACTAACCCGATTCGTAATTATCTTAGATGCAATTTTATTTACATATTGAGAAGGAATACACTTAACTCAGAACATGATATTTAATTTTTTTTCATATATATTAAACTTTATGACACATAATGTCTAAAGGATTTTTCTATGTAAAAAGTAAGCCACTGGCGGAAAAAAAAAATTCCCACTGGCGTTCATTTACAAAAGTGCCGCAAAGTGTAGTGAAAGGCAAAAGAGCCGGGTCGGATTTCAAAGGATCGGACTTGGCGGGTTTGGTAGAAAGACCGGATCAGATCGGGTTAAGAAAAAAGATCGAGATGGGACGGGTTAGACGGGTTTGGTTTTTGAAACATGTGACCGGCCCTTCTAGTCCTTCTACAATAATACAAACATTTAATTTTTTTAATAATTTTTTAATCTCTATCGTTCCATCATGAACAAATAGTCACACGATTGAAGGACTAGGTCAGATCTGACCCTTCAAACTTCGACCCTTCAACATCCGTCTTTGAAAAAAAATTAGATCTGGCCTTTGTAGGTCCTTGTCCGTCGAAAGTCCTTCAAAGAACCGGTCCGGTCCGAATTTTAGGACGGTCTTCCAAAGAACAGGCCAAGAGCTAAGAATTTTTGGGCTATCACTAGCAAAGTGTGAATGTGCGTGAAAAAAGTTTTTTTTTTATATATATGCTGAAATCTAGGTCATTCATCCAAAATGATGAACGATGGTAACTGATTAAGATTCAAATTGATCTTGAAAAATATTATCCGTCATGGATGTTTTAAAAGAAAAACAAAAAGAAAACATATATTCAATGCTCCCGTGTCAAATTGCATTAATAAGGTTGCAATTGTGGCTTTTTTAAGAATTTTCCTATACATCTTCTTATTCAATTTATTGTGAAAACAATTTTATCAATTAATATTTAACAGAAATAATAATAACTTTAATAATAATATTTAGATCGGCCTAACCTTTCCATTTTCAATTGTTCAAAGTACTCTTATTATTATCAAGGGTTAGAACTAACAAACGACGTTTTATTTTGATGACAATATTACTAACCCTTTTACAAATTGTGATAAAAATTGTAAAAAAATAATAATAATAAAAGGATTATATAAAATTGTTATAAATTTCTATAAATTAAGCGTCAGTCATTCTGTAATGTAATTGAAAAGTCAATTGATGAACAGCATGCAAAATTTGAAACAATTTTCATATGTTTTTAATTTATACAGTGTGCATACTAAATCGTATTTTAGAATTACAGAGTTAAACGAATTATAAATTATTTTCAACAATTACGGAATTCGCCGAATTATCTCATACATTTAAATTCGATAAAAAAAATAGCATGTCTCTAGAACCCTTGCGCAAATCAGGAAATTAATTTATGCCACACAGTAAATTAAGAAAGAGAAAGAGAGATACTTAAACACACTTATACTTATTATTTATTTATAACAATTCTTTTGATCTAACAACAAAAGCGATCAAACCTCTTAAACACTCCAAATGCTTCTCCCATCCACTCAAGCACTCAAACAACACACAGAATTCCCCAAGTAAAGTACAAAGTACAAACCACACATTAGAATCATCAAACAGAATACACAAGTTTTTAATGAGAGAAACTCAGGCACCGGAAACTTCAATAGCTTTCACTTCAGGCTTCTTCACCTCCTCCTTAGGAACAGTAACAGTAAGTACGCCATTTTCGATGGCTGCCTTGACCTGATCAACCTTTGCATTGTCAGGCAGCCTGAACCTCCTCAAAAACTTACCGCTGCTCCGTTCCACACGGTGCCACTTGTCATTTTTTTCTTCCTTTTCCTGACTACGCTCCCCGCTGATCTTCAGCACTCGGCCTTCCTCGACCTCGACCTTCACTTCTTCCTTCTTCACCCCAGGAAGATCGGCTTTGAAGACATGTGCTTCCGGAGTCTCTTTCCAGTCAATGCGGGCATTGACGAAAGCGCCGGTATCGTTGGTGGTGCTGAGGGACCGGAGGCTGTTGAAAGGGAAGCCTTGGAAGGGGTCCCAGAGGTCAAGTGAAAATGGGTCGAAAACGTTGCTCCTAACAATCGACATCTTTCAAGTGTTGGTTGTGGAAAGTAGTACGTAGGCGCTTGAAGTGTTTGCTTGGTAGTTGATTGTTTTGTATCACTCTTTGATGGTGATTATGTCTGATATGGTGGGTATTTATAAGGAGATAAGGGGCTTCTATGGGTCCATCATGGTAGCTCCGGAATGCTCCAGAAAAGAAGTCTAGAGTTGTCCCGGCTGTGCGCACTAATTAATGTCTTCTTTACTTCTCTCGAAGCTGCTCAAAAGGTCTTACTAGTTACTACTTTCAAGCGCCAAATAAAAAAAAAAGAAATAACAGGTGAGCTTCTCTTTGTTGTATTGGGCTCACGGGCCATCAATCCAAGGCGTGGTACAATCTCTATCCCTGGACTGGGTTAATAATTTATTGAAATCCAACAATACAAAAAGAGCTATCTCAGAGTTTTTAAGTGTAAGTGTGTGTTCTTACACATATCCAAGTGTTTTTGTTACGTTATTATATACTGGATATGTCATTGGAAAAAATTTAACTGAAAATCGAGCAATCTGCAAATGAAATTAAAAATGACGACTAGCTTCATCTCTTGCTAATCAATATAACACGCTAACACAGCAATAATTTACATATATTTACGTTTACAATTATTAATTTAGGAATAATACATAAATTGGTAACATAAAAGACCAAGAATAAACTCTAGACCATCTCTTCAAATTGATATTTCTCATCTTAACTATAAATAAAATTATAATGAATCAACCAAATAAGCCTCTAACCACTATATCTTGAAATAAACAGGCTAGCTATAGTAAAAACTATATACATCCCAACAAGAGAATAGCCCCAAAATCTAGGCACTCTAAACCGGTTCCACATCACCACCAGTAATGAACTCATCAAACTCAACAAGAGAAATACAAATGCAAATACGATATTTATATTAAATTGTAGTTTATAAGCATTGGGATAAACCCTAGCTGACTGTACAACCAAGCCGGTACCTAGACCAACCAGCATGTTGAACATGGGCCCAGCAAAACAGCCAGCTATGGCAACTTCAGGTTGGCCTGCCTTGGCTAGTGCCACATCTGCAACTAAGTCTCCAATTGAATTCCCCCACGCTAAGACAGTTAAGCCAAGTATGGCTGGAGGGAGATCCATAATAGTACCTGAGAGTAAAAAAGTCAAACCAAATTGACTACAAAATATCAATGAATGTCCTTTTTAATGAGCTTTAAATTTCAAGAATAATTGGTGGCTCCTAAACATATTCCTAATCAGGAGGTTATCTACTCAAGTCATTGTATTAAATCCAGGCATTCCGAGCATAGGAACTTATAGGAAAATACAGGGCAAGTATAACGATAGAGCCAATTGGAAACAGAACTAATAGATTTGGCATCTATCAGTAGGTATTTGCCATACCACAAGTACTGAGCTACAACAGTTCCATATTTGCTGTATTATAATAGCACAGGAGACAAAAAGTAACAACGCTAACAAAATTATTATCACTATTTGAGGATGGTAGACCGTAGACAGCATGAAACATAATAAAGCACCGGACATACATAAGAAACTGACAGATCCAAGGGAATTGGTTTAGCACTGGGTGTACTTGAACATCAGTACAATTGGTTCTGAACCATACATTACATAAATCACATATAAACAACACAAGTAGCTTAACCATACCTATTGCCGCTAGACAATTTAAAAGCTCTCCAGCGATAGTTGAAATCCAGAACACACTCATCACAAAGGAAATTAGGGTCACAGCTACACACTCTTTCTCTTCATCTGAGGAATTCCTCTCGAAAAAGTGATGAGATATTGCCATTAAAAGGCTAATAAAAATAATTATGCACCAGAGAGGGAAACGGGTTGCTGGTAGGAAGAACACAATGCGGGTGTTTAGTGGAACAACAGAGCTTAAAGAGTATGCAATGAGAATAGGGCACAGAGCTATGTTTGCTGAGGTGTAAACATTTTTTTGTTCGGATGGTACTGTTAGTTTCAAAAGCGTCACTGCAGGTAAGTCAAAAATCTGTGTTACCTGAAGAAGAGAAGAAAACAAAAATTAAAACTATGTAATTACTTGTTTGCACCATATAATCAGTAGTTAAATTAATAAAAAGATTTCTGATGAGCTTTCAACAGGTTGACCACAAAATTTAATCCACATGCTTTTTCAGGCTTCATACATCTGAACCTTTTTTCATCCGACTCTCTATTTTAAGTAGAAATTGAGCCCATGAATGGTCAATAATTGAGGAATAATTACCCTATTTAGGTACAAAGGACTAAGCTAACATTATGGCTGGATGATGTTAAATTAAAATATCTCAGGAACAGTACTAGGCTGCATTACTGATGAGTCTGGTACATACCATTCACATACCTTGCTGAGAAGCCCACCATTTCTAATCTTATCCTTCCCTTCCTCAAATTCCTTCAAGACCTCTTCTCTATCTACACTCCCCATCTCTAACTCAACACCTCGCTCTCTATTCTCCTCCACTGATAAATAATCCATGTAAAAAACAAAACCAACAAAGAACAGGTAGAACAGTATGAATCCAGCAGCCTGCCAGAGGTATATCTCAGCACTTAAATATATATAAAACAGTGCTAATGCAGCAATCAGATAGAAAAAGACATCTCTGACAAATGGGGCTGGCTTGAGAGGGAAAGGGGCGGCTTGGATTGCCACAGCACCTACTACGAAGGCAGAAACAAAAGCACCGGCAGAGAGTATTGCTGCTAGGCCTGGCAGGAAAGATGATAAAAAAAATTACTTCAGATATAAACAAACAAAGCAAAGCAAAACTAGAAACACAAGTACATAAAGGATAAACCAATAATAATAATAATGATTGGAGGTATAAAAAAAAAACCTATAATAACTTGAACTGTAGTACCATTAATTAAAAAAATGTTGGTATAGGGATGTAATTAACAGTAGATATCAAGTTTTGTACCATGTTGCAATAATAAAAAAAAAGTAAGGGCCTTTTTTTGAAAAATATAGTTGAAAGGTAAGAACCTTAGTTACAACATTATGGCTATAATTCATAAAATTGTGGGGGAGTCCAGTAGCCTAAATTCTGTCCTTTGTGGGTTTAATTTTTCGAGCATTCAGCCATCTAGTGGAATTTATGGATTGATTAAGGTAGAAATTAGACTTCACTAGATAATCACCTTCCCATAAGAAAAACAAAACAAATACACATATAAATTTTTTGGGTATTGCAGCTTGTTTATACCATACATATCAAGTTCAGTATAAATTAGATAAAAAAAAATTTGACTTTTCCTTTTTGTTTTTTGCTGCCAACTTTGGACAAGTTAGGTATTTGTCAACTAACTATCCAATAACACTATTGGAATTTAACCAAACCGATACAAACCACACAAATAATTCTACTTCACCTGCACGAGGAAGACCGCTACGAAGAGCGGCGGCCGTAGAGAAAGCGTCAGGGGCGCCATTGCCGAGCGCAAGAAGCGTGACACCAGCCATGGAAGGAGAGAGCCTGAGCCGATCGACCAATTGCGAAACAGCTGGAGAGAAATGGCGACCAGCAGCCAGAGCGAGAAATCGGAAGTAAACGACTAGTACTAGCACGAGAAATGGGAGCGATAAGCGAGGGTTTCCATTGAAGAGGCACGAATGGAGGGTCCGGTAGTCGATCGGAATGGAGAGGCATGATTGCGGGGACTGGAGGAGGAAGCGAGCGTGGAATGGAGAGGAGGAAGAGGGTGCGGAATGGAGAGGGTGAACTGGAGGGGAGATGAGGAGAAAGAGGGGATAGGAAACGAGAAGCAATGAGAGAAGAAGAGGTTTCTGGTAAAGGAAATGGCATGACGCCATTACCAGAGGAGAGAGAGAGAGACAGAGAGAGAGAGAGAGAGAGAGATTAATGGGAATGTTTTGTTTGAGGGGTATTAATGGAATTGAATCGGCGAGGTGGTGTCGGAGAGGAGAGAGTGTCAAGGACAGTGGATTCTCGCACGTTCAGATTCTTTACGACTAATTCAATAAAATAGATTAAATGACAGGTGGGGTCGGGATACTATTGTCTATTGGTCCGCTAATTACCTCAATGAAACTGTCCCACGGACTGTATCGTACGTATAGGTCGCAGAGAATCGTAGTTATGTTTTTGATTTTTTATTATTGCTGTAAGCCTGTATGTGATGACGTATCGGTTTACTGCATGCGACGGTGGTCGGCGTGTCGGACGAAGAGGGATCTTTTAAAAAAGTTACTAGGCCCAATAAGTATATTTGGGCTTCGGCCCAAAATAATACAACCCTTAAAAACCCAGACTCATGCTTGTGTTTTCATTCTCAAACCCGCCGGCTTGACACATCACTGATTTGATTTCTCTGGTAGAGAGAGAGAGATGTCGTACATGAGAGGAGATCTGTTGACAAAGACGAGGAAGCTGGTCAAGGGACTGGCCGTACAGACTCCACGCTGGCTTAAGGCCATGGAAGAGTAATGTCAATGCCTCTCTCTCTCTCTCTCTCTATTTTCCAATTAGGGTTTTGAACTTGTGCAACAGTTGTCTGGTTTCAAGCTGAGGTTCTCTGGAGTTAAGGTTTTCTTCATTTTGGGTCATTCCAAATCAAACAATCCACACTAGATCTTGTTTTAATTTGAACATTCCAAGTTACTGATCCAATGTTATGTTTTAAAAATGTCCAAATTTTAAAGGTATCATGCTCGAGGTAAGGATTATTTTCTAACTCTATGAGCTTTTTTAGATCATATAATTATGTTCAGTGGTTAACCTAAGTCTTAACTTGCTTAACAGGTCGCCACCAGTGACATTTCCAAGAACTGATGGAAAGATAAAAAGGATAGAGTTGCCAGAGGATGTGTATGTCAAAAGATTTCTCAAAAGACATCCTGATTCCATGTATCATGATGCTATCAAGTAATTTTCCTAGTCTTTTTTCCTTTTACATTAGCAAATTGTTTTCTTTTGCAGCTCTGGGAGTTGCTTTGAGGATTTATGCTTGATATTAGTCCCTTGGTTATATGCAAGTTCCAGTTAATTTAGAGGACTCTTCTCCATATTTAGCACCTTTGTCCCAGGTGCATGAATAAGCTTTTGACCATAGCAAGTTCGTAATTTCTACAATTTGTTGGTGAATATATGCTATTCATATAATCTTTTTTTTCGAAAAATTAATTATGCTTCATACTGTGTAGCACTCTAATTTAGTGAATATTATTGGGTGGGAAAATCCAAACCTTGTTTAACTGCTGGCTTGCTAGTAATTTGATATTGTTATGTGTGGTTTTGTTAAATTTTAACCTTGATCAGATGTTTAGAAGGAAAATTTTGAACCTCAGATCAGAAAATTGTAAACTTGACTTTGATAAATATGAACAGGTTAAGCGGCTTTGACCCTCCCCCTGCTCGTGTATTTGCATGGCGGGTATTGGAGCTGAAGAAACAAGGTGTTGGTGAAGATGAAGCCATGGCAGTTGCTGATGTAACATTCCTTTTTCTTTTAAATTACCTTCTTTTTAACATGATGTTCCAATTAATATTTTTGGCAGATTAATTTCTTTTTACTGTAATTCCAATGATGATTTGATCATTATTTTGATTTAAACTTTTCCAAATGGTAGGATGGCATTTAAAAAAAATAAAACAGATGCATCTCATGTTGCTAAGAATCCCGCACATGACATGATGTATTCTTGAAAAATCCCATATTAGGAAGGATATTGAAAATGCATGTTCCAATCCAAAACCTTTTTTTGTTGCTGTAGTTTGAAATGTGGGGATTATTATTCTATTGTAATTGGTGAGAAATGAAGATTATTCAAATGCATTTATCAATGGTGGAGAAGCCATGTGAATTGAAGATATTTTGAAGACATTGTCCTTTGTTGGTTTTTCTGTACTACTAAATTATTACGTTTACTTTCCAAAGTAAAAAGGAACCAAATAATCTGTATGAATTTTCACAAAACTGCTGGCTCTCCTTATGTAGATGGAATATATAGCTGAGAAGAAGGCTAAGAAGAAGGCATACAAAGAGCTTAAGGGGATATGCAAATTGCGGGGGAAGAGGCCACCTGAGAACCCGTACCCAAGTGCCATTGACGAGATACAGCGCGAGGAGAAGAAATTTGTCAACGAGCGGTTCTCCAACCCAAAGATATTGGAGCTTGTCCAGAAAATGAAAGAAGACAAAGCTGCAATGATGCAGGAGAGGGAGGAGGCAGCTAGTATCCTTTCAGGCGGCAGTGGAGGTGGTGGTTTCAGTCGTCGTGGTGGATATGGTGGGGCTCCTGGTGGCTATCGTGGTGGTGTTGGAGGTGGATATGGTGGCGCTGGTGGTGGGTTTAATCCGTCTCGGTGAATTTGTTGTCAGGTATGTATTTGGTAAATTGATTCCTTTTTTTTTAATTAATGAAAAATTTCAGTGTCATTCATATCTAATTTTTGGAATGTCACATATACCAGCAAAGAATAATTTTTAAATTTTCATTTCAGTTTAATACAGAGTCAAAGAGGATGGGGAAGTAGGACTTGATAGGTTTCAGAGGAATAGGTAGGGGAGTAATAGGAAACTCATATTTAACTGATGCATTGCCGCTCATTTTCCTTTTAGGAGGATAAGTGATGTCTTGAGTTACAGGAGTATATTCAGAAATTGTTTTTTAATGGAGATTAAGTTTTTGTTTATTTTTGTATGTGTAAGTGTGTAACTGTTTTCCTTATTTAGTGGATCCCAGTGATGAATGATTTAGTAATCTTAACTTGTATTCAAGTTGTGAATTCTTGGCGCTCCCTCATAATATTATGTTATTGAGGTTGAGGAACTAAGATTTCGTACATGTGGAAACTAGGCTTTTCTGAGGGATCTTTCATTTCTACAAAAATGCTTTTTTTTTTTTTTTGGCAATCACATTTGAAAGACAGAAATTTTTTTACTCCAGCATAATCCGAGCACAAAAAGTTTGTTTAATAACAAAATACTTTAACTTTACTTTAAAAAAAATTGTAATTTGATGTTCTTTTGCTGCTTTTGGTCCTCTGTGATTGTTTTAATCTCTGATGTGGTTTGTTGTTTTTTCAGGACTTCTCTTTTAGGGCCATCTGATGACTGATAACATTTCAACTGAGATTATGACTGATGACATCCAAACTGATGCCTGTTAAGTCCAGGAGTCCTTTTTTCCCCTTATGTTTGCCTCTTTGTAGATCAACTTTATGAAAATTGTTCAAATTCATTCTAAATAAAATACCGTTTCTTTTACTTACGAATTACAATACATGTAAAAAAGGATAAAAAAATTGGGAAGATACCATTTTGTAGGAAGCCCTTCATCATAGGGAACTTCAATGATTAATGCAAACCGACCAATTCTCATATTCAGTGTGATGAAAATGAAGTTTGGCTATTTTGAACATTCAGTGCCATGAAAGTATGAAACGGTTTGTGGGACGAGACATCTCGATTAGATGATAATTGGAAAAAATGTACCAAAGAGAAATTATTTAGATGCCTGTCCAAAAGGTTATAGCCATGCTAATTTCTTTTGTCCAGTCGTGCGAGCCTATGTTTCTCAAAGCTTCTAAATCAATCAAGCAATTGCATACACTATATTAATTAAGCAATTGCATCTAAGCTAATAGTTTGGTTTGTTGGACTAATCAGAATACTAAATAAAGATTGTTTGGGTGTTTGAATTATGTTTTGGATTTTTCCTTGCGACATGGCATCTCCCTTGATAAATATTAGTGATTTCTTTTCTAGCGCAGCTTTCTTTTCAGTATGCATCGAATCAAAATTTATTCTATTATCATGAAAATTGGCTCATTACACCATGAGTCGTAAAGTTATATATACATATTTTGTTTTTTTCTCAAGTTATTTTTTCTCTGCCCACTCATCTCTCCTACTTCTCTCTTGGACGCCCCTCTTAGTGTCCGCGTTCGGTATCGTTATCGCTCATCGTAGATGTCCATCTTCGTCGTCGTGATGTTGTACCTCTCAATTGCCACACATGCAAAATCAAATTGAGTTATCTCTTTTCGTCGTCTCCCATAAAAAAATCAAGGTTTTATCTGAATCATATTCTAGATCGTATGGAAAGTTTAAATGTAGACTATTGTGATGAAATGATCAAGAATGAATTCATATAGATTTGAAAGACTCAAATGATACTCAAAATAGACATTACTCATTTATATGTGTAATTATTTGGTATAATCCAATCTTTTTTAATATACAAGATCTGAATCATATTCTAGACCATATAAAGAGTTTAAATGTAGATTATTATGATGAAATGACTTAGAATGAATTAAAAAATGGATGAAATGCTCAAATGATACTTGGAATGGACGTTATTTGCACTTTATATGCATAATTACTATGTATATTCCAATAATTTTGAATAAGTAAGATCTGAAACGTATTCTTGACCTTTAGATCTTGATTATTGTGTCGAAATGATTTAGAATGAATGCAAAAAAGATTGAAATTCTCCAATGATACTCTAAATATGCATTATTTGCACTTTATATGCTAATTACTTGGTATAATCTAATCTTTTTGAATATGTAAGATCTAAATCATAGTCTAAACCGTATGGAGAGTTTAAATGTAGATTATTTTGATAAAATGACCAAGAATGAATTCAAAGATAGTTGAAAATCTCAAATGATACTCAGAATAGGCATTATTCACTCGATATGCGTAATTACTTGGTATAATCCATTATTCTTGAATATGTAAGATCCGAATCATATTCTAGACTGTATCGAGAGTTTAAATGTAGATTATTGTTATGAAATGATCAAGAATGAATTCATAGACAGTTGAACGTCTCAAATGATACTCAGAACAAGCATTATTCATTTTATATGCTTAATTACTTGGTATAATCCAATCTTTTTGAATATGTAAAATCCGAATCATATTCTCAACTGTATCGAGAGTTTAAATGTAGATTATTGTTATGAAATGATCAATAATGAATTCAGAAACAGTTGAACAACTCAAATGATACTCTGAACAGGCATTGTTTGGATGGTATGCGAACTGCGAACAGGAAATTAATTCCTAGTTCGCGCTCAACCAAACACAGAAGCAAACTACGAACAGGGCATTTTTGGACCTAATTATTAATTTCTACTTTTTGGGAGAATAACGAACTGGGGTGGAAGTCGAACAACTGTTCAGCGTTCGTTGTTCACACCTTTGTTCACGCACATGCCAAACACAGCAAATATGCATAATTATTTGATATAATCCAATATTTTTTTAATACGTAAGATCTGAATCATATTCTAGCCCATATAAAGAGTTTAAATATTCATTATTATGATGAAATGACTAGAATGAATGCAAAAACGATTTAAATGCCCAAATGATACTCCGAATATGCATTATTTGCACTTCAAAAAGATGAATAATCCAATCTTTTTTAATATGTAAAATCTAAATTATATCCCATATGGACAATATAAATGTAGATTATTTTAATGAAATGACCAAGAAAGAATTTATAAAGAATTGGACTATACAATCTTTTTGATACTCGGAATAGGCAGTGCTCATTTCATTTATATGCGTAATTACTTCGTATAATCCTTTTTTTTTATATGTAAGATATGAATCATATTCTAGACCGTATGTATAGTTTAAATGTATCTTTCTGATGAAATGACCAAAAATGAATTCAGAAACAGTTGAAAGGCTCAAATGATACTAAAAATAGGCATTACTCATTTATATGCATAATTACATGGCATAATACAATCATTTCTAATATGTAAGATCCGAATCATATTTTGCTCCATATGGAAAGTTTAAATGTAGATTATTGTGATGAAAATAGCAAGAATGAATTAAGAAATAGTTGAAAGGCTAAAATGATACTTCGAATAAGCATTATTCACTTTGCGTTATTACTATTTATAATCCAATATTTTTTAATAAGTAAGATCTGAAACTTATTTTAGACCATATAGAGAGTTTAAATTTTGATTATTGTAATAAAATGATTTACAATAAACGAAAAAATGATATTGTCATGAAATGACTTAGAATGAATCCAGATTCGATTGAAATGCTCAAATGATGCTCAGAATTGCTTTATTTGCACTTTACATGCGTAATTACCAAGTATAATCCAATCTTTTTAAATAAATAACATATGAATCATATTCGAGACAGTATAAAGAGTTTAAATGTCGATTATTGTGATGAAATCACATAGCATGAATAAAGAAATGATTGAAATATTCAAATGAAGCTCATAATTGCATTATTCGCACTTTATATGCGTAATTATAAATGTATAGTCCAATCTTTTTTCCATAAATAAGGTATTAATCATATCTACACAGTATAAAGAGTTTAAATGTAGATTATTGTGGTAAAAGAACTTAAAATGAATAAAAAAATATTAAAATGCTCAAATGATGCTCAGAATTGCATTATTTACAATTTATATGCGTAATTGCCATGTATAATCCATTCTTTTTGAATAAATAACACATGAATCATATTCTAAACAGTATAAAGAGTTTAAATATAGATTATTATGTTGAAATGACTTATAATGAAACCAGAAACGATTGAAATGCTCAAATAAAACTCAAAATTGCATTATTTTCATTTTATATGCGTAATTATAAATGTATAGTCCAATCTTTTTTCCATAAATAAGGTATGAATCATATTCTACACAGTATAAAGAGTTTAAATGTCGATTATTGTGATGAAATCACTTAGCATGAATAAAGAAATGATTGAAATATTCAAATGAAGCTCATAATTGCATTATTCGCACTTTATATGCGTAATTATAAATGTATAGTCCAATCTTTTTTCCATAAATAAGGTATTAATCATATCTACACAGTATAAAGAGTTTAAATGTAGATTATTGTGGTAAAAGAACTTAAAATGAATAAAAAAAATATTAAAATGCTCAAATGATGCTCAGAATTGCATTATTTACAATTTATATGCGTAATTGCCATGTATAATCCATTCTTTTTGAATAAATAACACATGAATCATATTCTAAACAGTATAAAGAGTTTAAATATAGATTATTATGTTGAAATGACTTATAATGAAACCAGAAACGATTGAAATGCTCAAATAAAACTCAAAATTGCATTGTTTTCATTTTATATGCGTAATTATAAATGTATAGTCCAATCTTTTTTCCATAAATAAGGTATGAATCATATTCTACAAAGTATAAAGAGTTTAAATGTAGATTATTATGATAAAATAACTTAGAATGAATACATAAAAGATTAAAATGCACAAACGATGCTCAGAATTGCATTATTTGCGCTTTATATGCATAATTACCATGTATAATCCAATACTTTTTAATAAATAACACATGAATCATATCTACACAGTATAAAGAGTTTAAATGTAGATTACTGTGGTGAAAGAACTTAAAATGAATAAAAAAAATATTAAAATGCTCAAATGATGCTCAGAATTGCATTATTTACAATTTATATGCGTAATTGCCATGTATAATCCATTCTTTTTGAATAAATAACACATGAATCATATTCTAAACAGTATAAAGAGTTTAAATATAGATTATTATGTTGAAATGACTTATAATGAAACCAGAAACGATTGAAATGCTCAAATAAAACTCAAAATTGCATTGTTTTCATTTTATATGCGTAATTATAAATGTATAGTCCAATCTTTTTTTCCATAAATAAGGTATGAATCATATTCTACACAGTATAAAGAGTTTAAATGTAGATTATTATGATAAAATAACTTAGAATGAATACATAAAAGATTAAAATGCACAAACGATGCTCAGAATTGCATTATTTGCGCTTTATATGCATAATTACCTTGTATAATCCAATACTTTTTAATAAATAACACATGAATCATATCTACACAGTATAAAGAGTTTAAATGTAGATTATTGTGGTAAAAGAACTTAAAATGAATAAAAAAAATATTAAAATGCTCAAATGATGCTCAGAATTGCATTATTTACAATTTATATGCGTAATTGCCATGTATAATCCATTCTTTTTGAATAAATAACACATGAATCATATTCTAAACAGTATAAAGAGTTTAAATATAGATTATTATGTTGAAATGACTTATAATGAAACCAGAAACGATTGAAATGCTCAAATAAAACTCAAAATTGCATTGTTTTCATTTTATATGCGTAATTATAAATGTATAGTCCAATCTTTTTTCCATAAATAAGGTATGAATCATATTCTACACAGTATAAAGAGTTTAAATGTAGATTATTATGATAAAATAACTTAGAATGAATACATAAAAGATTAAAATGCACAAACGATGCTCAGAATTGCATTATTTGCGCTTTATATGCATAATTACCATGTATAATCCAATACTTTTTAATAAATAACACATGAATCATATCTACACAGTATAAAGAGTTTAAATGTAGATTATTGTGGTAAAAGAACTTAAAATGAATAAAAAAAATATTAAAATGCTCAAATGATGCTCAGAATTGCATTATTTACAATTTATATGCGTAATTGCCATGTATAATCCATTCTTTTTGAATAAATAACACATGAATCATATTCTAAACAGTATAAAGAGTTTAAATATAGATTATTATGTTGAAATGACTTATAATGAAACCATAAACGATTGAAATGCTCAAATAAAACTCAAAATTGCATTGTTTTCATTTTATATGCGTAATTATAAATGTATAGTCCAATCTTTTTTCCACAAATAAGGTATGAATCATATTCTACACAGTATAAAGAGTTTAAATGTAGATTATTATGATAAAATAACTTAGAATGAATACATAAAAGATTAAAATGCACAAACGATGCTCAGAATTGCATTATTTGCGCTTTATATGCATAATTACCATGTATAATCCAATACTTTTTAATAAATAACACATGAATCATATCTACACAGTATAAAGAGTTTAAATGTAGATTATTGTGGTGAAAGAACTTAAAATGAATAAAAAAAATATTAAAATGCTCAAATGATGCTCAGAATTGCATTATTTACAATTTATATGCGTAATTGCCATGTATAATCCATTCTTTTTGAATAAATAACACATGAATCATATTCTAAACAGTATAAAGAGTTTAAATATAGATTATTATGTTGAAATGACTTATAATGAAACCAGAAACGATTGAAATGCTCAAATAAAACTCAAAATTGCATTGTTTTCATTTTATATGCGTAATTATAAATGTATAGTCCAATCTTTTTTCCATAAATAAGGTATGAATCATATTCTACACAGTATAAAGAGTTTAAATGTAGATTATTATGATAAAATAACTTAGAATGAATACATAAAAGATTAAAATGCACAAACGATGCTCAGAATTGCATTATTTGCGCTTTATATGCATAATTACCATGTATAATCCAATACTTTTTAATAAATAACACATGAATCATATCTACACAGTATAAAGAGTTTAAATGTAGATTATTGTGGTAAAAGAACTTAAAATGAATAAAAAAATATTAAAATGCTCAAATGATGCTCAGAATTGCATTATTTACAATTTATATGCGTAATTGCCATGTATAATCCATTATTTTTGAATAAATAACACATGAATCATATTCTAAACAGTATAAAGAGTTTAAATATAGATTATTATGTTGAAATGACTTATAATGAAACCAGAAACGATTGAAATGCTCAAATAAAACTCAAAATTGCATTGTTTTCATTTTATATGCGTAATTATAAATGTATAGTCCAATCTTTTTTCCATAAATAAGGTATGAATCATATTCTACACAGTATAAAGAGTTTAAATGTAGATTATTATGATAAAATAACTTAGAATGAATACATAAAAGATTAAAATGCACAAACGATGCTCAGAATTGCATTATTTGCGCTTTATATGCATAATTACCATGTATAATCCAATACTTTTTAATAAATAACACATGAATCATATCTACACAGTATAAAGAGTTTAAATGTAGATTATTGTGGTAAAAGAACTTAAAATGAATAAAAAAAATATTAAAATGCTCAAATGATGCTCAGAATTGCATTATTTACAATTTATATGCGTAATTGCCATGTATAATCCATTCTTTTTGAATAAATAACACATGAATCATATTCTAAACAGTATAAAGAGTTTAAATATAGATTATTATGTTGAAATGACTTATAATGAAACCAGAAACGATTGAAATGCTCAAATAAAACTCAAAATTGCATTGTTTTCATTTTATATGCGTAATTATAAATGTATAGTCCAATCTTTTTTCCATAAATAAGGTATGAATCATATTCTACACAGTATAAAGAGTTTAAATGTAGATTATTATGATAAAATAACTTAGAATGAATACATAAAAGATTAAAATGCACAAACGATGCTCAGAATTGCATTATTTGCGCTTTATATGCATAATTACCATGTATAATCCAATACTTTTTAATAAATAACACATGAATCATATCTACACAGTATAAAGAGTTTAAATGTAGATTATTGTGGTAAAAGAACTTAAAATGAATAAAAAAAATATTAAAATGCTCAAATGATGCTCAGAATTGCATTATTTACAATTTATATGCGTAATTGCCATGTATAATCCATTCTTTTTGAATAAATAACACATGAATCATATTCTAAACAGTATAAAGAGTTTAAATATAGATTATTATGTTGAAATGACTTATAATGAAACCAGAAACGATTGAAATGCTCAAATAAAACTCAAAATTGGATTGTTTTCATTTTATATGCGTAATTATAAATGTATAGTCCAATCTTTTTTCCATAAATAAGGTATGAATCATATTCTACACAGTATAAAGAGTTTAAATGTAGATTATTATGATAAAATAACTTAGAATGAATACATAAAAGATTAAAATGCACAAACGATGCTCAGAATTGCATTATTTGCGCTTTATATGCATAATTACCATGTATAATCCAATACTTTTTAATAAATAACACATGAATCATATCTACACAGTATAAAGAGTTTAAATGTAGATTATTGTGGTAAAAGAACTTAAAATGAATAAAAAAATATTAAAATGCTCAAATGATGCTCAGAATTGCATTATTTACAATTTATATGCGTAATTGCCATGTATAATCCATTCTTTTTGAATAAATAACACATGAATCATATTCTAAACAGTATAAAGAGTTTAAATATAGATTATTATGTTGAAATGACTTATAATGAAACCAGAAACGATTGAAATGCTCAAATAAAACTCAAAATTGCATTGTTTTCATTTTATATGCGTAATTATAAATGTATAGTCCAATCTTTTTTCCATAAATAAGGTATGAATCATATTCTACACAGTATAAAGAGTTTAAATGTAGATTATTATGATAAAATAACTTAGAATGAATACATAAAAGATTAAAATGCACAAACGATGCTCAGAATTGCATTATTTGCGCTTTATATGCATAATTACCATGTATAATCCAATACTTTTTAATAAATAACACATGAATCATATCTACACAGTATAAAGAGTTTAAATGTAGATTATTGTGGTAAAAGAACTTAAAATGAATAAAAAAAATATTAAAATGCTCAAATGATGCTCAGAATTGCATTATTTACAATTTATATGCGTAATTGCCATGTATAATCCATTCTTTTTGAATAAATAACACATGAATCATATTCTAAACAGTATAAAGAGTTTAAATATAGATTATTATGTTGAAATGACTTATAATGAAACCATAAACGATTGAAATGCTCAAATAAAACTCAAAATTGCATTGTTTTCATTTTATATGCGTAATTATAAATGTATAGTCCAATCTTTTTTCCATAAATAAGGTATGAATCATATTCTACACAGTATAAAGAGTTTAAATGTAGATTATTATGATAAAATAACTTAGAATGAATACATAAAAGATTAAAATGCACAAACGATGCTCAGAATTGCATTATTTGCGCTTTATATGCATAATTACCATGTATAATCCAATACTTTTTAATAAATAACACATGAATCATATCTACACAGTATAAAGAGTTTAAATGTAGATTATTGTGGTAAAAGAACTTAAAATGAATAAAAAAAATATTAAAATGCTCAAATGATGCTCAGAATTGCATTATTTACAATTTATATGCGTAATTGCCATGTATAATCCATTCTTTTTGAATAAATAACCCATGAATCATATTCTAAACAGTATAAAGAGTTTAAATATAGATTATTATGTTGAAATGACTTATAATGAAACCAGAAACGATTGAAATGCTCAAATAAAACTCAAAATTGCATTGTTTTCATTTTATATGCGTAATTATAAATGTATAGTCCAATCTTTTTTCCATAAATAAGGTATGAATCATATTCTACACAGTATAAAGAGTTTAAATGTAGATTATTATGATAAAATAACTTAGAATGAATACATAAAAGATTAAAATGCACAAACGATGCTCAGAATTGCATTATTTGCGCTTTATATGCATAATTACCATGTATAATCCAATACTTTTTAATAAATAACACATGAATCATATCTACACAGTATAAAGAGTTTAAATGTAGATTATTGTGGTAAAAGAACTTAAAATGAATAAAAAAAATATTAAAATGCTCAAATGATGCTCAGAATTGCATTATTTACAATTTATATGCGTAATTGCCATGTATAATCCATTCTTTTTGAATAAATAACACATGAATCATATTCTAAACAGTATAAAGAGTTTAAATATAGATTATTATGTTGAAATGACTTATAATGAAACCAGAAACGATTGAAATGCTCAAATAAAACTCAAAATTGCATTGTTTTCATTTTATATGCGTAATTATAAATGTATAGTCCAATCTTTTTTCCACAAATAAGGTATGAATCATATTCTACACAGTATAAAGAGTTTAAATGTAGATTATTATGATAAAATAACTTAGAATGAATACATAAAAGATTAAAATGCACAAACGATGCTCAGAATTGCATTATTTGCGCTTTATATGCATAATTACCATGTATAATCCAATACTTTTTAATAAATAACACATGAATCATATCTACACAGTATAAAGAGTTTAAATGTAGATTATTGTGGTGAAAGAACTTAAAATGAATAAAAAAAATATTAAAATGCTCAAATGATGCTCAGAATTGCATTATTTACAATTTATATGCGTAATTGCCATGTATAATCCATTCTTTTTGAATAAATAACACATGAATCATATTCTAAACAGTATAAAGAGTTTAAATATAGATTATTATGTTGAAATGACTTATAATGAAACCAGAAACGATTGAAATGCTCAAATAAAACTCAAAATTGCATTGTTTTCATTTTATATGCGTAATTATAAATGTATAGTCCAATCTTTTTTCCATAAATAAGGTATGAATCATATTCTACACAGTATAAAGAGTTTAAATGTAGATTATTATGATAAAATAACTTAGAATGAATACATAAAAGATTAAAATGCACAAACGATGCTCAGAATTGCATTATTTGCGCTTTATATGCATAATTACCATGTATAATCCAATACTTTTTAATAAATAACACATGAATCATATCTACACAGTATAAAGAGTTTAAATGTAGATTATTGTGGTAAAAGAACTTAAAATGAATAAAAAAAATATTAAAATGCTCAAATGATGCTCAGAATTGCATTATTTACAATTTATATGCGTAATTGCCATGTATAATCCATTCTTTTTGAATAAATAACACATGAATCATATTCTAAACAGTATAAAGAGTTTAAATATAGATTATTATGTTGAAATGACTTATAATGAAACCAGAAACGATTGAAATGCTCAAATAAAACTCAAAATTGCATTGTTTTCATTTTATATGCGTAATTATAAATGTATAGTCCAATCTTTTTTCCATAAATAAGGTATGAATCATATTCTACACAGTATAAAGAGTTTAAATGTAGATTATTATGATAAAATAACTTAGAATGAATACATAAAAGATTAAAATGCACAAACGATGCTCAGAATTGCATTATTTGCGCTTTATATGCATAATTACCATGTATAATCCAATACTTTTTAATAAATAACACATGAATCATATCTACACAGTATAAAGAGTTTAAATGTAGATTATTGTGGTAAAAGAACTTAAAATGAATAAAAAAAATATTAAAATGCTCAAATGATGCTCAGAATTGCATTATTTACAATTTATATGCGTAATTGCCATGTATAATCCATTCTTTTTGAATAAATAACACATGAATCATATTCTAAACAGTATAAAGAGTTTAAATATAGATTATTATGTTGAAATGACTTATAATGAAACCAGAAACGATTGAAATGCTCAAATAAAACTCAAAATTGCATTGTTTTCATTTTATATGCGTAATTATAAATGTATAGTCCAATCTTTTTTCCATAAATAAGGTATGAATCATATTCTACACAGTATAAAGAGTTTAAATGTAGATTATTATGATAAAATAACTTAGAATGAATACATAAAAGATTAAAATGCACAAACGATGCTCAGAATTGCATTATTTGCGCTTTATATGCATAATTACCATGTATAATCCAATACTTTTTAATAAATAACACATGAATCATATCTACACAGTATAAAGAGTTTAAATGTAGATTATTGTGGTAAAAGAACTTAAAATGAATAAAAAAAATATTAAAATGCTCAAATGATGCTCAGAATTGCATTATTTACAATTTATATGCGTAATTGCCATGTATAATCCATTCTTTTTGAATAAATAACACATGAATCATATTCTAAACAGTATAAAGAGTTTAAATATAGATTATTATGTTGAAATGACTTATAATGAAACCATAAACGATTGAAATGCTCAAATAAAACTCAAAATTGCATTGTTTTCATTTTATATGCGTAATTATAAATGTATAGTCCAATCTTTTTTCCATAAATAAGGTATGAATCATATTCTACACAGTATAAAGAGTTTAAATGTAGATTATTATGATAAAATAACTTAGAATGAATACATAAAAGATTAAAATGCACAAACGATGCTCAGAATTGCATTATTTGCGCTTTATATGCATAATTACCATGTATAATCCAATACTTTTTAATTGTGAAAACCCGAAAAATATTAATTGTAAGATAATATAATTAATTAAAAATCTTCAAGCAAACAAATAAACATAAATTAATAATACTAAAAATCACACTCAGATTAATTAGCGAACTATCAACTCCCATTAATTTAGAAGTCGATTTCATTTCGAGTCCGATATAAAAATTTATTATCGGCCATGTACAAAATTTTCAGGAGAATTAATTACTCAAATATCTAGTTTATATTATAGAAATTCAAATAACTATCTTTCAAAAATTATTAGGAGTTGGATTTGTAGTAGAATATGATTTTAACTGCTTGATCAAATCAATTTTCTAATATTCCTTTGTTCTGGACCGTTTGATGGAGTTTAGAAAATCCTGATTAATCTCAGCCGTCCGATTCATCTCAACTCTTCTCTCTTATATCTCCCATCTCCTCTTTCTGAAACGGGTCATCTCTCTACCCGTTCCCCTTTTTCTCCCCCTTTTCTCTCGCGATCCGCCATTGGCGATCTCCTGTGGTCCCTCGACCAGTCCGTTGGGACCCCTCTCTCTCTCGCCCCTAACAGAGGCGTTCGACCCCACTCGATCTCCTCTTCCCCCACTCTCTTCCTCTCTGTGTAATGGCCAAGAACCATGCCCCCACTCAACAGCATGCCGTTTGGACCTCATCCCTCCTCGATTGGAGTGGTTTCCTCCCTCCTTCCCTCTCTCTCTCGACTTGTCAGAGGAGACCCACAGCGCCATACCCTCCCCTCTAAAATTTTTCAAATCGAGGGAACCCCTTTTGACCAAAACCCTGGCACCGTCCCTCTTGCCCTCTCTCCCTCTGCCACCTCAGCAACTCGACCCTCATCCTCTCCATTCCCTTCCTATATGAGCCATCCCTCTCTCCTCTCTCTGCTGAGACCCATTACAATTGGATAAGAACAGAAACAAAGAAAGCAATAGAGTGAGAGAGAGGTGGAGGCTAAGGAATCAGAGTGGAGTAAGAGGCAGTTGACGGGGCGAGGTGGCGGTGCTGACAGTGAGGCAAGGTGGTGCTGATGGCTTAGCTTGCTTCTCCTCCCTATTGGTTTCCTCTTCTTCTCTCAGTTTGGTAACTCCTCTTCCCTCGTTCCTTTGTTTCTACTAGCTTGACTGTGTGTTTGATTGAAGCATTTCAATGCTTGAGTTTGATCTGTGCTGATGAATGTGTGATTGTGCTCTAAGTCAAAGATCTGAGTTGTGTTTGTATCTCGTGTTCTTACTTCTTGTTGAGTTCAGTAAATGAAATATATGGTCTATGTGCTTGTTATTCAATCTGTGTTTGTGGCCTGCTCGTGATTCAGTGATGAATCTCGTTGACTATAAGTTCCATGGCTTGTCTGAAGCCTACTGTTAATTGTGAGATTGTGTAGTTGTTGGCACCAGTTGGTCCCCTCTTCTTTTTGGTTACTGTTTTGAAGTAAATGAATTAGGAATTGATTTCAAGTGTATGCTTGTTGAATGTGGGTTTAGACATATGTAGAACTGTTAATATTAGTTGTTTAGACTTATGTTTGTGTGGTGAGTCCTTTCTGAACCTTGTATGAGCTATTTGATTCCTTTGGTACACGGTACAGGGCTGGTTCAGGCCTTTGTACCAGTCTGGTACATGTGAAAACCTGCCCAGGGTCCTCTGTGTAAAGTATTTAGTTTACAGGGACCATTTTATAAATATTTTTGAACTATAGTAGGATCTGTTTATAATAAAATCTGTTATTAAGGTCTATTTGGTAAGTATTAAGTAAATAAAATTAATTCAGGGTCTTTAGTGTAAATTTTCAGTGTTATTGGGTCGGATTGTATTTATCTGATGTTGGGTTTCGGATTTGATCCCCGAAACCCATTGGCTTCGGATCCGTTTGGACCCCTGTCCTAGGGGTGCATAACGTGGAAAACGACCACGAAAATGGTCATTTTCGTTAACCGTTGCATTGATGTACGAAATTTTTGTATTTATTGCGTTGATTGTTGCATCCGTTTAACACATGTTGCGTTGATCGTTTCGTTGAAGGGAACGATCAAAACGGTTAAAACCGTCTTTGACTACCTAACTGTTTTGCATTTTTATTAAGATGCAAGAAAATAAACTATTCTGCATTTTGTATGAAACAGAGATAGAGAAATGATAGGTTAGGTCACGCAGGAAAGGGGTAGGAGGCACCATCATCACCTCTCGCTCTCAACGGTGATTGTACTGGGTGGTGCAGAGGCGAGAGAGATAGATGTGACTGTGTTCGGCGGAGAAATGACGGAGCGAGCTGCAAAAATCTAAATTTTACTCGTTTCTCCCTCGATTTCTCCACTGAGGTCCTCTGCAATCTAATAATAAAACCATGAATTTTTTTTTGACGAAATGCGCGAAATAAACGACCACGAAACGTAACAGTTTCACTAATCGTTCCGTTCTGAGACGAAACAATATTTCTATTTGCGTTAGTTGTTCCGTTCCTTAAACGAAATTAAAATCCTTATCCATTGCCGTTCCGTTCCGGACGAAACGAAACGAAAGAACGATTGAAACGGCTACCGTTTTCAACCCTACCCTGTCCTCTTCCGTTGCAGGCCTTGTGTGTTCCTCCTTTGGGCCGTCAGGCCTGACTCTGTTTGGGCTTGCCTCTTTGTTTGATCCATGTGAAATTTTCTGTTGGGTTATGTTGTGAGGTCCCTGCGTGGCCCAAAACTCTATTCTGTTTTAATTAAGCTTAATGATGGATTTAAGTAAGTTGGAATTTGAGAAAATAAAACTAGAACTATTTGATGGCATGAAATGAATAGTTTGGATATTAAAGTAAATGCTTTTGGCCGAGAATTAATTATGTTGGATTCGAAAATACAGAAGTTGGATTTCTTATGGGAAATGATTAGATTGTCCGCAAACTAATTTTCAAAACAGATACTATGATACAATCGGACACGATATGATCCCAAAACAATTATAAATAGAATTATGTTTCCTATCTTTAGTCTTTGAGATAAAGTTGATTTTATTTTAAGAAGAATTAGTAAAGGTATTTCATACTTGAGCAAAACACTATTGAGATAGAAATAAATATACCAAATGATTTCCTAAATCAAATTAAAGGTCACACATCTCTAATCATTATAGTAAAACTTGTAAATCCCTCACACACATCTTTTGACACGATAAATTGATAAATAAAACTTAATAAAAGTATTTCCAAAATATATGACACCATATTCCTTCACAACTAGTTATAAACAAAACTATGTCAAATTGTTATTAGAAACTAAATACTTAATTAAAATAATATATTTTAAAACAGAATCCCTTTTTAAATTGGTTGGGAAATTAAGTCTGGTATAACACCAAAGTAGCCAGAACCTGAATCCAATTGAGGGATAATGGGTTAATCGTTAGTTTAGTTTTAACGCGTAAGTTCGTTCACCAGGTGATCAGTCAGATTATCAGGGACCAGTAGACGACTACTATCCCGTTGACGAGGCATTTGACGGAGGCGAGGACTTTGCTGACGTCCCAGAGGAGTAGTCTTCTTAGCCCGTTATCTCAGGTGTGGATGCCTATCAGATTTGAACTTCTTTAGATTAGAAAAAACATATTTCGTGCATAAACTTTTGAAAATCGAACTTGCATAACTGCATTTAATTGAGAAGTAGAGTAAAGCACTTGTTTTAATAAATGTTAATGAGTAGATTTAAAAGTAATATTTATTTACCAAGTACCGATCGCACGGTTTGCAAAGACTAGCGAATTCCTTCACAGGACGGAACTTGGCACATCATATGGCATGGCTCAGGATAGCGAGACCGAGTGGGATAGGTTCGTTTTGCTTGGGGTCTCCATTATCGGGAGATTGCACCCCAGCGTTTTGCCGGTGGTCTCCTTATGATAGCGATCACGAGCAACGCGATCTGACGACCACTCTGCAGACCGACTGCTAGGCGGTTCTGCGGTCACAAGATATATTTATATGTATAGTTGCGTAGTATTTCTATTGATTAGATGACTTGGACAGTGGAGTTATTTACAGGCACTACCCGGGTCTGTTCCCCGGGACAGGTGATCACGGTACCGCGAGTTACTTAGTTCATATAGCTGAGTGAGCGAGACGATAGTTTACTATCCGGGTCTGTCTCCGGGAATGTCTCACATCAGTACACACACATATGAACGGGAACGGTAGATGTCTAGGTTACTTATATTTTTAGTCCGCCCTAGTGGCGAAGGTCCATTTCATCAGGTATTGTGAGGTTGAGATTTCCACATATTAGCTTAGGCGCCTGTCAGTGGTGCTGGAAGCATAGTACCTGTCAGTGGTACAGTTATATTACCCTAAAAGTGGATATAAATGAGTGGTGGGGTTTTTATCTCTCGTATGTTATATAGTATGATTATTCCACAGATTTTCTCTTTTATTTGGCATGCTAGATTGTCATTGTTATAAAGTTAAGTTTCTTTAAAAGATTGCAAGAATTGTTAAAAGTTCACACTTGATTTCTTAACTAGTCTTTAGAAGAGATAATTTGTTTAGGCTCACTCTATTACCGCACTGAGTATTCACATACTCATTCCACAATACTTTGATTTGTGGAGACAGGTACAGGTCTGACTGAAGATGGTGATCCAGCGTTAGAGACCCAGACCCAGTTACCACAGGATGATGCCACTTACGTTTAGATAGCAGTGTTTCTTTTCTTATTTTGTTTGGTTGGAAAATTTTGTTGTAAATAAGTTAAGACCAGCCCTCCAATATTATGAAACCTATTATCATTATTAGTTTGTGGCATTATATTTGTGTTTGTGATTTGCTATGCTTGATTACTTGTATTTAGCCTTTCGTGTGCTTAGAACTAAATCAGTACACGTGGCGAGGTTGTCCTTCCCGGGCACAGTTGGTTCGGGGTGTGACATTAATAAATAACACATGAATCATATCTACACAGTATAAAGAGTTTAAATGTAGATTATTGTGGTAAAAGAACTTAAAATGAATAAAAAAAATATTAAAATGCTCAAATGATGCTCAGAATTGCATTATTTACAATTTATATGCGTAATTGCCATGTATAATCCATTCTTTTTGAATAAATAACACATGAATCATATTCTAAACAGTATAAAGAGTTTAAATATAGATTATTATGTTGAAATGACTTATAATGAAACCAGAAACGATTGAAATGCTCAAATAAAACTCAAAATTGCATTGTTTTCATTTTATATGCGTAATTATAAATGTATAGTCCAATCTTTTTTCCATAAATAAGGTATGAATCATATTCTACACAGTATAAAGAGTTTAAATGTAGATTATTATGATAAAATAACTTAGAATGAATACATAAAAGATTAAAATGCACAAACGATGCTCAGAATTGCATTATTTGCGCTTTATATGCATAATTACCATGTATAATCCAATACTTTTTAATAAATAACACATGAATCATATCTACACAGTATAAAGAGTTTAAATGTAGATTATTGTGGTAAAAGAACTTAAAATGAATAAAAAAAATATTAAAATGCTCAAATGATGCTCAGAATTGCATTATTTACAATTTATATGCGTAATTGCCATGTATAATCCATTCTTTTTGAATAAATAACACATGAATCATATTCTAAACAGTATAAAGAGTTTAAATATAGATTATTATGTTGAAATGACTTATAATGAAACCAGAAACGATTGAAATGCTCAAATAAAACTCAAAATTGCATTGTTTTCATTTTATATGCGTAATTATAAATGTATAGTCCAATCTTTTTTCCATAAATAAGGTATGAATCATATTCTACACAGTATAAAGAGTTTAAATGTAGATTATTATGATAAAATAACTTAGAATGAATACATAAAAGATTAAAATGCACAAACGATGCTCAGAATTGCATTATTTGCGCTTTATATGCATAATTACCATGTATAATCCAATACTTTTTAATAAATAACACATGAATCATATCTACACAGTATAAAGAGTTTAAATGTAGATTATTGTGGTAAAAGAACTTAAAATGAATAAAAAAAATATTAAAATGCTCAAATGATGCTCAGAATTGCATTATTTACAATTTATATGCGTAATTGCCATGTCTAATCCATTCTTTTTGAATAAATAACACATGAATCATATTCTAAACAGTATAAAGAGTTTAAATATAGATTATTATGTTGAAATGACTTATAATGAAACCAGAAACGATTGAAATGCTCAAATAAAACTCAAAATTGCATTGTTTTCATTTTATATGCGTAATTATAAATGTATAGTCCAATCTTTTTTCCATAAATAAGGTATGAATCATATTCTACACAGTATAAAGAGTTTAAATGTAGATTATTATGATAAAATAACTTAGAATGAATACATAAAAGATTAAAATGCACAAACGATGCTCAGAATTGCATTATTTGCGCTTTATATGCATAATTACCATGTATAATCCAATACTTTTTAATAAATAACACATGAATCATATCTACACAGTATAAAGAGTTTAAATGTAGATTATTGTGGTAAAAGAACTTAAAATGAATAAAAAAAATATTAAAATGCTCAAATGATGCTCAGAATTGCATTATTTACAATTTATATGCGTAATTGCCATGTATAATCCATTCTTTTTGAATAATTAACACATGAATCATATTCTAAACAGTATAAAGAGTTTAAATATAGATTATTATGTTGAAATGACTTATAATGAAACCAGAAACGATTGAAATGCTCAAATAAAACTCAAAATTGCATTGTTTTCATTTTATATGCGTAATTATAAATGTATAGTCCAATCTTTTTTCCATAAATAAGGTATGAATCATATTCTACACAGTATAAAGAGTTTAAATGTAGATTATTATGATAAAATAACTTAGAATGAATACATAAAAGATTAAAATGCACAAACGATGCTCAGAATTGCATTATTTGCGCTTTATATGCATAATTACCATGTATAATCCAATACTTTTTAATAAATAACACATGAATCATATCTACACAGTATAAAGAGTTTAAATGTAGATTATTGTGGTAAAAGAACTTAAAATGAATAAAAAAAATATTAAAATGCTCAAATGATGCTCAGAATTGCATTATTTACAATTTATATGCGTAATTGCCATGTATAATCCATTCTTTTTGAATAAATAACACATGAATCATATTCTAAACAGTATAAAGAGTTTAAATATAGATTGTTATGTTGAAATGACTTATAATGAAACCAGAAACGATTGAAATGCTCAAATAAAACTCAAAATTGCATTGTTTTCATTTTATATGCGTAATTATAAATGTATAGTCCAATCTTTTTTCCATAAATAAGGTATGAATCATATTCTACACAGTATAAAGAGTTTAAATGTAGATTATTATGATAAAATAACTTAGAATGAATACATAAAAGATTAAAATGCACAAACGATGCTCAGAATTGCATTATTTGCGCTTTATATGCATAATTACCATGTATAATCCAATACTTTTTAATAAATAACACATGAATCATATCTACACAGTATAAAGAGTTTAAATGTAGATTATTGTGGTAAAAGAACTTAAAATGAATAAAAAAAATATTAAAATGCTCAAATGATGCTCAGAATTGCATTATTTACAATTTATATGCGTAATTGCCATGTATAATCCATTCTTTTTGAATAAATAACACATGAATCATATTCTAAACAGTATAAAGAGTTTAAATATAGATTGTTATGTTGAAATGACTTATAATGAAACCAGAAACGATTGAAATGCTCAAATAAAACTCAAAATTGCATTGTTTTCATTTTATATGCGTAATTATAAATGTATAGTCCAATCTTTTTTCCATAAATAAGGTATGAATCATATTCTACACAGTATAAAGAGTTTAAATGTAGATTATTATGATAAAATAACTTAGAATGAATACATAAAAGATTAAAATGCACAAACGATGCTCAGAATTGCATTATTTGCGCTTTATATGCATAATTACCATGTATAATCCAATACTTTTTAATAAATAACACATGAATCATATCTACACAGTATAAAGAGTTTAAATGTAGATTATTGTGGTAAAAGAACTTAAAATGAATAAAAAAAATATTAAAATGCTCAAATGATGCTCAGAATTGCATTATTTACAATTTATATGCGTAATTGCCATGTATAATCCATTCTTTTTGAATAAATAACACATGAATCATATTCTAAACAGTATAAAGAGTTTAAATATAGATTATTATGTTGAAATGACTTATAATGAAACCAGAAACGATTGAAATGCTCAAATAAAACTCAAAATTGCATTGTTTTCATTTTATATGCGTAATTATAAATGTATAGTCCAATCTTTTTTCCATAAATAAGGTATGAATCATATTCTACACAGTATAAAGAGTTTAAATGTAGATTATTATGATAAAATAACTTAGAATGAATACATAAAAGATTAAAATGCACAAACGATGCTCAGAATTGCATTATTTGCGCTTTATATGCATAATTACCATGTATAATCCAATACTTTTTAATAAATAACACATGAATCATATCTACACAGTATAAAGAGTTTAAATGTAGATTATTGTGGTAAAAGAACTTAAAATGAATAAAAAAAATATTAAAATGCTCAAATGATGCTCAGAATTGCATTATTTACAATTTATATGCGTAATTGCCATGTATAATCCATTCTTTTTGAATAAATAACACATGAATCATATTCTAAACAGTATAAAGAGTTTAAATATAGATTGTTATGTTGAAATGACTTATAATGAAACCAGAAACGATTGAAATGCTCAAATAAAACTCAAAATTGCATTGTTTTCATTTTATATGCGTAATTATAAATGTATAGTCCAATCTTTTTTCCATAAATAAGGTATGAATCATATTCTACACAGTATAAAGAGTTTAAATGTAGATTATTATGATAAAATAACTTAGAATGAATACATAAAAGATTAAAATGCACAAACGATGCTCAGAATTGCATTATTTGCGCTTTATATGCATAATTACCATGTATAATCCAATACTTTTTAATAAATAACACATGAATCATATCTACACAGTATAAAGAGTTTAAATGTAGATTATTGTGGTAAAAGAACTTAAAATGAATAAAAAAAATATTAAAATGCTCAAATGATGCTCAGAATTGCATTATTTACAATTTATATGCGTAATTGCCATGTATAATCCATTCTTTTTGAATAAATAACACATGAATCATATTCTAAACAGTATAAAGAGTTTAAATATAGATTGTTATGTTGAAATGACTTATAATGAAACCAGAAACGATTGAAATGCTCAAATAAAACTCAAAATTGCATTGTTTTCATTTTATATGCGTAATTATAAATGTATAGTCCAATCTTTTTTCCATAAATAAGGTATGAATCATATTCTACACAGTATAAAGAGTTTAAATGTAGATTATTATGATAAAATAACTTAGAATGAATACATAAAAGATTAAAATGCACAAACGATGCTCAGAATTGCATTATTTGCGCTTTATATGCATAATTACCATGTATAATCCAATACTTTTTAATAAATAACACATGAATCATATCTACACAGTATAAAGAGTTTAAATGTAGATTATTGTGGTAAAAGAACTTAAAATGAATAAAAAAAATATTAAAATGCTCAAATGATGCTCAGAATTGCATTATTTACAATTTATATGCGTAATTGCCATGTATAATCCATTCTTTTTGAATAAATAACACATGAATCATATTCTAAACAGTATAAAGAGTTTAAATATAGATTATTATGTTGAAATGACTTATAATGAAACCAGAAACGATTGAAATGCTCAAATAAAACTCAAAATTGCATTGTTTTCATTTTATATGCGTAATTATAAATGTATAGTCCAATCTTTTTTCCATAAATAAGGTATGAATCATATTCTACACAGTATAAAGAGTTTAAATGTAGATTATTATGATAAAATAACTTAGAATGAATACATAAAAGATTAAAATGCACAAACGATGCTCAGAATTGCATTATTTGCGCTTTATATGCATAATTACCATGTATAATCCAATACTTTTTAATAAATAACACATGAATCATATCTACACAGTATAAAGAGTTTAAATGTAGATTATTGTGGTAAAAGAACTTAAAATGAATAAAAAAAATATTAAAATGCTCAAATGATGCTCAGAATTGCATTATTTACAATTTATATGCGTAATTGCCATGTATAATCCATTCTTTTTGAATAAATAACACATGAATCATATTCTAAACAGTATAAAGAGTTTAAATATAGATTATTATGTTGAAATGACTTATAATGAAACCAGAAACGATTGAAATGCTCAAATAAAACTCAAAATTGCATTGTTTTCATTTTATATGCGTAATTATAAATGTATAGTCCAATCTTTTTTCCATAAATAAGGTATGAATCATATTCTACACAGTATAAAGAGTTTAAATGTAGATTATTATGATAAAATAACTTAGAATGAATACATAAAAGATTAAAATGCACAAACGATGCTCAGAATTGCATTATTTGCGCTTTATATGCATAATTACCATGTATAATCCAATACTTTTTAATAAATAACACATGAATCATATCTACACAGTATAAAGAGTTTAAATGTAGATTATTGTGGTAAAAGAACTTAAAATGAATAAAAAAAATATTAAAATGCTCAAATGATGCTCAGAATTGCATTATTTACAATTTATATGCGTAATTGCCATGTATAATCCATTCTTTTTGAATAAATAACACATGAATCATATTCTAAACAGTATAAAGAGTTTAAATATAGATTATTATGTTGAAATGACTTATAATGAAACCAGAAACGATTGAAATGCTCAAATAAAACTCAAAATTGCATTGTTTTCATTTTATATGCGTAATTATAAATGTATAGTCCAATCTTTTTTCCATAAATAAGGTATGAATCATATTCTACACAGTATAAAGAGTTTAAATGTAGATTATTATGATAAAATAACTTAGAATGAATACATAAAAGATTAAAATGCACAAACGATGCTCAGAATTGCATTATTTGCGCTTTATATGCATAATTACCATGTATAATCCAATACTTTTTAATAAATAACACATGAATCATATCTACACAGTATAAAGAGTTTAAATGTAGATTATTGTGGTAAAAGAACTTAAAATGAATAAAAAAAATATTAAAATGCTCAAATGATGCTCAGAATTGCATTATTTACAATTTATATGCGTAATTGCCATGTATAATCCATTCTTTTTGAATAAATAACACATGAATCATATTCTAAACAGTATAAAGAGTTTAAATATAGATTATTATGTTGAAATGACTTATAATGAAACCAGAAACGATTGAAATGCTCAAATAAAACTCAAAATTGGATTGTTTTCATTTTATATGCGTAATTATAAATGTATAGTCCAATCTTTTTTCCATAAATAAGGTATGAATCATATTCTACACAGTATAAAGAGTTTAAATGTAGATTATTATGATAAAATAACTTAGAATGAATACATAAAAGATTAAAATGCACAAACGATGCTCAGAATTGCATTATTTGCGCTTTATATGCATAATTACCATGTATAATCCAATACTTTTTAATAAATAACACATGAATCATATCTACACAGTATAAAGAGTTTAAATGTAGATTATTGTGGTAAAAGAACTTAAAATGAATAAAAAAATATTAAAATGCTCAAATGATGCTCAGAATTGCATTATTTACAATTTATATGCGTAATTGCCATGTATAATCCATTCTTTTTGAATAAATAACACATGAATCATATTCTAAACAGTATAAAGAGTTTAAATATAGATTATTATGTTGAAATGACTTATAATGAAACCAGAAACGATTGAAATGCTCAAATAAAACTCAAAATTGCATTGTTTTCATTTTATATGCGTAATTATAAATGTATAGTCCAATCTTTTTTCCATAAATAAGGTATGAATCATATTCTACACAGTATAAAGAGTTTAAATGTAGATTATTATGATAAAATAACTTAGAATGAATACATAAAAGATTAAAATGCACAAACGATGCTCAGAATTGCATTATTTGCGCTTTATATGCATAATTACCATGTATAATCCAATACTTTTTAATAAATAACACATGAATCATATCTACACAGTATAAAGAGTTTAAATGTAGATTATTGTGGTAAAAGAACTTAAAATGAATAAAAAAAATATTAAAATGCTCAAATGATGCTCAGAATTGCATTATTTACAATTTATATGCGTAATTGCCATGTATAATCCATTCTTTTTGAATAAATAACACATGAATCATATTCTAAACAGTATAAAGAGTTTAAATATAGATTATTATGTTGAAATGACTTATAATGAAACCAGAAACGATTGAAATGCTCAAATAAAACTCAAAATTGCATTGTTTTCATTTTATATGCGTAATTATAAATGTATAGTCCAATCTTTTTTCCATAAATAAGGTATGAATCATATTCTACACAGTATAAAGAGTTTAAATGTAGATTATTATGATAAAATAACTTAGAATGAATACATAAAAGATTAAAATGCACAAACGATGCTCAGAATTGCATTATTTGCGCTTTATATGCATAATTACCATGTATAATCCAATACTTTTTAATAAATAACACATGAATCATATCTACACAGTATAAAGAGTTTAAATGTAGATTATTGTGGTAAAAGAACTTAAAATGAATAAAAAAAATATTAAAATGCTCAAATGATGCTCAGAATTGCATTATTTACAATTTATATGCGTAATTGCCATGTATAATCCATTCTTTTTGAATAAATAACACATGAATCATATTCTAAACAGTATAAAGAGTTTAAATATAGATTATTATGTTGAAATGACTTATAATGAAACCAGAAACGATTGAAATGCTCAAATAAAACTCAAAATTGCATTGTTTTCATTTTATATGCGTAATTATAAATGTATAGTCCAATCTTTTTTCCATAAATAAGGTATGAATCATATTCTACACAGTATAAAGAGTTTAAATGTAGATTATTATGATAAAATAACTTAGAATGAATACATAAAAGATTAAAATGCACAAACGATGCTCAGAATTGCATTATTTGCGCTTTATATGCATAATTACCATGTATAATCCAATACTTTTTAATAAATAACACATGAATCATATCTACACAGTATAAAGAGTTTAAATGTAGATTATTGTGGTAAAAGAACTTAAAATGAATAAAAAAAATATTAAAATGCTCAAATGATGCTCAGAATTGCATTATTTACAATTTATATGCGTAATTGCCATGTCTAATCCATTCTTTTTGAATAAATAACACATGAATCATATTCTAAACAGTATAAAGAGTTTAAATATAGATTATTATGTTGAAATGACTTATAATGAAACCAGAAACGATTGAAATGCTCAAATAAAACTCAAAATTGCATTGTTTTCATTTTATATGCGTAATTATAAATGTATAGTCCAATCTTTTTTCCATAAATAAGGTATGAATCATATTCTACACAGTATAAAGAGTTTAAATGTAGATTATTATGATAAAATAACTTAGAATGAATACATAAAAGATTAAAATGCACAAACGATGCTCAGAATTGCATTATTTGCGCTTTATATGCATAATTACCATGTATAATCCAATACTTTTTAATAAATAACACATGAATCATATCTACACAGTATAAAGAGTTTAAATGTAGATTATTGTGGTAAAAGAACTTAAAATGAATAAAAAAAATATTAAAATGCTCAAATGATGCTCAGAATTGCATTATTTACAATTTATATGCGTAATTGCCATGTATAATCCATTCTTTTTGAATAAATAACACATGAATCATATTCTAAACAGTATAAAGAGTTTAAATATAGATTATTATGTTGAAATGACTTATAATGAAACCAGAAACGATTGAAATGCTCAAATAAAACTCAAAATTGCATTGTTTTCATTTTATATGCGTAATTATAAATGTATAGTCCAATCTTTTTTCCATAAATAAGGTATGAATCATATTCTACACAGTATAAAGAGTTTAAATGTAGATTATTATGATAAAATAACTTAGAATGAATACATAAAAGATTAAAATGCACAAACGATGCTCAGAATTGCATTATTTGCGCTTTATATGCATAATTACCAAGTATAATCCAATACTTTTTAATAAATAACACATGAATCATATCTACACAGTATAAAGAGTTTAAATGTAGATTATTGTGGTAAAAGAACTTAAAATGAATAAAAAAAATATTAAAATGCTCAAATGATGCTCAGAATTGCATTATTTACAATTTATATGCGTAATTGCCATGTATAATCCATTCTTTTTGAATAATTAACACATGAATCATATTCTAAACAGTATAAAGAGTTTAAATATAGATTATTATGTTGAAATGACTTATAATGAAACCAGAAACGATTGAAATGCTCAAATAAAACTCAAAATTGCATTGTTTTCATTTTATATGCGTAATTATAAATGTATAGTCCAATCTTTTTTCCATAAATAAGGTATGAATCATATTCTACACAGTATAAAGAGTTTAAATGTAGATTATTATGATAAAATAACTTAGAATGAATACATAAAAGATTAAAATGCACAAACGATGCTCAGAATTGCATTATTTGCGCTTTATATGCATAATTACCATGTATAATCCAATACTTTTTAATAAATAACACATGAATCATATCTACACAGTATAAAGAGTTTAAATGTAGATTATTGTGGTAAAAGAACTTAAAATGAATAAAAAAAATATTAAAATGCTCAAATGATGCTCAGAATTGCATTATTTACAATTTATATGCGTAATTGCCATGTATAATCCATTCTTTTTGAATAAATAACACATGAATCATATTCTAAACAGTATAAAGAGTTTAAATATAGATTATTATGTTGAAATGACTTATAATGAAACCAGAAACGATTGAAATGCTCAAATAAAACTCAAAATTGCATTGTTTTCATTTTATATGCGTAATTATAAATGTATAGTCCAATCTTTTTTCCATAAATAAGGTATGAATCATATTCTACACAGTATAAAGAGTTTAAATGTAGATTATTATGATAAAATAACTTAGAATGAATACATAAAAGATTAAAATGCACAAACGATGCTCAGAATTGCATTATTTGCGCTTTATATGCATAATTACCATGTATAATCCAATACTTTTTAATAAATAACACATGAATCATATCTACACAGTATAAAGAGTTTAAATGTAGATTATTGTGGTAAAAGAACTTAAAATGAATAAAAAAAATATTAAAATGCTCAAATGATGCTCAGAATTGCATTATTTACAATTTATATGCGTAATTGCCATGTATAATCCATTCTTTTTGAATAAATAACACATGAATCATATTCTAAACAGTATAAAGAGTTTAAATATAGATTATTATGTTGAAATGACTTATAATGAAACCAGAAACGATTGAAATGCTCAAATAAAACTCAAAATTGCATTGTTTTCATTTTATATGCGTAATTATAAATGTATAGTCCAATCTTTTTTCCATAAATAAGGTATGAATCATATTCTACACAGTATAAAGAGTTTAAATGTAGATTATTATGATAAAATAACTTAGAATGAATACATAAAAGATTAAAATGCACAAACGATGCTCAGAATTGCATTATTTGCGCTTTATATGCATAATTACCATGTATAATCCAATACTTTTTAATAAATAACACATGAATCATATCTACACAGTATAAAGAGTTTAAATGTAGATTATTGTGGTAAAAGAACTTAAAATGAATAAAAAAAATATTAAAATGCTCAAATGATGCTCAGAATTGCATTATTTACAATTTATATGCGTAATTGCCATGTATAATCCATTCTTTTTGAATAAATAACACATGAATCATATTCTAAACAGTATAAAGAGTTTAAATATAGATTATTATGTTGAAATGACTTATAATGAAACCAGAAACGATTGAAATGCTCAAATAAAACTCAAAATTGCATTGTTTTCATTTTATATGCGTAATTATAAATGTATAGTCCAATCTTTTTTCCATAAATAAGGTATGAATCATATTCTACACAGTATAAAGAGTTTAAATGTAGATTATTATGATAAAATAACTTAGAATGAATACATAAAAGATTAAAATGCACAAACGATGCTCAGAATTGCATTATTTGCGCTTTATATGCATAATTACCATGTATAATCCAATACTTTTTAATAAATAACACATGAATCATATCTACACAGTATAAAGAGTTTAAATGTAGATTATTGTGGTAAAAGAACTTAAAATGAATAAAAAAAATATTAAAATGCTCAAATGATGCTCAGAATTGCATTATTTACAATTTATATGCGTAATTGCCATGTATAATCCATTCTTTTTGAATAAATAACACATGAATCATATTCTAAACAGTATAAAGAGTTTAAATATAGATTATTATGTTGAAATGACTTATAATGAAACCAGAAACGATTGAAATGCTCAAATAAAACTCAAAATTGCATTGTTTTCATTTTATATGCGTAATTATAAATGTATAGTCCAATCTTTTTTCCATAAATAAGGTATGAATCATATTCTACACAGTATAAAGAGTTTAAATGTAGATTATTATGATAAAATAACTTAGAATGAATACATAAAAGATTAAAATGCACAAACGATGCTCAGAATTGCATTATTTGCGCTTTATATGCATAATTACCATGTATAATCCAATACTTTTTAATAAATAACACATGAATCATATCTACACAGTATAAAGAGTTTAAATGTAGATTATTGTGGTAAAAGAACTTAAAATGAATAAAAAAAATATTAAAATGCTCAAATGATGCTCAGAATTGCATTATTTACAATTTATATGCGTAATTGCCATGTATAATCCATTCTTTTTGAATAAATAACACATGAATCATATTCTAAACAGTATAAAGAGTTTAAATATAGATTATTATGTTGAAATGACTTATAATGAAACCATAAACGATTGAAATGCTCAAATAAAACTCAAAATTGCATTGTTTTCATTTTATATGCGTAATTATAAATGTATAGTCCAATCTTTTTTCCATAAATAAGGTATGAATCATATTCTACACAGTATAGAGAGTTTAAATGTAGATTATTATGATAAAATAACTTAGAATGAATACATAAAAGATTAAAATGCACAAACGATGCTCAGAATTGCATTATTTGCGCTTTATATGCATAATTACCATGTATAATCCAATACTTTTTAATAAATAACACATGAATCATATCTACACAGTATAAAGAGTTTAAATGTAGATTATTGTGGTAAAAGAACTTAAAATGAATAAAAAAAATATTAAAATGCTCAAATGATGCTCAGAATTGCATTATTTACAATTTATATGCGTAATTGCCATGTATAATCCATTCTTTTTGAATAAATAACACATGAATCATATTCTAAACAGTATAAAGAGTTTAAATATAGATTATTATGTTGAAATGACTTATAATGAAACCAGAAACGATTGAAATGCTCAAATAAAACTCAAAATTGCATTGTTTTCATTTTATATGCGTAATTATAAATGTATAGTCCAATCTTTTTTCCATAAATAAGGTATGAATCATATTCTACACAGTATAAAGAGTTTAAATGTAGATTATTATGATAAAATAACTTAGAATGAATACATAAAAGATTAAAATGCACAAACGATGCTCAGAATTGCATTATTTGCGCTTTATATGCATAATTACCATGTATAATCCAATACTTTTTAATAAATAACACATGAATCATATCTACACAGTATAAAGAGTTTAAATGTAGATTATTGTGGTAAAAGAACTTAAAATGAATAAAAAAAATATTAAAATGCTCAAATGATGCTCAGAATTGCATTATTTACAATTTATATGCGTAATTGCCATGTATAATCCATTCTTTTTGAATAAATAACACATGAATCATATTCTAAACAGTATAAAGAGTTTAAATATAGATTATTATGTTGAAATGACTTATAATGAAACCAGAAACGATTGAAATGCTCAAATAAAACTCAAAATTGCATTGTTTTCATTTTATATGCGTAATTATAAATGTATAGTCCAATCTTTTTTCCATAAATAAGGTATGAATCATATTCTACACAGTATAAAGAGTTTAAATGTAGATTATTATGATAAAATAACTTAGAATGGATACATAAAAGATTAAAATGCACAAACGATGCTCAGAATTGCATTATTTGCGCTTTATATGCATAATTACCATGTATAATCCAATACTTTTTAATAAATAACACATGAATCATATCTACACAGTATAAAGAGTTTAAATGTAGATTATTGTGGTAAAAGAACTTTAAATGAATAAAAAAAATATTAAAATGCTCAAATGATGCTCAGAATTGCATTATTTACAATTTATATGCGTAATTGCCATGTATAATCCATTCTTTTTGAATAAATAACACATGAATCATATTCTAAACAGTATAAAGAGTTTAACTATAGATTATTATGTTGAAATGACTTATAATGAAACCAGAAACGATTGAAATGCTCAAATAAAACTCAAAATTGCATTGTTTTCATTTTATATGCGTAATTATAAATGTATAGTCCAATCTTTTTTCCATAAATAAGGTATGAATCATATTCTACACAGTATAAAGAGTTTAAATGTAGATTATTATGATAAAATAACTTAGAATGGATACATAAAAGATTAAAATGCACAAACGATGCTCAGAATTGCATTATTTGCGCTTTATATGCATAATTACCATGTATAATCCAATACTTTTTAATAAATAACACATGAATCATATCTACACAGTATAAAGAGTTTAAATGTAGATTATTGTGGTAAAAGAACTTAAAATGAATAAAAAAAATATTAAAATGCTCAAATGATGCTCAGAATTGCATTATTTACAATTTATATGCGTAATTGCCATGTATAATCCATTCTTTTTGAATAAATAACACATGAATCATATTCTAAACAGTATAAAGAGTTTAAATATAGATTATTATGTTGAAATGACTTATAATGAAACCAGAAACGATTGAAATGCTCAAATAAAACTCAAAATTGCATTGTTTTCATTTTATATGCGTAATTATAAATGTATAGTCCAATCTTTTTTCCATAAATAAGGTATGAATCATATTATACACAGTATAAAGAGTTTAAATGTAGATTATTATGATAAAATAACTTAGAATGGATACATAAAAGATTAAAATGCACAAACGATGCTCAGAATTGCATTATTTGCGCTTTATATGCATAATTACCATGTATAATCCAATACTTTTTAATAAATAACACATGAATCATATCTACACAGTATAAAGAGTTTAAATGTAGATTATTGTGGTAAAAGAACTTAAAATGAATAAAAAAAATATTAAAATGCTCAAATGATGCTCAGAATTGCATTATTTACAATTTATATGCGTAATTGCCAAGTATAATCCATTCTTTTTGAATAAATAACACATGAATCATATTCTAAACAGTATAAAGAGTTTAAATATAGATTATTATGTTCAAATGACTTAAAATGAAACCAGAAACGATTGAAATACTCAAATAAAACTCAAAATTGCATTGTTTTCATTTTATATGCGTAATTATAAATGTATAGTCCAATCTTTTTTCCATAAATAAGGTATGAATCATATTCTACACAGTATAAAGAGTTTAAATGTAGATTATTATGATGAAATAACTTAGAATGGATACATAAAAGATTAAAATGCACAAACGATGCTCAGAATTGCATTATTTGCGCTTTATATGCATAATTACCATGTATGATCCAATACTTTTTAATAAATAACACATGAATCATATCTACACAGTATAAAGAGTTTAAATGTAGATTATTGTGGTAAAAGAACTTAAAATGAATAAAAAAAATATTAAAATGCTCAAATGATGCTCAGAATTGCATTATTTACAATTTATATGCGTAATTGCCATGTATAATCCATTCTTTTTGAATAAATAACACATGAATCATATTCTAAACAGTATAAAGAGTTTAAATATAGATTATTATGTTGAAATGACTTATAATGAAACCAGAAACGATTGAAATGCTCAAATAAAACTCAAAATTGCATTGTTTTCATTTTATATGCGTAATTATAAATGTATAGTCCAATCTTTTTTCCATAAATAAGGTATGAATCATATTCTACACAGTATAAAGAGTTTAAATGTAGATTATTATGATAAAATAACTTAGAATGGATACATAAAAGATTAAAATGCACAAACGATGCTCAGAATTGCATTATTTGCGCTTTATATGCATAATTACCATGTATGATCCAATACTTTTTAATAAATAACACATGAATCATATCTACACAGTATAAAGAGTTTAAATGTAGATTATTGTGGTAAAAGAACTTAAAATGAATAAAAAAAATATTAAAATGCTCAAATGATGCTCAGAATTGCATTATTTACAATTTATATGCGTAATTGCCATGTATAATCCATTCTTTTTGAATAAATAACACATGAATCATATTCTAAACAGTATAAAGAGTTTAAATATAGATTATTATGTTGAAATGACTTATAATGAAACCAGAAACGATTGAAATGCTCAAATAAAACTCAAAATTGCATTGTTTTCATTTTATATGCGTAATTATAAATGTATAGTCCAATCTTTTTTCCATAAATAAGGTATGAATCATATTCTACACAGTATAAAGAGTTTAAATGTAGATTATTATGATAAAATAACTTAGAATGGATACATAAAAGATTAAAATGCACAAACGATGCTCAGAATTGCATTATTTGCGCTTTATATGCATAATTACCATGTATGATCCAATACTTTTTAATAAATAACACATGAATCATATCTACACAGTATAAAGAGTTTAAATGTAGATTATTGTGGTAAAAGAACTTTAAATGAATAAAAAAAATATTAAAATGCTCAAATGATGCTCAGAATTGCATTATTTACAATTTATATGCGTAATTGCCATGTATAATCCATTCTTTTTGAATAAATAACACATGAATCATATTCTAAACAGTATAAAGAGTTTAACTATAGATTATTATGTTGAAATGACTTATAATGAAACCAGAAACGATTGAAATGCTCAAATAAAACTCAAAATTGCATTGTTTTCATTTTATATGCGTAATTATAAATGTATAGTCCAATCTTTTTTCCATAAATAAGGTATGAATCATATTCTACACAGTATAAAGAGTTTAAATGTAGATTATTATGATAAAATAACTTAGAATGGATACATAAAAGATTAAAATGCACAAACGATGCTCAGAATTGCATTATTTGCGCTTTATATGCATAATTACCATGTATGATCCAATACTTTTTAATAAATAACACATGAATCATATCTACACAGTATAAAGAGTTTAAATGTAGATTATTGTGGTAAAAGAACTTAAAATGAATAAAAAAAATATTAAAATGCTCAAATGATGCTCAGAATTGCATTATTTACAATTTATATGCGTAATTGCCATGTATAATCCATTCTTTTTGAATAAATAACACATGAATCATATTCTAAACAGTATAAAGAGTTTAAATATAGATTATTATGTTGAAATGACTTATAATGAAACCAGAAACGATTGAAATGCTCAAATAAAACTCAAAATTGCATTGTTTTCATTTTATATGCGTAATTATAAATGTATAGTCCAATCTTTTTTCCATAAATAAGGTATGAATCATATTCTACACAGTATAAAGAGTTTAAATGTAGATTATTATGATAAAATAACTTAGAATGGATACATAAAAGATTAAAATGCACAAACGATGCTCAGAATTGCATTATTTGCGCTTTATATGCATAATTACCATGTATGATCCAATACTTTTTAATAAATAACACATGAATCATATCTACACAGTATAAAGAGTTTAAATGTAGATTATTGTGGTAAAAGAACTTTAAATGAATAAAAAAAATATTAAAATGCTCAAATGATGCTCAGAATTGCATTATTTACAATTTATATGCGTAATTGCCATGTATAATCCATTCTTTTTGAATAAATAACACATGAATCATATTCTAAACAGTATAAAGAGTTTAACTATAGATTATTATGTTGAAATGACTTATAATGAAACCAGAAACGATTGAAATGCTCAAATAAAACTCAAAATTGCATTGTTTTCATTTTATATGCGTAATTATAAATGTATAGTCCAATCTTTTTTCCATAAATAAGGTATGAATCATATTCTACACAGTATAAAGAGTTTAAATGTAGATTATTATGATGAAATAACTTAGAATGTATACATAAAAGATTAAAATGCACAAACGATGCTCAGAATTGCATTATTTGCGCTTTATATGCATAATTACCATGTATGATCCAATACTTTTTAATAAATAACACATGAATCATATCTACACAGTATAAAGAGTTTAAATGTAGATTATTGTGGTAAAAGAACTTAAAATGAATAAAAAAAATATTAAAATGCTCAAATGATGCTCAGAATTGCATTATTTACAATTTATATGCGTAATTGCCATGTATAATCCATTCTTTTTGAATAAATAACACATGAATCATATTCTAAACAGTATAAAGAGTTTAAATATAGATTATTATGTTGAAATGACTTATAATGAAACCAGAAACGATTGAAATGCTCAAATAAAACTCAAAATTGCATTGTTTTCATTTTATATGCGTAATTATAAATGTATAGTCCAATCTTTTTTCCATAAATAAGGTATGAATCATATTCTACACAGTATAAAGAGTTTAAATGTAGATTATTATGATAAAATAACTTAGAATGGATACATAAAAGATTAAAATGCACAAACGATGCTCAGAATTGCATTATTTGCGCTTTATATGCATAATTACCATGTATGATCCAATACTTTTTAATAAATAACACATGAATCATATCTACACAGTATAAAGAGTTTAAATGTAGATTATTGTGGTAAAAGAACTTAAAATGAATAAAAAAATATTAAAATGCTCAAATGATGCTCAGAATTGCATTATTTACAATTTATATGCGTAATTGCCATGTATAATCCATTCTTTTTGAATAAATAACACATGAATCATATTCTAAACAGTATAAAGAGTTTAAATATAGATTATTATGTTGAAATGACTTATAATGAAACCAGAAACGATTGAAATGCTCAAATAAAACTCAAAATTGCATTGTTTTCATTTTATATGCGTAATTATAAATGTATAGTCCAATCTTTTTTCCATAAATAAGGTATGAATCATATTCTACACAGTATAAAGAGTTTAAATGTAGATTATTATGATAAAATAACTTAGAATGGATACATAAAAGATTAAAATGCACAAACGATGCTCAGAATTGCATTATTTGCGCTTTATATGCATAATTACCATGTATGATCCAATACTTTTTAATAAATAACACATGAATCATATCTACACAGTATAAAGAGTTTAAATGTAGATTATTGTGGTAAAAGAACTTAAAATGAATAAAAAAAATATTAAAATGCTCAAATGATGCTCAGAATTGCATTATTTACAATTTATATGCGTAATTGCCACGTATAATCCATTCTTTTTGAATAAATAACACATGAATCATATTCTAAACAGTATAAAGAGTTTAAATATAGATTATTATGTTGAAATGACTTATAATGAAACCAGAAACGATTGAAATGCTCAAATAAAACTCAAAATTGCATTGTTTTCATTTTATATGCGTAATTATAAATGTATAGTCCAATCTTTTTTCCATAAATAAGGTATGAATCATATTCTACACAGTATAAAGAGTTTAAATGTAGATTATTATGATAAAATAACTTAGAATGGATACATAAAAGATTAAAATGCACAAACGATGCTCAGAATTGCATTATTTGCGCTTTATATGCATAATTACCATGTATGATCCAATACTTTTTAATAAATAACACATGAATCATATCTACACAGTATAAAGAGTTTAAATGTAGATTATTGAGGTAAAAGAACTTAAAATGAATAAAAAAAATATTAAAATGCTCAAATGATGCTCAGAATTGCATTATTTACAATTTATATGCGTAATTGCCATGTATAATCCATTCTTTTTGAATAAATAACACATGAATCATATTCTAAACAGTATAAAGAGTTTAAATATAGATTATTATGTTGAAATGACTTATAATGAAACCAGAAACGATTGAAATGCTCAAATAAAACTCAAAATTGCATTGTTTTCATTTTATATGCGTAATTATAAATGTATAGTCCAATCTTTTTTCCATAAATAAGGTATGAATCATATTCTACACAGTATAAAGAGTTTAAATGTAGATTATTATGATAAAATAACTTAGAATGGATACATAAAAGATTAAAATGCACAAACGATGCTCAGAATTGCATTATTTGCGCTTTATATGCATAATTACCATGTATGATCCAATACTTTTTAATAAATAACACATGAATCATATCTACACAGTATAAAGAGTTTAAATGTAGATTATTGTGGTAAAAGAACTTTAAATGAATAAAAAAAATATTAAAATGCTCAAATGATGCTCAGAATTGCATTATTTACAATTTATATGCGTAATTGCCATGTATAATCCATTCTTTTTGAATAAATAACACATGAATCATATTCTAAACAGTATAAAGAGTTTAACTATAGATTATTATGTTGAAATGACTTATAATGAAACCAGAAACGATTGAAATGCTCAAATAAAACTCAAAATTGCATTGTTTTCATTTTATATGCGTAATTATAAATGTATAGTCCAATCTTTTTTCCATAAATAAGGTATGAATCATATTCTACACAGTATAAAGAGTTTAAATGTAGATTATTATGATGAAATAACTTAGAATGTATACATAAAAGATTAAAATGCACAAACGATGCTCAGAATTGCATTATTTGCGCTTTATATGCATAATTACCATGTATGATCCAATACTTTTTAATAAATAACACATGAATCATATCTACACAGTATAAAGAGTTTAAATGTAGATTATTGTGGTAAAAGAACTTAAAATGAATAAAAAAAATATTAAAATGCTCAAATGATGCTCAGAATTGCATTATTTACAATTTATATGCGTAATTGCCATGTATAATCCATTCTTTTTGAATAAATAACACATGAATCATATTCTAAACAGTATAAAGAGTTTAAATATAGATTATTATGTTGAAATGACTTATAATGAAACCAGAAACGATTGAAATGCTCAAATAAAACTCAAAATTGCATTGTTTTCATTTTATATGCGTAATTATAAATGTATAGTCCAATCTTTTTTCCATAAATAAGGTATGAATCATATTCTACACAGTATAAAGAGTTTAAATGTAGATTATTATGATAAAATAACTTAGAATGGATACATAAAAGATTAAAATGCACAAACGATGCTCAGAATTGCATTATTTGCGCTTTATATGCATAATTACCATGTATGATCCAATACTTTTTAATAAATAACACATGAATCATATCTACACAGTATAAAGAGTTTAAATGTAGATTATTGTGGTAAAAGAACTTAAAATGAATAAAAAAATATTAAAATGCTCAAATGATGCTCAGAATTGCATTATTTACAATTTATATGCGTAATTGCCATGTATAATCCATTCTTTTTGAATAAATAACACATGAATCATATTCTAAACAGTATAAAGAGTTTAAATATAGATTATTATGTTGAAATGACTTATAATGAAACCAGAAACGATTGAAATGCTCAAATAAAACTCAAAATTGCATTGTTTTCATTTTATATGCGTAATTATAAATGTATAGTCCAATCTTTTTTCCATAAATAAGGTATGAATCATATTCTACACAGTATAAAGAGTTTAAATGTAGATTATTATGATAAAATAACTTAGAATGGATACATAAAAGATTAAAATGCACAAACGATGCTCAGAATTGCATTATTTGCGCTTTATATGCATAATTACCATGTATGATCCAATACTTTTTAATAAATAACACATGAATCATATCTACACAGTATAAAGAGTTTAAATGTAGATTATTGTGGTAAAAGAACTTAAAATGAATAAAAAAAATATTAAAATGCTCAAATGATGCTCAGAATTGCATTATTTACAATTTATATGCGTAATTGCCACGTATAATCCATTCTTTTTGAATAAATAACACATGAATCATATTCTAAACAGTATAAAGAGTTTAAATATAGATTATTATGTTGAAATGACTTATAATGAAACCAGAAACGATTGAAATGCTCAAATAAAACTCAAAATTGCATTGTTTTCATTTTATATGCGTAATTATAAATGTATAGTCCAATCTTTTTTCCATAAATAAGGTATGAATCATATTCTACACAGTATAAAGAGTTTAAATGTAGATTATTATGATAAAATAACTTAGAATGGATACATAAAAGATTAAAATGCACAAACGATGCTCTGAATTGCATTATTTGCGCTTTATATGCATAATTACCATGTATGATCCAATACTTTTTAATAAATAACACATGAATCATATCTACACAGTATAAAGAGTTTAAATGTAGATTATTGTGGTAAAAGAACTTAAAATGAATAAAAAAAAATATTAAAATGCTCAAATGATGCTCAGAATTGCATTATTTACAATTTATATGCGTAATTGCCATGTATAATCCATTCTTTTTGAATAAATAACACATGAATCATATTCTAAACAGTATAAAGAGTTTAAATATAGATTATTATGTTGAAATGACTTATAATGAAACCAGAAACGATTGAAATGCTCAAATAAAACTCAAAATTGCATTGTTTTCATTTTATATGCGTAATTATAAATGTATAGTCCAATCTTTTTTCCATAAATAAGGTATGAATCATATTCTACACAGTATAAAGAGTTTAAATGTAGATTATTATGATATAATAACTTAGAATGGATACATAAAAGATTAAAATGCACAAACGATGCTCAGAATTGCATTATTTGCGCTTTATATGCATAATTACCATGTATGATCCAATACTTTTTAATAAATAACACATGAATCATATCTACACAGTATAAAGAGTTTAAATGTAGATTATTGTGGTAAAAGAACTTAAAATGAATAAAAAAAATATTAAAATGCTCAAATGATGCTCAGAATTGCATTATTTACAATTTATATGCGTAATTGCCATGTATAATCCATTCTTTTTGAATAAATAACACATGAATCATATTCTAAACAGTATAAAGAGTTTAAATATAGATTATTATGTTGAAATGACTTATAATGAAACCAGAAACGATTGAAATACTCAAATAAAACTCAAAATTGCATTGTTTTCATTTTATATGCGTAATTATAAATGTATAGTCCAATCTTTTTTCCATAAATAAGGTATGAATCATATTCTACACAGTATAAAGAGTTTAAATGTAGATTATTATGATGAAATAACTTAGAATGGATACATAAAAGATGAAAATGCACAAACGATGCTCAGAATTGCATTATTTGCGCTTTATATGCATAATTACCATGTATGATCCAATACTTTTTAATAAATAACACATGAATCATATCTACACAGTATAAAGAGTTTAAATGTAGATTATTGTGGTAAAAGAACTTAAAATGAATAAAAAAAATATTAAAATGCTCAAATGATGCTCAGAATTGCATTATTTACAATTTATATGCGTAATTGCCATGTATAATCCATTCTTTTTGAATAAATAACACATGAATCATATTCTAAACAGTATAAAGAGTTTAAATATAGATTATTATGTTGAAATGACTTATAATGAAACCAGAAACGATTGAAATGCTCAAATAAAACTCAAAATTGCATTGTTTTCATTTTATATGCGTAATTATAAATGTATAGTCCAATCTTTTTTCCATAAATAAGGTATGAATCATATTCTACACAGTATAAAGAGTTTAAATGTAGATTATTATGATAAAATAACTTAGAATGGATACATAAAAGATTAAAATGCACAAACGATGCTCAGAATTGCATTATTTGCGCTTTATATGCATAATTACCATGTATGATCCAATACTTTTTAATAAATAACACATGAATCATATCTACACAGTATAAAGAGTTTAAATGTAGATTATTGTGGTAAAAGAACTTAAAATGAATAAAAAAAAATATTAAAATGCTCAAATGATGCTCAGAATTGCATTATTTACAATTTATATGCGTAATTGCCATGTATAATCCATTCTTTTTGAATAAATAACACATGAATCATATTCTAAACAGTATAAAGAGTTTAAATATAGATTATTATGTTGAAATGACTTATAATGAAACCAGAAACGATTGAAATGCTCAAATAAAACTCAAAATTGCATTGTTTTCATTTTATATGCGTAATTATAAATGTATAGTCCAATCTTTTTTCCATAAATAAGGTATGAATCATATTCTACACAGTATAAAGAGTTTAAATGTAGATTATTATGATAAAATAACTTAGAATGGATACATAAAAGATTAAAATGCACAAACGATGCTCAGAATTGCATTATTTGCGCTTTATATGCATAATTACCATGTATGATCCAATACTTTTTAATAAATAACACATGAATCATATCTACACAGTATAAAGAGTTTAAATGTAGATTATTGTGGTAAAAGAACTTAAAATGAATAAAAAAAATATTAAAATGCTCAAATGATGCTCAGAATTGCATTATTTACAATTTATATGCGTAATTGCCATGTATAATCCATTCTTTTTGAATAAATAACACATGAATCATATTCTAAACAGTATAAAGAGTTTAAATATAGATTATTATGTTGAAATGACTTATAATGAAACCAGAAACGATTGAAATGCTCAAATAAAACTCAAAATTGCATTGTTTTCATTTTATATGCGTAATTATAAATGTATAGTCCAATCTTTTTTCCATAAATAAGGTATGAATCATATTCTACACAGTATAAAGAGTTTAAATGTAGATTATTATGATAAAATAACTTAGAATGGATACATAAAAGATTAAAATGCACAAACGATGCTCAGAATTGCATTATTTGCGCTTTATATGCATAATTACCATGTATGATCCAATACTTTTTAATAAATAACACATGAATCATATCTACACAGTATAAAGAGTTTAAATGTAGATTATTGTGGTAAAAGAACTTAAAATGAATAAAAAAAATATTAAAATGCTCAAATGATGCTCAGAATTGCATTATTTACAATTTATATGCGTAATTGCCATGTATAATCCATTCTTTTTGAATAAATAACACATGAATCATATTCTAAACAGTATAAAGAGTTTAAATATAGATTATTATGTTGAAATGACTTATAATGAAACCAGAAACGATTGAAATGCTCAAATAAAACTCAAAATTGCATTGTTTTCATTTTATATGCGTAATTATAAATGTATAGTCCAATCTTTTTTCCATAAATAAGGTATGAATCATATTCTACACAGTATAAAGAGTTTAAATGTAGATTATTATGATAAAATAACTTAGAATGGATACATAAAAGATTAAAATGCACAAACGATGCTCAGAATTGCATTATTTGCGCTTTATATGCATAATTACCATGTATGATCCAATACTTTTTAATAAATAACACATGAATCATATCTACACAGTATAAAGAGTTTAAATGTAGATTATTGTGGTAAAAGAACTTAAAATGAATAAAAAAAAATATTAAAATGCTCAAATGATGCTCAGAATTGCATTATTTACAATTTATATGCGTAATTGCCATGTATAATCCATTCTTTTTGAATAAATAACACATGAATCATATTCTAAACAGTATAAAGAGTTTAAATATAGATTATTATGTTGAAATGACTTATAATGAAACCAGAAACGATTGAAATGCTCAAATAAAACTCAAAATTGCATTGTTTTCATTTTATATGCGTAATTATAAATGTATAGTCCAATCTTTTTTCCATAAATAAGGTATGAATCATATTCTACACAGTATAAAGAGTTTAAATGTAGATTATTATGATAAAATAACTTAGAATGGATACATAAAAGATTAAAATGCACAAACGATGCTCAGAATTGCATTATTTGCGCTTTATATGCATAATTACCATGTATGATCCAATACTTTTTAATAAATAACACATGAATCATATCTACACAGTATAAAGAGTTTAAATGTAGATTATTGTGGTAAAAGAACTTAAAATGAATAAAAAAAATATTAAAATGCTCAAATGATGCTCAGAATTGCATTATTTACAATTTATATGCGTAATTGCCATGTATAATCCATTCTTTTTGAATAAATAACACATGAATCATATTCTAAACAGTATAAAGAGTTTAAATATAGATTATTATGTTGAAATGACTTATAATGAAACCAGAAACGATTGAAATGCTCAAATAAAACTCAAAATTGCATTGTTTTCATTTTATATGCGTAATTATAAATGTATAGTCCAATCTTTTTTCCATAAATAAGGTATGAATCATATTCTACACAGTATAAAGAGTTTAAATGTAGATTATTATGATAAAATAACTTAGAATGGATACATAAAAGATTAAAATGCACAAACGATGCTCAGAATTGCATTATTTGCGCTTTATATGCATAATTACCATGTATGATCCAATACTTTTTAATAAATAACACATGAATCATATCTACACAGTATAAAGAGTTTAAATGTAGATTATTGTGGTAAAAGAACTTAAAATGAATAAAAAAAATATTAAAATGCTCAAATGATGCTCAGAATTGCATTATTTACAATTTATATGCGTAATTGCCATGTATAATCCATTCTTTTTGAATAAATAACACATGAATCATATTCTAAACAGTATAAAGAGTTTAAATATAGATTATTATGTTGAAATGACTTATAATGAAACCAGAAACGATTGAAATGCTCAAATAAAACTCAAAATTGCATTGTTTTCATTTTATATGCGTAATTATAAATGTATAGTCCAATCTTTTTTCCATAAATAAGGTATGAATCATATTCTACACAGTATAAAGAGTTTAAATGTAGATTATTATGATAAAATAACTTAGAATGGATACATAAAAGATTAAAATGCACAAACGATGCTCAGAATTGCATTATTTGCGCTTTATATGCATAATTACCATGTATGATCCAATACTTTTTAATAAATAACACATGAATCATATCTACACAGTATAAAGAGTTTAAATGTAGATTATTGTGGTAAAAGAACTTAAAATGAATAAAAAAAATATTAAAATGCTCAAATGATGCTCAGAATTGCATTATTTACAATTTATATGCGTAATTGCCATGTATAATCCATTCTTTTTGAATAAATAACACATGAATCATATTCTAAACAGTATAAAGAGTTTAAATATAGATTATTATGTTGAAATGACTTATAATGAAACCAGAAACGATTGAAATGCTCAAATAAAACTCAAAATTGCATTGTTTTCATTTTATATGCGTAATTATAAATGTATAGTCCAATCTTTTTTCCATAAATAAGGTATGAATCATATTCTACACAGTATAAAGAGTTTAAATGTAGATTATTATGATAAAATAACTTAGAATGGATACATAAAAGATTAAAATGCACAAACGATGCTCAGAATTGCATTATTTGCGCTTTATATGCATAATTACCATGTATGATCCAATACTTTTTAATAAATAACACATGAATCATATCTACACAGTATAAAGAGTTTAAATGTAGATTATTGTGGTAAAAGAACTTAAAATGAATAAAAAAAATATTAAAATGCTCAAATGATGCTCAGAATTGCATTATTTACAATTTATATGCGTAATTGCCATGTATAATCCATTCTTTTTGAATAAATAACACATGAATCATATTCTAAACAGTATAAAGAGTTTAAATATAGATTATTATGTTGAAATGACTTATAATGAAACCAGAAACGATTGAAATGCTCAAATAAAACTCAAAATTGCATTGTTTTCATTTTATATGCGTAATTATAAATGTATAGTCCAATCTTTTTTCCATAAATAAGGTATGAATCATATTCTACACAGTATAAAGAGTTTAAATGTAGATTATTATGATAAAATAACTTAGAATGGATACATAAAAGATTAAAATGCACAAACGATGCTCAGAATTGCATTATTTGCGCTTTATATGCATAATTACCATGTATAATCCAATACTTTTTAATAAATAACACATGAATCATATCTACACAGTATAAAGAGTTTAAATGTAGATTATTGTGGTAAAAGAACTTAAAATGAATAAAAAAAATATTAAAATGCTCAAATGATGCTCAGAATTGCATTATTTACAATTTATATGCGTAATTGCCATGTATAATCCATTCTTTTTGAATAAATAACACATGAATCATATTCTAAACAGTATAAAGAGTTTAAATATAGATTATTATGTTGAAATGACTTATAATGAAACCAGAAACGATTGAAATGCTCAAATAAAACTCAAAATTGCATTGTTTTCATTTTATATGCGTAATTATAAATGTATAGTCCAATCTTTTTTCCATAAATAAGGTATGAATCATATTCTACACAGTATAAAGAGTTTAAATGTAGATTATTATGATAAAATAACTTAGAATGGATACATAAAAGATTAAAATGCACAAACGATGCTCAGAATTGCATTATTTGCGCTTTATATGCATAATTACCATGTATAATCCAATACTTTTTAATAAATAACACATGAATCATATCTACACAGTATAAAGAGTTTAAATGTAGATTATTGTGGTAAAAGAACTTAAAATGAATAAAAAAAATATTAAAATGCTCAAATGATGCTCAGAATTGCATTATTTACAATTTATATGCGTAATTGCCATGTATAATCCATTCTTTTTGAATAAATAACACATGAATCATATTCTAAACAGTATAAAGAGTTTAAATATAGATTATTATGTTGAAATGACTTATAATGAAACCAGAAACGATTGAAATGCTCAAATAAAACTCAAAATTGCATTGTTTTCATTTTATATGCGTAATTATAAATGTATAGTCCAATCTTTTTTCCATAAATAAGGTATGAATCATATTCTACACAGTATAAAGAGTTTAAATGTAGATTATTATGATAAAATAACTTAGAATGGATACATAAAAGATTAAAATGCACAAACGATGCTCAGAATTGCATTATTTGCGCTTTATATGCATAATTACCATGTATAATCCAATACTTTTTAATAAATAACACATGAATCATATCTACACAGTATAAAGAGTTTAAATGTAGATTATTGTGGTAAAAGAACTTAAAATGAATAAAAAAAATATTAAAATGCTCAAATGATGCTCAGAATTGCATTATTTACAATTTATATGCGTAATTGCCATGTATAATCCATTCTTTTTGAATAAATAACACATGAATCATATTCTAAACAGTATAAAGAGTTTAAATATAGATTATTATGTTGAAATGACTTATAATGAAACCAGAAACGATTGAAATGCTCAAATAAAACTCAAAATTGCATTGTTTTCATTTTATATGCGTAATTATAAATGTATAGTCCAATCTTTTTTCCATAAATAAGGTATGAATCATATTCTACACAGTATAAAGAGTTTAAATGTAGATTATTATGATAAAATAACTTAGAATGAATACATAAAAGAGTAAAATGCACAAACGATGCTCAGAATTGCATTATTTCCGCTTTATATGCATAATTACCATGTATAATCCAATACTTTTTAATAAATAACACATGAATCATATCTACACAGTATAAAGAGTTTAAATGTAGATTATTGTGGTAAAAGAACTTAAAATGAATAAAAAAAATATTAAAATGCTCAAATGATGCTCAGAATTGCATTATTTACAATTTATATGCGTAATTGCCATGTATAATCCATTCTTTTTGAATAAATAACACATGAATCATATTCTAAACAGTATAAAGAGTTTAAATATAGATTATTATGTTGAAATGACTTATAATGAAACCAGAAACGATTGAAATGCTCAAATAAAACTCAAAATTGCATTGTTTTCATTTTATATGCGTAATTATAAATGTATAGTCCAATCTTTTTTCCATAAATAAGGTATGAATCATATTCTACACAGTATAAAGAGTTTAAATGTAGATTATTATGATAAAATAACTTAGAATGAATACATAAAAGATTAAAATGCACAAACGATGCTCAGAATTGCATTATTTGCGCTTTATATGCATAATTACCATGTATAATCCAATACTTTTTAATAAATAACACATGAATCATATCTACACAGTATAAAGAGTTTAAATGTAGATTATTGTGGTAAAAGAACTTAAAATGAATAAAAAAAATATTAAAATGCTCAAATGATGCTCAGAATTGCATTATTTACAATTTATATGCGTAATTGCCATGTATAATCCATTCTTTTTGAATAAATAACACACGAATCATATTCTAAACAGTATAAAGAGTTTAAATATAGATTATTATGTTGAAATGACTTATAATGAAACCAGAAACGATTGAAATGCTCAAATAAAACTCAAAATTGCATTGTTTTCATTTTATATGCGTAATTATAAATGTATAGTCCAATCTTTTTTCCATAAATAAGGTATGAATCATATTCTACACAGTATAAAGAGTTTAAATGTAGATTATTATGATAAAATAACTTAGAATGGATACATAAAAGATTAAAATGCACAAACGATGCTCAGAATTGCATTATTTGCGCTTTATATGCATAATTACCATGTATGATCCAATACTTTTTAATAAATAACACATGAATCATATCTACACAGTATAAAGAGTTTAAATGTAGATTATTGTGGTAAAAGAACTTAAAATGAATAAAAAAAATATTAAAATGCTCAAATGATGCTCAGAATTGCATTATTTACAATTTATATGCGTAATTGCCATGTATAATCCATTCTTTTTGAATAAATAACACATGAATCATATTCTAAACAGTATAAAGAGTTTAAATATAGATTATTATGTTGAAATGACTTATAATGAAACCAGAAACGATTGAAATGCTCAAATAAAACTCAAAATTGCATTGTTTTCATTTTATATGCGTAATTATAAATGTATAGTCCAATCTTTTTTCCATAAATAAGGTATGAATCATATTCTACACAGTATAAAGAGTTTAAATGTAGATTATTATGATAAAATAACTTAGAATGGATACATAAAAGATTAAAATGCACAAACGATGCTCAGAATTGCATTATTTGCGCTTTATATGCATAATTACCATGTATGATCCAATACTTTTTAATAAATAACACATGAATCATATCTACACAGTATAAAGAGTTTAAATGTAGATTATTGTGGTAAAAGAACTTAAAATGAATAAAAAAAATATTAAAATGCTCAAATGATGCTCAGAATTGCATTATTTACAATTTATATGCGTAATTGCCATGTATAATCCATTCTTTTTGAATAAATAACACATGAATCATATTCTAAACAGTATAAAGAGTTTAAATATAGATTATTATGTTGAAATGACTTATAATGAAACCAGAAACGATTGAAATGCTCAAATAAAACTCAAAATTGCATTGTTTTCATTTTATATGCGTAATTATAAATGTATAGTCCAATCTTTTTTCCATAAATAAGGTATGAATCATATTCTACACAGTATAAAGAGTTTAAATGTAGATTATTATGATAAAATAACTTAGAATGAATACATAAAAGATTAAAATGCACAAACGATGCTCAGAATTGCATTATTTGCGCTTTATATGCATAATTACCATGTATAATCCAATACTTTTAATAAATAACACATGAATCATATCTACACAGTATAAAGAGTTTAAATGTAGATTATTGTGGTAAAAGAACTTAAAATGAATAAAAAAAATATTAAAATGCTCAAATGATGCTCAGAATTGCATTATTTACAATTTATATGCGTAATTGCCATGTATAATCCATTCTTTTTGAATAAATAACACACGAATCATATTCTAAACAGTATAAAGAGTTTAAATATAGATTATTATGTTGAAATGACTTATAATGAAACCAGAAACGATTGAAATGCTCAAATAAAACTCAAAATTGCATTGTTTTCATTTTATATGCGTAATTATAAATGTATAGTCCAATCTTTTTTCCATAAATAAGGTATGAATCATATTCTACACAGTATAAAGAGTTTAAATGTAGATTATTATGATAAAATAACTTAGAATGGATACATAAAAGATTAAAATGCACAAACGATGCTCAGAATTGCATTATTTGCGCTTTATATGCATAATTACCATGTATGATCCAATACTTTTTAATAAATAACACATGAATCATATCTACACAGTATAAAGAGTTTAAATGTAGATTATTGTGGTAAAAGAACTTAAAATGAATAAAAAAAATATTAAAATGCTCAAATGATGCTCAGAATTGCATTATTTACAATTTATATGCGTAATTGCCATGTATAATCCATTCTTTTTTAATAAATAACACATGAATCATATTCTAAACAGTATAAAGAGTTTAAATATAGATTATTATGTTGAAATGACTTATAATGAAACCAGAAACGATTGAAATGCTCAAATAAAACTCAAAATTGCATTGTTTTCATTTTATATGCGTAATTATAAATGTATAGTCCAATCTTTTTTCCATAAATAAGGTATGAATCATATTCTACACAGTATAAAGAGTTTAAATGTAGATTATTATGATAAAATAACTTAGAATGAATACATAAAAGATTAAAATGCACAAACGATGCTCAGAATTGCATTATTTGCGCTTTATATGCATAATTACCATGTATAATC
>CM051461.1:57028249-57147698 GCA_028095005.1 Rhynchospora pubera
TAATCCTAAAAGAAAAATAAAATGAATTTATTTCCCTGCATAATTGTCATTTTATGTCATCTTAAATTTTACATTTTTACTCCATCTCCTTTTCTTTATTTTGGAACAGCCCTTGGGCAATTTCTCTCTTTTTTGGGCTATGCATATTATACGACATGCATTTCCTGGGTTCTAACATATTATACAGTGGAATTAGTTATGACACTAGTTTGATTATTGTTTTTTAATTAATAATTACTCTTCTTATACTATTCAAATTAATATTTTTTTACAATATCCTCAAAAAACGAATCAAAATGGTTACTATACCTGTACTATTTTTTGGGAGCTGTCCAACAAAATATAAGAGCGTAGAAGACTGGGGAAAAAAGAGAGGAAAAAGAAAAAAAAAAAAAAAGGACTTCAATTCCTTGCAATGAGACATTGTTCCCAAAGGCAAGTATTTATTTTTCTGGAAGCCCAAGAAATGGTCTAAATGTCCAAATAAGTCCTATCAGCTCCACGACACTCAGAATGAAGAAAACCATCTGATCACCTGTACATGTGCTACAATGGATTAGTTTTATCTTTCTTATTCTTTTCTTTTTGGGCAAAAAAACATGGCTCAAGACCCAAATCTCGTTCTGGATTAAATTTTGTACTCTTCTTCAAGTTACCTTTTGCTGCTGGAAGATAATATTTTGGTCGTGACGCATACATGCTCATTGCTCAACAAACACATACAAAAATCTAATCTATGAACATATTAACTAATGATTAGTCAGTGCTCAGTACCTGGTAAGAAGGCTGCTTGCTGACGCTTTTGTGCCCAGGAGAATCTGCGATTAAATCATTCGATCGAGTTTATAGATGACGTAATCATGTAACAAAAGTAACAATATTATTTTGTAAAAAAATAGTAATTACGTATTAATAGATCCATGCTAATTTTTACACAAATATATAATTTCAATTTTGAAAGTTGCAGTTTTGGATTATTATTCATTATTATGTAAATAAGAAGGGAAGGGTGTAGATGTGTACTTATTTAGAGATAAACTGATTGATAGAACAAACATATAAACTGAACAAAGCTCATTTATAGCCCTTCTCAGTCCAGAATGACAAATTTCACAATTTCTGGGACTAATTTGATGATATTTTGACATCCAATAGAGAGAATTAGTAGCCACAATTTAATAGGGACCAAAACCAAATTTTGATACTATTATCGCAATAAAAGTAAAGTTTATTTTAGGTTTATAGTTACTGACATAGCACCAGCAGCAGCTGGTGCGACTGCTTTGAAAAGAGACATGGCAGTTATGGAAATCCCATTTGCTGCTCCTCTTTGGTCTTGAGGCTGTGTCAGTAAGTGCATAAGAAGTTTCAATTGTATGCAAAAAGAAATGTGAAATGAATTTGGAGTGATAATTTACAATATTGTACTAACCACAGCATTGTTTTGAAGAATGAATGTGCCATTGACTATAGTCACCTAAATTTGTTCAGAAAATTAATTATTATGATTAAGCAAGAATGAATGTGAAATGGAAAATTTTGTTAAATAATATTAATCTCATTCATTGACAACACGAGAATCTTACCAAACAAGGTAAAGTAACTCAAATGAGGAAGGTCAAAAACCAAAATAAATAAATAAACTGGTATGTCACCAGGAATGAATGAGGTTAAAACAATTGGCAAAATCTAAACAAAACATTTCACAGAACTCCCTTATAATTAAAAAATATTGACACAAACTCTACCAATTTTAGTAGTATCTCAAATGTGGTGTTAATATGGTAAATATTACACATTCTAGAGTTAGTCCCTGTTTGTGGAAATTTTACTGTTGACACGACTATAGGTTAACTTGATGCAAAAATTTAGAGTAGGATTTAGTAAAGATTTACTAACAGATAGTATGTTCTTCAGCAGAGATGCACAATTGACAACAACTGAGAGAATAGGTCCCGATAGGTATGTCATGAAAGGAAACCCAAAAAGCAAGGGTATTGACAAAGCCTGCAATAGTAGGTGGAAATATGTTAGTTATTCGAGGGAAAATAACGCTGAAAAAAATTGACTGAAAAATAAAGATAAAAGAATTTTACTGCACAGATGCGTGCTAAAATGATGGGTCCCAGGAGTCTATTTAATCGTGCATAAATAAAGAGCTGGACTAGCAGGAGACTGAAACCTAGAATAAGAAATAGACAGAGAAATTTGAAGACGATTATAAGTGGCATGCTGGTTATATGTACTGCTTAATTAGAATCAGCTATTGGTACATTATGCACAACATATTGGATAAGTCGCTGGTATACAGTATGGGTATTTAATGAGTATGCACTAGTTGGACTCTTTTACCCTTTTATGTTATTTTTGTTCTTGCATAATTCAGGATTGCGGTGGTTTTTCAGCTTGATAAGAAGCCAGTAAGATGGTACCATATGCATTCTACCAGACTAGGGGCATTACTGTAAATTTATTGCAACTACCTGATACTACAAAGACTTGGCCCGTATCCTCAGATGGAAAACTAAGCCCCCCAAATCTTTTGTCACTTTCAGCCCATAAGGAAAAAATCTGTTATAAAAATTGTTGATATAAGCAAATTAAATCATATTAAAATGTGTATAACATCCAATTAATCTAAAATGCAACCTCAGTAAAAGCCATGTCATCCAGAGAAAAAATGCAGAACAGGAGGATTGATGACATCAGCGGCCAGTTCTTCAGCAAATTCTGCTTTGGTGGTGAGGGCCCCATTGTTTCCTTTTTGTTACTTTCTGTTGAAGCCTCGATGGACTCTACTTGTTTATCAATTCCATGAGTATGCAATGTTTCCTGTTAAAGGAAGTTTTATGTATAATCCTGAAGTTCTTCAAATACCTTGGATGCCCAATAAAAAGAGAGAATTTTTTTCTGAAGTACAATACAAAATGAGAAATTTCTAGGACAAATACAACAATAATGATATCACACTCCTAAAAGATGCTAATTCAGCTTACATCATAAAAATGGCCACGGTACACCGACAATGCTTTTCTTTACATAAATGAGGAAAACAGATAATTGGGACATTTTCATACAAAGTGTATGTTGGGTGTATGGGTATTTATATTATTGTTCTTTTATCTTTTCAAGGATAAGATATATGATGAATGCATTTCTATTTACACGGTAAGAAAAAATTTGGTAATTTGGGGGATCATTTATGAAATCAATCCAAATTTACATACCGGAAGCCAGATGCAGCCTATTAGTGCGGCAACAGCAATTAAGCTTATGCAAAGGCAAGGTAAGAAGTATGGGAACCTAAAATTAACAATTCCACATTAATTAGAGAGAACAAACATCAAAATTAAATTAAATTAATTGAAATGAGAAAGAGCAAGTAAGAGAGCAACAATCTATACTTTACCAGTTGAATAAGGGTACCGTAGAAAAAACATTCGGAAACTTCTCTGCAGGCTGAATGAAGTTATCAATACAAACAGTTAATTCACAGACTTAACAGAAGTAAAATATTATATATGTGATATAAGCTTTCACCTGTGAAAGATATCCTCCAATTGCGGGACCCATAACCAAAGCAACTCCCCATGCTGAGCTGGCCTTAAAAAGAAAAAAAAAAAAGATTTGTAAAAAAGTTAAGAAAAATTAGGATAAATCTAAGAGAAATTTGAACAAGCTTATTTAGCATATTTTACAAGTGATATTCCAAGCGCTTGGTGTTCCTTGTTGCAAACTTCTATTGCATATGCCTGAAAAATAATAAATAAATACTGTTACATCTTATCTACATCTATTGGTTAAAATTACTAGGTGAAGTTATTACAGTTGAAAAAAATAGTACCTTGATTGGGCCAATCAAGCCATTGAGAGCACCTAGTAGGAATCGTGTAATAATAGCCATCCAATAATTCACACTCAAACCAAACAAAGTGTTGAATATTATCCTGAAAATTAAAATAAAAGCAGCAATTAATACGAAAAAAAAACTTTAAATACAACTATAAAAGAAATACAGTGGTTAGCGTCTGAACTGAAGCTCGAATACAAAACTCTTGCATCCTGATTTGAGTAATTTGAAACCCAATGGACCAAGACCCAACTAACTATTAGCACCCAATCTGACTAATTATAAACTGATCAGACCTTAATGGACTCCTAGTTGCAGCTCCAAAAATCCTGAATATATGGACTTTTTTTCTCTGTGGTTCTGACAAAATAGTTTATGGTAAGTTTTGCTAATTGGGAGTTTGGAAAACAGATCTTTCAATGTTAATCTCTTTTACGGTAGTGTGATTACTTACACCGTAATAGTACCAATAACCATTACTGGCTTCCTTCCATAACGGTCAGCTATTATTCCCCAGACTGTTGAGGTTAGAGCTCTTCCAAGCATAAATGAGGCGCCTAAATATAAAACAATTTAAACATGAAAAAAGCTTTTGGGAATTGTATTTTGTTTGAATAGTTCTATAATTACAACTTATGCCTCTGCTTGTTGAAAACTCGATAAATGTTAGCACTCGAGCAGTTAAAAAATAGAACTGCTCAGCAGATGGAACCTGGTCTCAGAACTCACCCACAAAGCCAGCATAAAACCCAATATCTTCCACTCTTTTGGCAATTTTCAAGTCTCTGATCTAAAATTAAGGAAAACAGGGTTGTAATAATTATATATACAAGAGCACTAGCTATAACAATTCATTCATTTAAAGCGCATTACAATGTATTTTACATACCATGAAATATAAGAAGGGGAACAAGCATGCTACCGGCAAAACTGAAACATGCAACAATTAAACATAAGGCTAGCCGTACAGAAATAATTTTGTGATATATTGGCTTGTTAAAGAGATTCAACTCTAATCGTGATCAAGCTGGTGCACAATTGGTGCATAATATGTGGATAGCTAGTTAGTACAATCATGCTGGAACCACACAACGGATTTTCAGAGTAGTAACTATTTTGGACGAGTCAGTGGGCTTATCACATATTTAATGCCAGGAAAAGGACTTTAAAGCGGTATAATTAAAAATCCGAACATTTCATCACGTACACATGTTCAACTATCAAGAAAATGATTGCATATCAATTAATTGTTATAGTGATAGACACAGCATCAAATTGAATTATTGGAGAAGATTTCAACACTAACTAACATCATACAGTGAACTGCCAAGAAACCTCAGCAGAAATAATACGTAGTAAAAATTTTAAAATGTGACCAGCAATATATATGTCAGCACTAGAAGTTCCCTAATTAGGCATTCTCATATTGTCCCTTGTCAAAACCACAAATCATATTATTAAGGAAAACACTTCTGCAGTTGAAGAAGGATTATAGGTAAAATGGGATACTAAGCAAAGCATCCCATGTTTATCTTAGGCTGTAGAAAAAAACAAATAATGATTTATAAAGCTGGAAAGTCTATAGTTCTTTGCTATATTATTATATTTTTAAGATGAACACAGCCAAAATTAAAGCTCCAATACAATAAAAATCAATCCAATTTTCATTACCTGCATATTAATTGTTCTTCCGGAGAGAAAATTGCACCAAATTATGGAAGTGAGGTAATTAAATCAGACCATGTTATAAAAGAAATTTAGTTTTTGGAATTAAATTTCCAACAACAATGCGGGATTAGACTATATATTGCAAGTATTCACAAAACATTCCCAACCATTACACAGAAATCCATGCATCCCTACTTCAAATAATTGATAATTTGATATAAGCAAAAAGAAGAAATTAGAAAAACGAAAGCGGAAGAAATTATGACCTGTAGCAAACATGATAAGCCAAACAAAAAAGAATTCTCGATAAGGGATTCCTCTGGCGCATTCATTTTTTTTGTCCTGGATGCAACCAGGACAGTTATCGTAGTACACCTCCAACAATGGCTCCTGCGAGCTTCCCACCATTTTCTTTCACTAGATGCAGAGAGAGAGGTTCAGTGAGAATGTGAGATCAGTAGTTGGGTGAGAGAAATTTAATATTAATTGATTTGCTATGTTGACTCGGGGAAACAGCCAACTAGCCAAGTGACAACGTAATTAATGTATACTTTTATATAAGCAATTTTTTTTTAAAAAAAAATCAGTTAACAAATACGGGAATGATTGAAGTCCCGTGCCACATCATGTCATCAAATACCACAACTTTACTTTTTTCATTAATATTTTAAAATTTAAAATTTAAATGTCAAATCTAAATTGCTAATCTTGTTTGTTTTAACGAGTGATGCAATTTCATATAAATTTTATAAAATTTGAAGTTGATCTAATACTTGATCTAATCTAGTTAATTATGATAGATTAATTATAATACATTAATAGTTTAATCTTTAGATTAAGTATCAAATCAATAAAATTTTATTAAAACTATACAAATACATCACTCGACGGATTAGATCAATGGTCTAGATTCAACATTTAAATTTTAAATTTTACAATATTAGTGAAAAAGTAAAGTTGACCACATTTTGTGGCACTCTAAAGTTTAAACTTGTGGCACCGGAACTTTGCTCTACGTCCTCAATTTGCAATTAATACAGTTCTGTTTTTTTATTAGATGATTAAAAGCGATTTCCACCTAACGCAATATTGCCTGTCGCCGCTGTCGGTTGTTCTCTGCAAAATTATGTATGAAAATTTTGAAAATGTATATTTTCAAGAACGAAAAAGAGAATAAAATTTGCATGTTTTACATCTTCTGCGCACCTGCAAAAACGTTCACTGTATGAGATTATAACACAATGATCATTCCATCTAATTTTTAAAGCCATAAATATTTTTATTTTGCATCCCTCATTCTCACAAAATCTTAAATTGCTAAGCCTTGCACTGTGAAAACAGAGCAGATGTCCTATGATATTTCAGTATTTCCTTTTCAATTATGGATGTTTATTTATTTGTGACATTTATATGTACGGTAAGTGCATCAAGGTATTTTTATGGTTCAGAAGAAATTACTAGTCAATTACTTATTGTGACATTTATATGAAATATTGTTTAGTGATGGGTCAAGAATATTAATTGTAAACCATTAAATTCAAATCATGAGATAAACAATAATAACATGTACTATATCTCATTTTTATATAGACATGATATGTCTACTACATTATAGATTGTTCTATAATGTTAGAATTTAAAAATTTTAGGTTCATTTGAAGTTGTCAAATTTGTCTATATAATTCTCAAGTGATTATTTTCTTTATATTTTTGTAAGGAATATATTTGATATATTTTATGTTTGCGGGGTACATATGAAACTCCGGCAGATTGCACATGTTATTCGTTGATATAATGATATTTGGTAAATTGTACAAAAGGAATGAGAAGGAAAGCTGTTAGGTGGCTGTCGGAACTCGGAAAGGAACAGATTTTAAACTTCACCTGGTGTGTATTTTTCTAAGGTCTTTATTTATTTTTTTTTAAGTAAGATATATAAATGCAAATGAAAGAACCGAACATTGATGATGCCCAACAACCCAAGGTAGATACAGAGAAGAACCTACATTCCATAATGTGAGCCACACGACATTATTCTTTTTTTTTTTTTTTTGAGGAAATGCCTGCAGACGAGCCCCCAGAGATTTATCTTTTGCCAATTATTATAATCTTTCGGTTCTTTAAAAGGTATAATATAATAATATATTTTGGCCTTCAAAAAAAATATATAATAATATTTTTTAAATCGTTCTTGTCTATTTAGAAATTACATGAAAGTTCATGGAAATTTGAAAAATTACTCCTAGGTCAGCCATGCCCACTCACAAAAATATATATTAAATCATGTCTCTTCGTAAAATTATTTCCTCTGCTCCTACCTCACAAAATCAATCAAAGAGAAGTTTGTGCATATATATGTAATTATGTGTACAAAAATGTTTTGTATGTTCTTTATGTATCATGGAAATTATTCTGCAATACAAGCTCAGTTATTAATATCCGTAATTGATTTCGGGCCTATTAAATTGATATCTATTTATCAAGCTTTTAAAATGCGTTTTTTTCAATATGACGGTCCGGAGTTGATTTAACAATGCGATGTTTTCTCGGTAAAAAAACGGTGTGTGTATATACGAACATATGTGTCAAAATCATAATTATTCTTGTGTAGCATTTGTATGGACGATTGGTACACAATATTGTACTTAGATAGACAGTGGTACACGATATTGAACATCTCTAAGCATTTTATTCACGATAAGTACCAAATACACTGTGTTCTCAATACATGATATGTCTTTTGATATGTACACGTTTAATAGGCGAAAAAACGCAATTTTTTTTACGTTTAATTAGCGAAAAAATGTAAATGACGCGTTACGTTATTTTATCATTTTTTGTGACATTTGTGCGGTTGGCTACAAAATATCGTTATTTTTCGAAAACACGGTGTTTAAACGACGTTTTTTAAAAACTTGCTATTTATAATTTTTCATAGATTACCGACTATACATGAAAATAACAAAGTAAATTAAGCCTATTGTAACGACCTTGATGCTTGAAACGAGCTCAGAACCTTTGCATCAGTGATGTCTCGGCATAAAATCTGTCCACATGGATTAGGATTTTTGTCTTCATTTCACCTCCTCTCCTTTTAAAATTTCTGAAGCAGACCCTAAATTCAATTTAATCAGAAAAATTGCTTTATATGAAATTATAAAGTAAATTATGCATTTTTACATAAGTTCATTAATATCTTCCGCAGCTAAATTCAATTTAATCACAAATTACCACTTTTATTACGTAATATTGTAATAAATCATCCTTTCTACATATCCAAATTTTCTTGTGTGCATAAATATTGACGAAAATACCCTCGCATCTTCTCTCTCCGTCCAAGTTCCGACCTCTTATCTAGTTATCTCTCATTCTCTCATAGATTGAAACCCTAAACCCAGAAACGCCAATCTGCTCGCTGTCTCACTGACTCTCAGGAGCCAGGACCACCACTCTGTCGAATCTTAGACGGCGGGCTTGTTTCTTCTAATTCGATTTCCTCGCTCCAGGTATTTATTTTCTCGCGAATTTTAATAGCTACATCTGTACAACGTGTTTGAGGCCTTCTTCTCTTTTTTGTTGCTACAGAGTGTTTTGCTACAAAAATAAAAGCAAGTGATGAGAAATGTAAACAGGGACTCAGTACTTCCTTTGAGTATTTTTTATTCCTATGGGAATCTCCTCATGCTTTTTATTCCTATTCTTTCACATTCATCTTTTGATTTTGCAAAAAGTAAGTTTGGACTACTTGTTGTTTTTTAAAATTTTGCAAATTTCTCGGCCTAATGATGAAGGAAATGGTATAAGAACGGAAATCTGAAATCTATGTTCTCCGTTGAAGCTTGAAAACTTGGTTTTTCCCGGATGGAGAAGATTTGAGGAATAATATTTTTTATTCCGAATATCTAATCCTAATTTTATTCTTAGATGATTCAAATGGCCCCTAAATGACTAAGCATATGTTTTTCTGGAGCAATGTGTTTGTTGTTTCTAGAGAATGAGATGAGATTTGTATCTGCTTTATTCTGGATCCAGATTATCAGACCTAAACCCTAACTCTAAACCCTTGTCATGTGAATGCAATTTTTCTGGGCTCCAGAGAACATAGCATGTTGACATACCAAATTATTTTACTGAAGGCCTCAACAATTGTTTCTGATAAATTTATTTGTTTTGTTATAATGGATATGTATTTTTTGTGTTTCAAATTGAATTTCATTTTTTTTGTTTTTATTTCTTGTTAATTTTAAGCCTCAATTTTATATCGAAGTTACTGGTGCTAGGTTAACAACAACCTTTTTGTCAGTAAACATCTATCCTTCTATTCTAATGAAAGAATTTTTTTTTTTTACTAAAAAGTTTTATATCCAACCATGTAAAGAATTTCTGTTCTGATAGAATACTAGTATGGAAGTGGAGTATAAGTGTATAACATATACTGATATGAAAACAATTTCATTTTTTGGATCTTTCATAACTAATTTTCACTTTCTGAGATTTGGCTACTCTGAAATAGTATGGAAGTGGATGGTAACTCTTGTTTTGTAATAGCTTTGTGTTGCTAGTCATAGTCACTAGCATTGAGTATTAAATAGAGAAACAAATATGTACATATATGTAGCTTTACAATGTATGTATGTAAAGATATAGTACATTCCAGTGAACTTTTGTAATTTTAGAAAGTTCCAGTGCAAGATTTTCATTTGAAAAGTTATACTTTTGTATTAGAAATAGTATTTTGTGAATATCTTGCTAGAGGAATAATAAAAAGGCAAGTGAGGAGAAAAGTAGACAGGGACTCAGTACTTCCTTTGGGGGAATGATGATCTAGTCAAAATGGGAATCTCTCTGATGCTTTTATTCCTTGTATTACCTCTCAGATTGGCACTTGATCTTTTGATTTTGCAAGAAGTAAACTTTTGCTACCTATTATTGTGTTTGCTAGTTTAACTAACCTTCATTTTCTCTTTAGTTTTAGTCCTTCACTTGTTCTTACTTCTTAGTATTCTTAACTCCAATTTTTGCAAGCTTTATGACCTAGTGATGAATGAAATGGTATAAGAACAGAAATCGGAAATCTATGTTCTTTGTTGAAGCCTGAAAAAGATAATTGATCTATACAAAGAGCGAGAGAGAGAGAGAGAGAGAGAAATGCTTTAATTCTTGACCTGGATTACTGGATCCTAAACCCTAAGGCCCTGTTCAGAATGTCGTTTTTTTTTACAATGGGATTTCATTTCAATTCATTTCACTAGAAAATAGTTTTCTGAGGATTTTGTTGGGTCTAATGATATGGAAATTCCGGTCAAATGACCTCAAATCCATCCATTTTGATCTGAAAATTTCTAATGAAATGAAATCCTGTGTTAAAAAAAGTGATTCTAATCAGATCCTATTCCTTTTTCTGGGCTCTAGAGAACTCATTGTGTTGGAATACCAATTGTTTCACTGAAGGCCTCAACAATTGTTTCTGATAAGTTTATTTATTTTCTTATCTTGCATATGTAGTTTTTAATTTCAAATTAATCTGAACTTCCAATTTTGTTTCTTTTTTATCTAATTTATATTTCAATTTATATCTGAGCTATTGGTGTTAGTGTCGTCTTCAACAATATATTGATTGAACTAAACTCTGAATTTCAGAACTTTTAGATTAAAGAGAGGGCAACAATCATTTGGTCTTTTAGTTGCTCCTACTGGTTTTCTGTACACTAGGTAGCCACTGCCTAGTTTCTCCAAAAAAAAACATCATTTTTACTTTTAAATTTCTTGGGTCTTTCTTACCTATATATTCAGTTTCTGCAAGTTGGCTACTCTGAAATAGTGCGGAAATGCATGATAAATCTTGTGGTGTATTAGCTGTGTAGTTAGTCATAATCTCTATAACGGACCAATTGATATATATATAGCTTGAGAAGGTACGTACAAAGAAAAACAATATTGGAGTAAATTTGGGAGTTTAAGAAGTTCAGGTACAAAGTTTCCACTTGAAAAATTCCCTCTTGCACGCTGTATGCCAATGTTAGGAATTGAAACTACAGTGCACTTAGCATGCCAGGTTTGCACTACCATGCACTGAAAAAGTTGAGGCAGTTATACATTTGACCAAAATTATCTTTTTTTATGTTGCTTTATTTTATTTGAACAACTTTGAATTTTATTTTGTATTGAGTTCAGAACTTGGGGCGAGTACTCACTGTTTAGCGTGTTATGACTATTGACTGCTTTGTATAATCTTCATCACATCATCTGAAGCAGAATGATGCTATTCTTATTTCTTGAGGGCATAACTTGATGGTCTTTGTATAACCAGTGAGGTAATTATATATTTTCTACTAGGAGGCCATGTTTTTGTTGTAATTATGTGTGCATCTTCCAGTCTTCTCTAGTCTGAGAAATAATTGTCTAAGTACATTACCATTTTGGCACAGTATCAATTCACAGATCCTACCCCCGAGCACATAAAATCTGAAATTTGCGCTTTACCTGACCAGAAGTTTAAGCAATCCAACCATGGTAATAATATCAGTACCATTACGGGTGCTTGAGAAGCCATTCTTGAATGACAGAACGGAGGGCATAATTTGGTGTAAGTTCAGGGTGGGGGAGGGGCAAGTTTGTCATGGGTGATGTATGGTGGCCGCTTTCGAGCCAAGCTTTAATGGCTTCAGCTTCATATGTATAACCATCTGCTGCAATGTGAGGGTCTTTCATTACCTCCTGAAAATTAAATACGTAAATTTTTTTACCACCAAAAAAGAATAAGTTGTCAGCAAAAATATGTTCTAAAGCCTTATTTATGATTATTTTAAAATTTATAATATTTACTATATACTCATAACAATATGTAACATGTACAAAATGTTAAAACAAAAAAAAACTGTTCTAACAGTTTTACTGTTTTACCCCCAAGAGAAAGGTATTTGTCTTCTGCTCATGATAAAACCAAATTTCCGTGGACAATCGGATATGTGGGTATTCCTACAAATGGATATTGGCTCGGCGGAATTTATGGGGCCTTCAGTAGAGGAGCAGCCCACAGTTATGTTGGAATTGGGCTGAATTCGACAGTGAGAGAACAGTGGAAAAAAGGAAACGGGAAAGACGATGCTGATGCAGAGGGTCTGTGTTGTTTCGTGGGATAGTTTCATCAAATTCCAGGTTGATTCCACCTCCCAATCAGGTGTACCGAATAAACGAAAACACTTTGGGCTTCTTGTGTTTGGGTAACACTCTTCTCTCCGATTTATATGCTCCTATATCTTATTAAAAGTTGTGATCAACAAGATTTTATTATCGGCTAAAATTGATGATTTTATTTTGGAAAAAGTCCGTAATGAAATGTTAATACTACAGTTAATGTTAATGCAAGTATTTCCTACATTCAGATCCTGATTAGTTCCTCATCGCTAGTTATGCATACTAACTGTTCGATAAAATCCCACCAGGAATAATTTGATCAATAATAAAGGAGATTCAACAAATCATACCTGGAAAATAGGACATATGAAGTACGAAGGTATGCCTTTGTCATCAAGTTGTGATTTGAAACGTGGTGACACTGATAATGAAGCAGCCTTCATCAAGGATTCAAGCAGCTTCCATTCACTCTCCAAATTGGCGTGTTTCCTCCTGTGGATTTGAGCACATCGCAGCCCAAGATTGGCCAATTGCACGGCTTGTACAAAGGGCCACTTTCCAGCCGAGTCATCTATAATCAAATGCAGGGAATCCCCCTTAATGGCATCCTCCACATCAGCTGCTATGTTTAATGGAGGTTTCCCGGTTAATAGTTGAAGGACGATTATACCAAACGAGTATACATCAGATTTTACAGTTAGTTCTCCGCTACTCGGAAATTCTGGGTCCACGTAGGCAAATGTTCCCCTAGGGTGTTCGATGTGGTACACAAAGGTGTTTTTGTTGCCAAAGTCAGTGAGCTTACTAACCATGTTGGCATCTAGGAGAATCTTTCCTGGCTTGAGGTCTCCATGGACAATTGGATTGGGGTTGTTTGAGTGAAGGAACAAGAGAGCACAGCAGATTTCACCTATGATACGTGTTCGCACCTGCCATGTGAGTGGTGGAGTACCACCTTGGCATGCAAGTCGATCTTCAAGGCTGCCATTAGGTAAATACTCGTAGATAAGAGCTAACTTTTCGGAGCATACTCCGATAAGGGTAACAAGGTTGGGGTGTCTGATTTTGCTTACGATAGCAACCTATTAGTGCCAAATAATAAAAACATGAGTTAGTCTAGATAAGCTATTTCAATTGTTAGAAAACTAACATTGGTTTGACATCCTAAGTAATTCTTTTGCTATATCATCTAAAATAATTATTCATTTTTTTTTCCTTTTGCATTGACATATTCATACCAAGTCATGTGACTGGTTGGTTTTAATGAAGTTACCTCCTGTTCAAATTCTGTCCTGCCTTGTAGTCTTTGAGGATGCAGCATCTTTATAGCAACCATAGTTTTGCGCAAAAAGCCTTTGTAGACACAACCAAAACTTCCTTCCCCAATCTTATGTAAATTGCTGAAGTTCTCAGTTGCCTGTTGAAGCTCTAACAACAAAAACTCAGAGAACGCAGCATATGATCCACAACCAGAACTATTAGATAATTCTTCAACTTCTTTAACCGCATTATCTCTTTCCTCTTGCAATTTTCTATTTTTTTCTTGCAGCAAATCTATCTGTCTTTGAATCATTTTTATCTCCTGCTTGTTTAAACTCTCTGCTTCTTGCTTTTCTTTCTGAAAATTGCAAATCAATTGGAGAGATTATGATCTTTGAATCATTACAGAAATTATGTAAAACCCATGAGAGATATATTATTATTTGCATCCTTCGACCTCTTCGGCAGTGCCATATAGACATAGTCCTCTATCTGACCCCACGTCAACCTTCTCCACCTGACCAGATTCATCCATCTCCTATATTCGAGAGAGAGAGAGAGAGAGGTAATGAAGGGCTTAGGATGACTTTGCTTCATACAATACATGCAGGATTGTTAATTTATATAGGATGAATTGAATATTTATTGCATGGTGTTTCTATGTGCATTCAAAATTTTGTAGATATATGGTATTGAATTTCAAATAATTACATAAATTATTTTTAGAATTAGTAACAATTTTAGTGTCGTTTATCTAAGGATTTTTTTTAATCTCTTTAATTGTTGTCATATTTATGGGACGAGACTCGAGGAGCTTCTGACTTGACTGTTGGATACTGCTCCCAGTGGTACTCGGCTCCAAGTTGGAATAAAATGCCTCTTATTTGTTGGGAAGAGGCTCAGAGCTTATGCCGTAATGTTCTTTTTTAAACTCCTATTTTTCGATTGTTTTTATGGGAGCTACTCAGCTCCGAAGTCTTTTCAACTGCAAAATCAATGTCTTTTCTATTTTATGAATTTACAGAAGACAATAAAAGTTTATACTATTAAATTCATTGACAAGAATTTTAAGGCAAATTGATAAAATTGCAGTCAAGAAATTTTTTTTTTACACCCTATGAAAACACTTAGGCCGAATATATAGATTTGGCATATAATAGACGTCCAACAAATTTTTTTTAAAAAAATACACTAGTACTATCATTTTTTCATTCCAAGTAAAGAAAGAAATTAAAAATATCATTCTATTAATGACTGACCCAGAAAAAAAAATTGTTTATTAGAAAATATTCATCACAACCAATTAAAATAGTATTTAATTAGTCCAAAATTACTTATTAAGCATTATCCAAATTAGATATGGTGCACAAAATATAATAAAAAAATGTACCTCAGTAAAGCAAGTATCATCCACATCGCTTGGAACGTTCTGTTGGGGTTGACCACATCCATCAGCAAGACCTGCAGGCTCTCTTTTTGTTTCTGATAGCCGTCTTTCAACTTCTGGCTTCAAGGTCTCAAGCTCTTCTATAGCACTCAGCAATTTCTGTCAGAGTGACATATGACTCAATTCAGTATGTAAAGATTTCAACATATCTAATTATCTCCTTCAAAAATATTTGTGTTGCATTTAAGGCTCCGTTTGGATGGCTTCTTCGTGGAATAAGGAATAAGTAATAACCACTTTTTACCAATAAATTTATTTCTAACCATCCAAACTCTTTACAAAAGTTACACACTTCCCAATAAATTTATCCCTTCCCAATAAATTTCTTCCCTTCTTCCTTCTTCCTATCTTATTCCCACACCATCCAACGGAGCTTAAAGTAAAATCAAACTCAAGGTTGCCTTAACATAAATGATGAGATGACTTGAGCAAAAATTAGAAATCATAAAAATCAAAGAGAAACATTCCAAATTTACCAATTTGAAAAGCTTCCTTTCACTTTTCAGAGAGCGACGATAATCCCTATGGTCCGGTATTGTCTCGACTATTAGACTACAAGAAAAATGAAATCATAAAGTACCATCAAATTAAAGTAAAATTAACAAATTTTAGTGCAAGTCAGTAATAATAATAAAAATATTTACATATCAGAGCAATTGGGCTCACCTTGACAAACGTAAAAGGTTTATAACTTTATATACAAGTCAATTATGTTCTTCTCGGCACGATGTATGTTAGCCTGAAAGAACAATATTAATACCAAATATACATTAGAGGATACATTGAATATGACGTATTTGTAGCCTGCCTATGTTCTATTTATAGGACTATAGGAGATCACTTGCAAACGAATTATGCATTTGATGAAACTGGCAAACTTGTTCATCCAATGGGTAAGCATATTTTATTATTATTATTTTTATTTTTACTTGACAACTTGAGTCTTTCTGGCGTTGGTTGAAGGAATTATATCTTTTTTTGTAATCTTTGAAAGATGGAAAAAAATATATCACATTCATGATTCATCCAATTCTTTTTGAACATGACCTATGTGTATGTTACTAAATAAAAGTACGGTAGCAAAGAAAAAAATAAAGAAAACAGTATTCCAAATAAAGGTCTTGGACTTTTATTAGGAGTTAAAACTACGCCACAGACTCAACTAATGTATAAAAATCAATGATACAGATTGTATATATACAAAGGATTTGATACTCTTGAGTTAGAACTTACATATTTTTGAATTGGTGTATTTATAAGTAATAGGAATAGGGATAAAAATTGTTCATATTTTTATCTATTGTATCATTCTATTCTTCCATTTTTCATTTTTACCCTTCACATATAAATAACTTAATTAAGATCGTGACGTATAAATAACTTAAATTTACCTGTCTGATCAAATCAACTGCCATTTCGTAGTAGAAAGACAGAGCGATTCGGTTGTCAACATCGACCTTTCTGGTGCTTGTCTGTATGTAGTTTGACATTTGTCAGTGAAACACTTATAATCTCAACTATATCTGGTAGGATTTTGGTTGTGATTGCGGCCGTCGGGGGTAGCCTTAAATGGCAGGGACAAAGAAAGGGGAAAGCACGCAAGGTTTTTGCAAGTTGCAACGAAAGGAAAGAAAGACACTTTTTACGGAGGAAATAAAATAAATACGTACTCTCCATTAAATACTAATATAATTTGGTGAGTTGGTGACTTGGTGTGGTGGTTCGTTCTTTGTTAATTGTTATCTTAGACCACCAAAGTCATCCCTCCTGCAATTTTTATTGTTTTCTTTTTCCGAAATAAAACCCCAGCCTTATCCAACTGAACCATGAAATTAATTTTTTTTTAGATAAATTGGAGTTCAAACCTCCCAACTTATTTTTAAATTAAATGCCTATAAAAGATCCCCCAGGCTCTAGCTAGGTTTCGAACCTACGATCTCTCACTTGAGATGCATTGCTCTTTGCCACTAGATCAAGAGATGGTTCTCCTGAAATTTATTTTTTATCCAACTGAAATAAAAAATAACAATTTTTATTTTTATCTTTACAATTTAATTTTGTAAAGAACATTTCAAAACTCAAAATTAAATTGTAATTTAAATGTATCTTTATAATAACTTAAAAGTGGCTGAAATTTGTTCAAAAAAATATTGATTTGGTTCAGTTCCATCTTTAATAACATACTGATATATGAAGTTGTTCTTTCTTTGTGCATTTCCTCTGGTGAGACGTATGTGGATTTCTTTTTTTGTTTTGTTGCATTGTCACTAAAATTACAATTTCATTTTGAGTTTAGTATAGAAAAATATTTTCTTTTAATATTGTTTCCTTATTTCCTCTTCTAAATAACATTATTTATTTTTTTGGATACAAAAACTTTGTGCTAACCTCAAGCAACTACAAATCAATATTTCAGATTCTTTCAGAGTTCCTTAATATGAAAGGCAAGGCTTTGACATTGAAGGAGGGATTCAAAGCGTCGCGGAAAAAACGGAGTCAGAAACGTGTCAGGAGAGAGTGGCGAAGAATTAATCGCTTTAATTGCCGTGTCACAAAGGTAGGGTATTTTGCGCGGAAGCTATAAACATAAAAGGGATGGGGCGCAGAACCTATAAACAATTCAATGAGGTACCATACAAATGTTTAGCGTTGAAACGGGTCAGATGTATAATCTATAATAATCGGTACACATAAAGTCGCTGGGTAAAACGCTGCAGAAATCGGAAAATTTTTAATTATACATTCTCGGACCTGAACGTGTCGGCAAAATTTTAGATTTTAGAAACAAATCAACGACGCCCACACATCTTTATTTATAATAATAAAATAATATTGATACTGATACTGATTACGTATAGTGAAAGACAAAAGGGCCGGGCCGGATTTCAAAGTACCGGACTTGACGGGTTTGGTGGAAGGGCCGGATCAGACCGGGTTAAGAAAAATGATCGAGATGGGACGGATTAGACGGGTTTGTTTTTTGAAACACGAGACCGGCCCTTTGAAAATCCGGCCCTTATAAGTCCTTGGGCCTTTTAGTCCTTCTAAAATAATGCCAACATTTAATTTTTTAATAGTTTTTTAATCTCTAAAGTCCCATCATGATCAAATAGTTACTACTATTGAACGATTAGGTCGGATCCGGCCCTTCAACATCCGTCTTTGAAAAAAATTAGACCCGACCCTTTCAAAATCCGGCCCTTCTAGACCCTTGTCCATTGAAAAGCCCTTCGAAGGACCGGTCCGGTCCGGATTTTAGGATGGTCTTCCAAAGGACGGGCCGAAGGCCAAGAATTTTTGGACTATCACTAATTACGTACTACAACAAATGGTTAAGACTTCATTTATGATCATGACGCGAGATCCTAAAACTCGCTAAAATGGGTTGAATTCGTGTCAGATTTCATTGGAACTGATTTCCCCGTTCGGCTCTCTTTATTTCTTCCTTTTTTTTAAAAAATGAAATCATTTTGGATTTAGAGCAAGATTACATTTGATCACAAATGGATCCATTGATACACCCGGCTAAATAACAGCTCAGAATACAATATATTTAATGCACGAAACTCAAAATATTGTTCAGATCAAACAGGATTGTATTTTGATTGACAGGACAGCAGAAAATTAATATAATGTTGGAGTTTCTACAAATACATCATTGGTCAGGTTAAGTAGAAGCTGACTCTGATTGTCTGTAATTTGCTGATAATACCAGAGTCTAAAACTGATTCGATGCTCAATCAACCTACATCAGAGTTTACCCAATTTGATCCACCTGTTCTCCACCTTGATTACATAACCTCAGCACTACTTGGCTTGTTTTTGTCAATGGTCCCTTCTGAACACAACAAAGTCAAGGTAGCTTGAGAAAAAAAAAAACAAAAAAACAAAACAAAAAACAAAAACAAAAACATACAAGAGTATAAAATTTCCACTGAGGCAACAGGAATAAAAGATATGTCCCGGCAGTAAACACCATATCAATTTGTGCCAAAACTAGGCAGAAAAAATTTCGAGTACCAACACTAGTAATAATCCTCAATAGACAACATTGCTTTCTTATACATTTGATCATAATTTATATCATACATTGAAGCATGCCTAGCTCGCAGATATCTTACACACAAATCTTAACAGTTGAGCAACAAAAAGGAAAATAACATGACACCAGGATGCACAATCACCACCACCACCACCATCAACAACAGCAACATTAAGTCCGAAAAAAGTTAGGGTATTCTAGAAATGAAATACATGATGGACCGATAACCAAATTTAAATTTAGGTCATCTAGTCAGGCAGACAGATGCTACCACATGGCACAACGGGGAGCAATATACAACTACAATCATCAATGGACAAGGAAATACTTAACAGATAATTTTCTTACCTAGACAAGCAATAATTAAACTGGCCCCCTTTCCACCATATGCAGCAGCATAAGCTTCACGAAGCCCAGGCACATTCTTCTCATGGGGCACTACATATCTCTCAAGAAATTTGCTTTCAGATATCACAGAAGCACTCAAAAGACTGTATTTTTTATTCGAACCGTTGGCTTGCAATGCACTCAATATGGTATACCTTGGAACCAATACTCTTTCTACACTATACCCAAGTAGACAAGGTTGTGAAGCAATGTTTCTTGACTCAAACCCAGCTTTTCTGATAAGAAAGTCCATATTGGACTTCAATTTATCCTCAGAGAAAGCGAGTAAATTAGGGAACTTCAGAAAGGCAGCATGCACCTCTTCCTCTGACCAGCCATATGTTTCCATGAAAAACTCCAACTTCCTTTTTATTGTATCTTTGGTGCTACCACCAATTGCTTTTAACACGTACAGAAACTTTTTAGATCCCCTAAGAATTCCCAGCTCCTCAAATAGCTCAAGTGTCTGCCTCAAAGAATCTGGGCTTCGTTTCAAGCAGCAGCTTCTGACCCCAAGCAATGCCATAATGTGTTGATTGGATAAACCATATTCTTTCAATAAATTTATAACTGGAACAATATGCTTATCAATGTCGAACGCGAATAAGAAAGTGTTCACCTGAATCAGCTTGAGCAATGCCTCGTCAGTGTTGCCAACAAAATCTTTCCAGAAGAAGAGGCGTGAGAGAGTGTCTTTTAAACAAAGGACTGCTGGATTGTACCGGATCAACTGTACCAGTAATTCTCCAGAGAAGCCATTTTCCACGATTTGATGCACCTTTGGCTTCAGGGTCTTTTCCACATTGCAAGACAGAATAATTGGGTGGAGTGAAACAGCAGCCTTCATCTGGGAATCAGTCAAGCCAGTATCTTTGAGGAACTTTATGACTGCTTGGGGCCGGTCTGGGGATCTGATAGGTGTGAGGTGACGGTCATTGGAGCACTTAAGCGCTCGATCAGGGGAGAAGCCGAAGGAGGAGATGAGGTACTGGGCTATAAAAGGCAACTCCTTGTGGGGCTGGAGAGAAGCGGTTTGGATTTGGTTTTGGGTGGAAAGAGAGAAGCGGAGGAGAAGCGATAGATGGTGGTGGAATGGGGAAGAAGAAGAGGAGAAATGGAAATGGGAGGAGATGAGTCTCTTGGCCTTGCAGAGCTGGGAACACATGCTGGCACAGCACAGGTGAAAGCGGCGAGGTTTTGTGGGATGCGAAGCAGAAGCAGTAGCAGTACTGCAGACTTGGTTTTGATTTGACTGGATTTGGGCCTCAGACCAGACACCAGACGGAACCGGAACCAGGGTGAAGAGGTAATAAGAAATTAAATGACAGAAGGACGCGCGTCCTCAGCAGCCGTATAAAATGGCTGTACCAAACAGCCACCTCTTTTTTTTAAAAAAAAAATATTTACCAAATTTTAAAATTCAACATGATGAATCTAATTCGTTGATCTTATTCAATTTACGGAAGATGCGTTTTCATATAATTTTATAAAATTTAGAGTCGATTTGATATTTGATTAAGTGATCAAATTATGAACGTATTAGAATTAATATATGATAGTTAACCATATTCGTTTATTTGTTGACTATTTGATCTAGTATCAAATCAACTTCAAATTTTATAAAATTTATATAAAACGCATCGTCCCTAAAATTAAATAAGTATCAACGGTTTGATTCAGCATTTGATTAATTTGTAAATATTAAAAAAATGACGGTTTGTACGGCCGTTTTATACGCGGCCGCTGAGGATCCCAGCGCGGGGAAGAGGAAGTGAGACCAAGTATCATAAGATGTATATTTTATTGGACCCACTTGACTTTATTTTGGATATGTAATTTTCGATATAAAAATGTTTATGAATTATTTTATCTAATATCCTAGTCTAAATAATAAGTAAATATTGGAATGAATTGAAATTATTTGATATAATCAAGTAAGCAAAATGGTTGATGTTGGTCAGTTATAAATTCGGAAAGTCTATAGTTCTTTTCTATATTATTATATTTTTAAGATGAACACAGCCAAAATTAAAGCTCCAATACAATAAAAATCAATCCAATTTTCATTACCTGCATATTAATTGTTCTTCCGGAGAGAAAATTGCACCAAATTATGGAAGTGAGGTAATTAAATCAGACCATGTTATAAAAGAAATTTAGTTTTTGGAATTAAATTTCCAACAACAAATGCGGGATTAGACTATATATTGCAAGTATTCACAAAACATTCCCAACCATTACATAGAAATCCATGCATCCCTACTTCAAATAATTGATAATTTGATATAAGCAAAAAGAAGAAATTAGAAAAACGAAAGCGGAAGAAATTATGACCTGTAGCAAACATGATAAGCCAAACAAAAAAGAATTCTCGATAAGGGATTCCTCTGGCGCATTCATTTTTTTTGTCCTGGATGCAACCAGGACAGTTATCGTAGTACACCTCCAACAATGGCTCCTGCGAGCTTCCCACCATTTTCTTTCACTAGATGCAGAGAGAGAGGTTCAGTGAGAATGTGAGATCAGTAGTTGGGTGAGAGAAATTTAATATTAATTGATTTGCTATGTTGACTCGAGGAAACAGCCAACTAGCCAAGTGACAACGTAATTAATGTATACTTTTATATAAGCAATTTAAAAAAAAAAATCAGTTAACAAATACGGGAATGATTGAAGTCCCGTGCCACATCATGCCATCAAATACCACAACTTTACTTTTTTCATTAATATTTTAAAATTTAAAATTAAATGTCAAATCTAAATTGCTAATCTTGTTTGTTTTAACGAGTGATGCAATTTCATATAAATTTTATAATATTTGAAGTTGATCTAATACTTGATCTAATCTAGTTAATTATGATAGATTAATTATAATACATTCATAGTTTAATCTTTAGATTAAGTATCAAATCAATAAAATTTTATTAAAACTATACAAATACATCACTCGACGGATTAGATCAATGGTCTAGATTCAACATTTAAATTTTAAATTTTACAATATTAGTGAAAAAGTAAAGTTGACCACATTTTGTGGCATTCTAAAGTCTAAACTTGTGGCACCGGAACTTTGCTCTACGTCCTCAATTTGCAATTAATACAGTTCTGTTTTTTTATTAGATGATTAAAAGCGATTTCCACCTAACGCAATATTGCCTGTCGCTGCTGTCGGTTGTTCTCTGCAAAATTATGTATGAAAATTTTGAAAATGTATATTTTCAAGAACGAAAAAGAGAATAAAATTTGCATGTTTTACATCTTCTGCGCACCTGCAAAAACGTTCACTGTATGAGATTATAACACAATGATCATTCCATCTAATTTTTAAAGCCATAAATATTTTTAATTTGCATCCCTCATTCTCACAAAATCTTAAATTGCTAAGCCTTGCACTGTGAAAACAGAGCAGATGTCCTATGATATTTCAGTATTTCCATTTCAATTATGGATGTTTATTTATTTGTGACATTTATATGTACGGTAAGTGCATCAAGGTATTTTTATGGTTCAGAAGAAATTACTAGTCAATTACTTATTGTGACATTTATATGAAGTATTGTTTAGTGATGGGTCAAGAATATTAATTGTAAACCATTAAATTCAAATCATGAGATAAACAATAATAACATGCACTATATCTCATTTTTATATAGACATGATATGTCTACTACATTATAGATTGTTCTATGATGTTAGAATTTAAAAATTTTAGGTTCATTTGAAGTTGTCAAATTTGTCTATATAATTCTCAAGTGATTATTTTCTTTATATTTTTGTAAGGAATATATTTGATATATTTTATGTTTGCGGGGTACATATGAAACTCCGGCAGATTGCACATGTTATTCGTTGATATAATGATATTTGGTAAATTGTACAAAAGGAATGAGAAGGAAAGCTGCTAGGTGGCTGTCGGAACTCGGAAAGGAACAGATTTTAAACTTCACCTGGTGTGTATTTTTCTAAGGTCTTTATTTTTTTTTTAAGTAAGATATATAAATGCAAATGAAAGAACCGAACATTGATGATGCCCAACAACCCAAGGTAGATACAGAGAAGAAACTACATTTCATAATGTGAGCCACACGACATTATTCTTTTTTTTTTTTTTGAGGAAATGCCTGCAGACGAGCCCCCAGAGATTTATCTTTTGCCAATTATTATAATCTTTCGGTTCTTTAAAAGGTATAATATAATAATATATTTTGGCCTTCAAAAAATATATATAATAATATTTTTTAAATCATTCTTGTCTATTTAGAAATTACATGAAAGTTCATGGAAATTTGAAAAATTACTCCTAGGTCGGCCATGCCCACTCACAAAAATATATATTAAATCATGTCTCTTCGTAAAATTATTTCCTTTGCTCCTACCTCACAAAATCAATCAAAGAGAAGTTTGCGCATATATATGTAATTATGTATACAAAAATGTTTTGTATGTTCTTTATGTATCATTGAAATTATTCTGCAATACAAGCTCAGTTATTAATATCCGTAATTGATTTTGGGCCTATTAAATTGATATCTATTTATCAAGCTTTTAAAATGCGTTTTTTTCGATATGACGGTCCGGAGTTAATTTAACGATGCGATGTTTTCTCGGTAAAAAAACGGTGTGTATATACGAACATATGTGTCAAAATCATAATTATTCTTGTGTAGCATTTGTATGGACGATTGGTACACGATATTGTACTTAGATAGACAGTGGTACACGATATTGAACATCTCTAAGCATTTTATTCACGATAAGTACCAAATACACTATGTTCTCAATACATGATATGTCTTTTGATATGTACACGTTTAATAGGCGAAAAAACGCAATTTTTTTTACGTTTAATTAGCGAAAAAATGTAAATGACGCGTTACGTTATTTTATCATTTTTTTGCGATATTCGTGCGGTTGGCTACAAAATATCGTTATTTTCCGAAAACACGGTGTTTAAACGACGTTTTTTAAAAAACTTGCTATTTATAATTTTTCATAGATTACCGACTATACATGAAAATAACAAAGTAAATTAAGCCTATTGTAACGACCTTGATGCTTGAAACGAGCTCAGAACCTTTGCATCAGTGATGTCTCGGCATAAAATCTGTCCACATGGATTAGGATTTTTGTCTTCATTTCACCTCCTCTCCTTTTAAAATTTCTGAAGCAGACCCTAAATTCAATTTAATCAGAAAAATTGCTTTATATGAAATTATAAAGTAAATTATGCATATTTACATAATTTTTACATAAGTTCATTAATATCTTCCGCAGCTAAATTCAATTTAATCACAAATTACCACTTTTATTACGTAATATTGTAATAAATCATCCTTTCTACATGGAATCACATCCTCTGCCAACCATTTATGGTTGGTAGAGGGCCAACGTTTGATCTAAACCGTTAGATCTAATCTCAATGGTTAAGGGAGCCCCGTGCATGTAACCTAGATTGATAGGCCCGAAAAATTTTAACCGCCGAGATTAGATCTAACGGCTCGGATCAAACGTTGGCCCTCTACCAACCTCAAAAAGTTGGTAGAGGATACGCTCCCCTTTCTACATATCCAAATTTTCTTGTGTGCATAAATATTGACGAAAATACCCTCGCATCTTCTCTCTCCGTCCAAGTTCCGACCTCTTATCTAGTCATCTCTCATTCTCTCATAGATTGAAACTAAACCCAGAAACGCCAACCTGCTCGCTGTCTCACTGACTCTCAGGAGCCAGGACCACCACTCTGTCGAATCTTAGACGGCGGGCTTGTTTCTTCTAATTCGATTTCCTCGCTCCAGGTATTTATTTTCTCGCGAATTTTAATAGCTACATCTGTACAACGTGTTTGAGGCCTTCTTCTCTTTTTTGTTGCTACAGAGTGTTTTGCTACAAAAATAAAAGCAAGTGATGAGAAATGTAGACAGGGACTCAGTACTTCCTTTGAGTATTTTTTATTCCTATGGGAATCTCCTCATGCTTTTTATTCCTATTCTTTCACATTCATCTTTTGATTTTGCAAGAAGTAAGTTTGGACTACTTGTTGTTTTTTAAAATTTTGCAAATTTCTCGGCCTAATGATGAAGGAAATGGTATAAGAACGGAAATTTGAAATCTATGTTCTCCGTTGAAGCTTGAAAACTTGGTTTTTCCCGGATGGAGAAGATTTGAGGAATAATATTTTTTTACTCCGAATAATTAATCCTAATTTTATTCTTAGATGATTCAAATGGCCCCTAAATGACTAAGCATATGTTTTTCTGGAGCAATGTGTTTGTTGTTTCTAGAGAATGAGATGAGATGAGATTTGTATCTGCTTTATTCTGGATCCAGATTATCAGACCTAAACCCTAACTCTAAACCCTAGTCATGTGAATGCAATTTTTCTGGGCTCCAGAGAACATAGCATGTTGACATACCAAATTATTTTACTGAAGGCCTCAACAATTGTTTTTGATAAATTTATTTATTTTGTTATAATGGATATGTATTTTTGTGTTTCAAATTGGATTTCATTTTTTTTTTTGTTTTTATTTCTTGTTAATTTTAACCCTCAATTTCATATCGAAGTTACTGGTGCTAGGTTAACAACAACCTTTTTGTCAGTAAACATCTATCCTTCTATTCTAATGAAAGAACTTGTTTTTTTTTTTACTAAAAAGTTTTATATCCAACCATGTAAAGAATTTCTGTTCTGATAGAATACTAGTATGGAAGTGGAGTATAAGTGTATAACATATACTGATATGAAAACAATTTCATTTTTTGGATCTTTCATAACTAATTTTCACTTTCTGAGATTTGGCTACTCTGAAATAGTATGGAAGTGGATGGTAACTCTTGTTTTGTAATAGCTTTGTGTTGCTAGAGAAACAAATCTGTACATATATGTAGCTTTACAATGTATGTATGTAGAGATATAGTACATTCCAGTGAATTTTTGTGATTTTAGAAAGTTCCAGTGCAAGATTTTCATTTGAAAAGTTATACTTTTGTATTAGAAATAGTATTTTCCGAATATCTTGCTAGAGGAATAATAAAAAGGCAAGTGAGGAGAAAAGTAGACAGGGACTCAGTACTTCCTTTGGGGGAATGATGATCTAGTCAAAATGGGAATCTCTCTGATGCTTTTATTCCTTGTATTACCTCTCAGATTGGCACTTGATCTTTTGATTTTGCAAGAAGTAAACTTTTGCTACCTATTATTGTGTTTGCTAGTTTAACTAACCTTCATTTTCTCTTTAGTTTTAGTCCTTCACTTGTTCTTACTTCTTAGAATTCTTAACTCCAATTTTTGCAAGCTTTATGACCTAGTGATGAATGAAATGGTATAAGAACGGAAATCTGAAATCTATGTTCTTTGTTGAAGCCTGAAAAAGATAATTGATCTATACAAGGAGAGAGAGAGAGAGAAAGAGATGCTTTAATTCTTGACCTGGATTACTGGATCCTAAGGCCCTGTTCAGAATGTCTTTTTTTTTTACAATGGGATTTCATTTCGATTCATTTCACTAGAAAATAGTTTTCTGAGGATTTTGTTGGGTCTAATGATATGGAAATTCCGGTCAAATGACCTCAAATCCATCCATTTTGATCTGAAAATTTCTAATGAAATGAAATCCTGTGTTAAAAAAAGTGATTCTAATCAGATCCTAATCCTTTTTCTGGGCTCTAGAGAACTCATTGTGTTGGAAACTTGGAATACCAATTATTTCACTGAAGGCCTCAACAATTGTTTCTGACAAGTTTATTTATTTTCTTATCTTGCATATGTAGTTTTTAATTTCAAATTAATCTGAACTTCCAATTTTGTTTCTTTTTTATCTAATTTATATTTCAATTTATATCTGAGCTATTGGTGTTAGTGTCGTCTTTAACAATATATTGATTGAATTAAACTCTGAATTTCAGAACTTTTAGATTAAAGAGAGGGCAACAATCATTTGGTCTTTTAGTTGCTCCTACTGGTTTTCTGTACACTAGGTAGCCACTGCCTAGTTTCTCCAAAAAATAACATCATTTTTACTTTTAAATTTCTTGGGTCTTTCTTACCTATATATTCAGTTTCTGCAAGTTGGCTACTCTGAAATAGTGCGGAAATGCATGATAAATCTTGTGGTGTATTAGCTGTGTAGTTAGTCATAATCTCTATAATGGACCAATTGATATATATAGCTTGAGAAGGTACGTACAAAGAAAAAGAATATTGGAGTAAATTTGGGAGTTTAAGAAGTTCAGGTGCAAAGTTTCCACTTGAAAATTTTCCTCTTGCACGCTGTATGTCAATGTTAGGAATTGAAACTACAGTGCACTTAGCATGCCAGGTTTGCACTACCATGCGCTGAAAAAGTTGAGGCAGCTATACATTTGACCAAAATTATCTTTTTTTTTATGTTGCTTTATTTTATTTGAACAACTTTGAATTTTATTTTGTATTGAGTTCAGAACTTAGGGCGAGTACTTACTGTTTAGCGTGTTATGACTATTAACTGCTTTGTATAATCTTCATCACATCGTCTGAAGCAGAATGATGCTATTCTTATTTCTTGAGGGCATAACTTGATGGTCTTTGTATAACCTGACGCAGCGAGTAGCGCAAGGCAAACTGTTTTCAGTCAGAAAAACAGAAACTAGAAAGAAAAGATTTCTAATATTTCACATCTCCTCCGGATAAAAGATACATCCAACCTTTTTATAAGGTTGGTTCAGTTTACATTGATAAAGAAAGTAAAATAACTGCTACTAAAATATAACTGCTACTAAAATAACTAAAAATAAAAATAACTGCTATCTTAATCTAAAAGGAAAGAACTTAATCAAACTTTTCAATTTTCAGTGGGAACGCCTCTTTTTCTTGTCAATTTGGGCCAGGTATGCCTCAGCAACCTGATCCACATCAGTCTCTCCCACCAGATGAAAACTCGACCTCGAGTTTTTTGGATACAATGGCTTGTCATCTGGATAGAACGGGTATATATCTGCCACATTAAATGTCTTAGATATACCCATCTCAGCCGGTAGTCCCACCACATAGGCATTGTTATTGATTTTCTTCTCAATTCGGTAGGGTCCATATTTCTTGGGTTGTAACTTGTTGTATTTACCCACTAAAAACCTTTCTTTTCTTAAGAATACCATCACTTGATCTCCTACAGTAAATAATTTCTCCTTGCGATGTTGATCAGCTGTTGCCTTGTATTTTGCATTTGATTCCTCAATCTTCTGCCTAACTTCTGTTGTCGCACTACAGGAAAGTGAAGCAGTTGCATGGGCTGGCTGCATCCACAGTACTGATGCAACATGCGTTCTGCATCAGCTACACCGATGCAATTTGGCCGATGCAACTGGCTTCCTTGCAAATGCTCGATTGCATGGGCATTTCAATTGCATGGGCGCATTAATTTGCATCAATTAAACTGATGCAAGGTTGCATGGGCATAACAGATGTAACCGATATATTTTGCATGGGGTTTGTCGGATGCATTTGACTCTATTGCATCTGCTATGCCAATGCACTTGACTTGTTTACCATGAGTTGGACTGATGCACTCGAGTTCTTTTGCATCCATTTTTCCTACACAATTGACTTTGTTAACATGGGATTAGACGATGCAACTGACATCTATTGCATCCGTTCCGTCAATGCACTTGAAATTTTTAGCATGGGTTAGGCTGGTGCGATTGACTAATTTTGCATTCATTTTGCTGATGCAATTGACTTCTTTTACATTTGTTGTTTTGCTGCAATTGATTTATTTAGCACGGACATGATTTATGTGATTAACTGCTTTTGCATTCAGTTTGCCGATGCGGTTATTTTATTTAATTTGAATTTTACTGATACAATCAATTAATTTTGCATCAGCTTAACCGATATGATTCTATGATATTTCCAATAAAGCATTGCTCTATTTTACACGAATTGACACAAATATATGCCATAAAAAATTATCTACTACCGCATTTTGTGGTGAATATCATCCAAATAAGAATTAACAAATATACTTCCTAATAATTGTAATTATAATACAAATAATATACCACAAGAAAAACAAATTTTGACTACTTACAACACAAATATTCAAATAATTATCCACAAATTAAAAAAATTTACAAATTCAAACAAACAAAAATATCAAAAATCACAAGTATACTAACAATTGTACTAACAAATTATAATAGCACAAAAGAATCGTGTACGCACTCATATTCTAAATCTAAATCTAAAACGTCTTGTCATGATTAGAGCCTCATTTGAGTTATGTGCTGGTGCATTATGCTTCTTCCTTTCAAGGCCAGATCTAGTATGCATCATCTTCATCGTCTAGAAAGTCGTCATAAAATAGATATCCTCCCTCTTTATTTCTGCAGAATTAGAAGTATAAAACTAATTATCATAATATAATAAAAATTTGTCCAATTAGATTTCTATCTATGTGATAATAATTGTAAAATTCCAAGAGAAATTAATGATCTGTTTGATAGTAGCATATATTGCATATTTTCACGTGTAAATTTATTATAAATTCAAAATCTAATACAGTTGAGAAACAAGTAATACCAATAAAATATTTAAAACGAGAGAGAATAGAGAAATTAGTTACCTTAATCACATTCCAACTTACTTTGGTTTTAAAATAAAAAGGTGGAGAAAAGAAATATATTGGTGCTTGCAAGAATGAAGCGGAGAGAGAGGATAAGTGTGAGAATAGTATATAGGATAGCAAATTAGAAATGACACAGAAATTTTTATTACCTATTTTATATGGTTATACTTAGATGACGCTAAATAATAAATAGGTAAGATTTATATCAATCAGCTGTATCAAAAGAAAAATACACCAAAATGGAAAAACTAGTATCACGTATCATTATTATTTTTTATTTCTTATCAGCCAAATCAAAATAGAGAAAATATATGGAATGCATAAATATATAAAAGGTAACAATCTGTCAGAATAATTGCGAAATATTGGCCATTAAATCCGCCAATTTAATGATTATTAAAAGAAAGATTAATTGGAGCAAACGTAAGAAACAGAGAAACAATAATTATTGCGCCAGCTCATATGTTTATTTTTTTTTTACAATTTTAATATTTATATTTATATTTTAAAATGAAAATAAATCAACAGAACTATTGTGGTTGAAGGTTACACCTATGTATTATATCTAAAAAGTATAAACAATTTCATATATTCTACAAATTGCAATTGAGGAGTACCGTTTTCTGAAATAATATATAAATATTACACCAATTGGGGACCGTTTTCATCTATTGATTGCATATTGCATAATTTCTTTATAGTCTAATTAATTTCTTATTGAATTTCGTGAAAGTGTAAAGAAATACAAGACACTCGTAGGTTTTTATAATAGTAAAGATTTAATTTCCAAATAAATTTGACATTCAGATTTCAAGTTTTATATTAAAATTGATACCTTTATAATTATATTACTATCTCATATCATTTATATAAATGTATGACCGAACCTAAAAAATCACAAGGCGTAAGAAATAATTTCATATTTGTAGATACAAAATCCATAAACTAATCTTTGATCCTTGTTTTGTGATTCTCAATACTTCATTTCAAATTAATAAAGATTGAACTCCATTTTTATAAAATTTATCGCATTTTTTTTAAATAAGATCTTAGACTCCATATAAGATGAATCACTAAGAGAACCGAGGTAGTCAGTATTATTTTTACATTTTAGATTGCATATTAAAAAAAAATAAAACATCAATATATTTTGTTAGTTGTAGTAGCTAATGATATCATTTATATGTGTGTTGAATAATTTGACTTAACCAAGGACATATGTAGGACTGTCAAAATAGTCATGGCTCATGCATCAAAGCTCGCTTAAAATCGATTCGACTATTGTTTGAAACTGACTCGTTATGTATTTTTTATTCTATAAATTAAAATTATAATATTTAGATATAAATACTATTTTAATGGCTTCAATTTATATATAATCATGGATATGAAAAGATGTAATTTACTACTTTCAAAAGTGTTATATTAGGGATGCTGGGTTTAGCATATCATGAAACGGTATCCTTCGAGAAAAATATAAGGTGATTTAATTTAAAACTCAATTGTTTTGTCATTTATGAAAATTAATCAGTGGATGGTAAATTGGTAACAAACTATTTTTACAGTGAGCGTTTTAATTGAATGAAAAATTTTGGTAGTAAATCTAACGTTTTTGGAAAGCTAGCTCATTCTAGTATGACAGCAACACACTAATATATGACAGAACTAAATTTCCAATTGTATTAGCTTGAGATGTTTTCATATTAATGAAATCTGCCTCTTTTTTTTCTAAATTATATAAAATATCTTTGGAAAGGAAGGAGGAGATCTAAGGGGTCCCACTAGTCTGCCCATGAAATTATAAAATTATATCTTTTAAGTTTTAATTTAGAATAAAATTTACTTAATAAACTTAATTAATTATGAGGTAAAATTCATAATACGATATGTTAAATTAAATTATTTTTTCAATATTCCTTGTACGCATTGACGAATAAATTTTCAATTACAAGCAAATTAATTAAATTTTTATAAATAAATTTATTTTTAAACTGTTTTTTTAATATTTGAATATAAAATGTTAATTTTTATGTTGATATATTTAGTTCATAGAACTCTAATTAAAATTTATTCATGTTTTTTTTTCTTATTGTGACCTTTTAACTAAATTTCTAGTTCTATCAATAGTTAATTTTGTCATACATTTATATATTTTTGGAGAAAAACTTTGCACAACCCCATTAATTATAGGTACCTGTGCACAACCCATTTAATCATAAGTACCTATAAGGTAAAATCGTTCATGAATAAAAAACTAATTCTCAAGTTTTAATTTTCTAAAATCAAGCTCAAGCATATCACATATGTCCTTGCTTGACTCAAGATAAATTCGGCTGCATCTGTCTTGTCTATGTAATTGAAAATAGTGTGTTGCACTGTAGTGGCCTATGCAATTGATATTTAATTACATCGGTTTTACATGTGCAATTGAGTTGTCAAACTAAAATGAATTTGAAATTTGATTGCATCGTCTAAACCAATGCAACTGTTAGTCAATTGTATCGGACATGCCCATGCAATACAGTAAAAATAATAGGCATCCATAGACCCGATGTAATTATTTCTATTGCATCAGCCACATTGATGCAAAATGTATGCCGATGCAATTAATTTTCCACCACTGATGCAATTGAGAAGTGCCCATGCAACTGCTGCACTTTCCTGTAGTGCCACTGCTCAGCCATGTGCTTGGCAGCGACACTAGCATGTGAAACTGGAGGCAGCTTGATTAGATCAACAGCATGATTTGGCGCTTGGTGTACACAATGGAGAAAGGTGACTTGTTTGTGGACCTGTGTACAACACTATTGTATGCAAATTCAGCTTGTGCAAGCGCCACATCCCACTGTTTTGGCTTGTCTCCACATAGGTTGCGTATCATGTTGCCTAAGGTCCTGTTGGTTGCTTCTGTTTGCCCATCGGTCTGTGGATGAGCGGTGGTGCTGTAGTTAAGGGAAGAGTCAAACATCTGCCATATGGTCCTTCAAAAATGGCTAAGGAATTTGCTGTCCCTATCAGATGTGATTGACTTAGGTACCCCATGTAAACGCACCACTTCTTTGAAAAACAGCTTGGCAATACCTTGGGCATCAGCCACCTTTCGACATGGAATGAAGTGTGCCATCTTTGAGAGCCTATCAACAACAACAAAAACAGAATCCATACCTCTTTGGGTTCAAAGTAGCCCTAGCACAAAGTCCATGGACAGATCCTCCCAAATATTGTGAGGAACTGGAAGTGGCATGTATAGACCGGCATTTTGTGACTGGCCCTTTGAAGTTTAGCACACATAGCACCGCTGCACTATTCTGCCCACATCTCTCCTCAAGTGAGGCCAGTAGAACCTCTCTTGAACAGAAGCAATAGTTTTATCTCTACCTAAATGACCGGCTAATCCACCACCATGTAGGTCACGAATCAACTTCTCTCTTAGTGAAGAGCAAGGGATACAAAGCTGGTTTCCTTTCATCAAGTATCCATCATAGATATGAAAGTCATCACATGGCTGATTTGTGATACACTTTCCCCACACTTCTCTAAAGTCCTCATCAGATTCATACAACTCCTTCAATTGCTCAAACCCTACCACTTCATGACTCAAAGTGACAAGCAAATTGGCCCTACGGCTTAAAGCATCTTCCACTTTATTTTGTATTCCAGCTTTGTGCTTCAATCTGAAAGGAAATTTCTGCAAAAATTGCACCCATCTTGCATGCATATCCTTGCTAATTCTGGTCTGGTTACTCAGATGTTTTAGTGCATCACAATCTGAATATAAAACAAACTCTCTACCAATTAGATAATGCTCCCATGTTTTTAATGCTCTCACCACTGAGTAGAACTCTTTGTCATAAGTGGACCAGTTCTTTCTAGAATCTGCCAACTTCTCACTAAAGAAAGCAACAGGTCGCTTTTCTTGAGACAAAACTGCCCCTACACCCACTCCACTTGCATCACAATCTACTTCAAATAACTTGTCAAAATCTGACAGAGTTAGCACTGGAGTCGAACACAACTTCTCTTTTAGAGTTGCAAAACTAGACTCAGCTTCTTCACTCCATTGAAATTTTCCCTTTTTCAAGCACTCTGTCATGGGTGCAGCTATGGTGCTGAAATTCCTAATAAAGCGCCTGTAAAAACTTGCTAATCCCAAAAAACCTCTCAATTCAGTCACATTTTTCGGTATCGGCCATTCCCTAATGACTCTCACCTTTTCCTCATCTACTTGTATCCCTTCTGAACCAACAACAAAACCAAGAAATAACAACCTCCTAACCATAAAACTGCACTTCTTTAAATTTGCATACAGCTTGTTGTCCTTCAAAACTACCAACACTTTTCTAAGGTGTTCAAGGTGTTCCTTCTCGGACTTACTGTATATCAAGATATCATCAAGATAAACCACAACAAATTTCCCAATGAAAGGCTTTAGTACCTGATTCATAACTCTCATAAATGTACTTGGTGCATTTGATAACCCAAAGGGCATGACCAGCCATTCATACAATCCCTCCTTTGTCTTGAATGCTATCTTCCATTCATCTCCCGGCCTAATTCGAATCTGATGGTAACCACTCCTCAAATCAATTTTTGAGAATACCACCGACCCGCTTAACTGATCCAGCATGTCATCGAGTCTTGGAATAGGGAACTTGTACCCAATGGTGATCTTGTTAATTGCCCGACTGTCAACACACATCCTCCAACTACCGTCCTTTTTAGGTGTTAGCAATGCCGGTACAGCACAAGGACTCAAACTGTCCCTGATGTACTCTTTTGCAAGCAACTCCTGCACCTTTTCCTGTAGAATCTTACTTTCCTTTGGGCTCATTCGATAGTGGGGCAGATTTGAAAGACCTGCTCCTGGAATCAAGTCAATATGGTGTTGAATGCTTCGCATAGGTGGAAGTCCAGTGGGTAAATCTTCAGGAATTACCTCGCTGAACTCATCTAGCAGAAATTTGATTGTCTCAGGTACTTCTATTTCAGGATCTCCATCCAGGGACAAGATTTGTTTCACAATCATTGCATGAACCACCTTAGATTCTCTCACTGCTACCTCTAACTCCCTTTCTGATTTTAAGAAGGTTATGTGTGATTGCTTCTCTGCTGAAGAAGTGTTAAGGCACTTGGTCTTCTTCAAAGGAAGTAAGGTAAACCTTACCCCTCCCTTCTCCAATCTGTATACATTCTCTCTGCCACTATGTCGTGCATCAACATCAAACTGCCATGGCCGACCAAATAGAAGGTGACATGCATCCATATCTACCACATCACAGTACACTTCATCCTTATATTTTCTAATAGAAAATGGTACCTTACATCGCTCAGTCACCTTAATCTTTTCTGCAGCTTTAATCCATCCAATTGAGTAAGGATTTGGATGCTTTTCAACAGCCAATTGCAATGAGTTCACTACATCCCTGCCAATAATGTTCTCACAACTACCGCTGTCTATGATTAAATCAAAGACACGGCTATTGATGGTGCATCTGGTTCGGAACAATTGGTGGCGTTGGGTAGCATCATCTTGCTTTGGAGCCAGCATCAACTTTCTAATAACAAAGCTCGGCTCTCCATCATCCTCACCCTTATCAAAATCGCCTTCTTCATCACCTTCATCAGGTTCACAATAAACCTCATCTTCTGTGGCATCTCGCTCCACAATATTAACACCTCTTCTGTTGGGGCAGTCACCGGATCGATGACCCGGTTGCAAACACCGATAACATTTGCTCTGATACCACCTGACGCAGCGAGTAGCGCAAGGAAAACTGTTTTCAGTCAGAAAAACAGAAACTAGAAAGAAAAGATTTCTAATATTTCATATCTCCTCCGGTTAAAAGATACATCCAACTTTTTTATAAGGTTGGTTCAGTTTACATTGATAAAGAAAGTAAAATAACTGCTACTAAAATATAACTGCTACTAAAATAACTGAAAATAAAAATAACTGCTATCTTAATCTGAAAGGAAAGAACTTAATCAAACTTTTCAGTTTTCAGTGGGAACGCCTCTTTTTCTTGTCAATTTGGGCCAGGTATGCCTCAGCAACCTGATCCACATCAGTCTCTCCCACCAGATGAAAACTTGACCTCGAGTTTTCTGGATACAATGGCTTGTCATCTGGATAGAATGGGTATATATCTGCCACATTAAATCTCTTAGATATACCCATCTCAGCCGGTAGTCCCACCACATAGGCATTGTTATTGATTTTCTTCTCAATTCGGTAGGGTCCATATTTCTTGGGTTGTAACTTGTTGTATTTACCCACTGGAAACCTTTCTTTTCTTAAGAATACCATCACTTGATCTCCTACAGTAAATAATTTCTCCTTGCGATGTTGATCAGCTGCTGCCTTGTATTTTGCATTTGATTCCTCAATCTTCTGCCTAACTTATGCTGTCACTGTTTCTCGCCTTTGTCCATCGGCCTTTTACCTATTGCCTTATCCTCCTTTCCCATCTTCTGCACTTCTTGAGCAACACCACTTCTATCAATAGTGTTTCTAGGAAAACTTTCATTAGCCAAACCAATTCTATTTGAATTCCACTTACTGCCCTTCTCTTGCAACATCAATTCTGCCTTCATGGCTATGTTCTTTGCCTCATTCAAATTATACAAAACCTGAACCCCAATCTTGTCTCGAAGTTGTGGTTTCAGTCCATCCAAATACCGCGCAACCTACTGGCCTTCACTCTCCCGCAAATCATTCCTTTCTGCCAACCGCATGAACTCAGCGGTATACTCATGAACAGACCTTTGCCCCTGGCTGCATCTTTGGTATTGCTGAAAGAGAATTTGTTCATAATCAGGAGGAAGAAAGTCTCTCTGCAATAACTACTTCATCCTGTACCAAGTTCTAATAGGCTGCTTCCTTTCACGATACCTTCTGTTTTGAAGCCTCTCCTACCATGCAGAGACCCCCCCCTTTCAACCTACATGCCACTAACTTCACCCTTTTCTCCTCAGGAATCTCCATATACTCAAAGAACCGATCAACTTCAGCCATCAAATCAATAAAATCCTCAATATTCAATCCCCCATTGAAACTGGGAATATCTACCCTCAACTTAAAATCATAATTATCTCTTTCATACTGGTTACCTTGATTTCTGCCACGACCATTTTCACGCCTAGCGGCACGATAACGGCCAAACCAGTCTTCTTCTTCCTCCTCCTCCGAGTCATCTCCTTGGACAGAGTTGTCTCGGTGGCTGCCAGCAGTAGGTCTGCCGAAAAAGTCGCCTTGAGCATCATCACCTCTCGGCCGACCCCTTCCTTCAGCCCTATTCCTGTTAGGGTTTACCGCTATGGCATCAAGCCGCGCGATAATACCCTCGAGGCTCCGTTGTATTCCCTGGACACTCTGTATAGAGTTGTAACTGCCTCCTGTTGAGCCTTAACCTCGGCCCTGAGGGTTTCCATGTCCCGATCTCCGTCGGAGCCACGGCTGTCCTTTCCTGCCATTGGTTATGGAAAGAAAACTGGCTCTGATACCACCTGACGCAGCGAGTAGCGCAAGGAAAACTGTTTTCAGTCAGAAAAACAGAAACTAGAAAGAAAAGATTTCTAATATTTCATATCTCCTCTGGTTAAAAGATACATCCAACCTTTTTATAAGGTTGGTTCAGTTTACATTGATAAAGAAAGTAAAATAACTGCTACTAAAATATAACTGCTACTAAAATAACTGAAAATAAAAATAACTGCTATCTTAATATGAAAGGAAAGAACTTAATCAAACTTTTCAGTTTTCAGTGGGAACGCCTCTTTTTCTTGTCAATTTGGGCCAGGTATGCCTCAGCAACCTGATCCACATCATAACCAGTGAGGTAATTATATATTTTATACTAGGAGGCCATGTTTTTGTTGTAATTATGTGTGCATCTTCCAGTCTTCTCTAGATCTACTAGTCTGAGAAATAATTGTCTAAGTACATTACCATTTTGGCACAGTATCAATTCACAGATCCTACTTGAGCACATAAAATCTAAAATTTGCGCTTTCCCTGACCAGAAGTTTAAGCAATCCAACCATGGTAATAATATCAGTACCATTACGGGTGCTTGAGAAGCCATTCTTGAATGACAGAATGGAGGGCATAATTTGGTGTAAGTTCAGGATGGGGGATGGGCAAGTTTGTCATGGGTGATGTCTAGTGGCCACTTTCGAGCCAAGCTTTAATGGCTCCAGCTTCATATGTATAACCATCTGCTGCAATGTGAGGGTCCTTCATTACCTCCTGAAAATCAAATATATAAATTTTTTACCACCAAAAACGAATAAGTTGTCAGCAAAAAAATGTTCTAAAGCCTTATTTATGATTATTTAAAAATTTATAATATTTACTATTGTTTGACCCTAAAATTTGCCACAATATGTTACTGTGAGATCAAATCCATAATTCGAGAGATAAATGGATTGACGCAAGGAATTGTAGGGGACCCGTTCGGGAATACATAAGGTTAACAAGGGACGCAGCCATGTGATCAAAAGGCAGCACCATGGATCCTTAACAGATTGCAGAATCATGTTTTAACAAAATTTTATTCTTATTAATGAAATTCTTATTTTGTTAATAATATAAAATTTTATTAATACAAAGCCCATTGGAAATGCTGGCCCAGTCGGATGGCCCATTCAGAAATGCGAAAAATAAAAAGGAATCCGCAGCAGCCCATCTCAGTCTCGGCCCGTTCTCTTTTTTTTTACGTGGGGCCCACCGTCAGAAACTTCTTCTCCTCTTCGCGAACACAGACTCGAGCCACATCAGACCCTCGTCGCTCCTCCCCCTCTTTTCCAGGATTCAAAATTCGCGCGATTGACCTGACACCATGGTCCCACCTGCCATTCTCCGTCTCTGACGATCACTGGACAACCATAGGTTCAACAGGAGGCGCCGATTCCCCTCTTCCGACTTGGTTCACCAATTCCCCAAACTCAGGATTGTGCGATTGAGAGTCAAGACGAACACCTGGACCCTTTTGTCAATCTCTGACTATCTGGCCCCACCTGTCAGATAACAATCCAAGTCTCGCACATCACAGGAATTGCTTAACACGACGAGGCTCCCCCAATTTCACCAAACCATGGTTCAATTGACTAATCGCATCCTGACAGCTAGACCCCACACGATAAATGGCAGTCCATGACCATCAATGCAGTCGGTGGAACCCTCCATTCATTTCTCCCCCTGACGATCAGACCCCGCTTGTCAGACCTCACCTGCCAAGACAAGTGGCAACCACTGATTGAGTTCCTTCAGTTCACCTTCTCTTCCATGCATTGGCTTCACCACACGCAACCATAAAACAAAGTTATTCTCGCTTCACCCTGACTACTAGGCCCCCACACGCCATCTCTTTCTGAAAACAACACTGTGATGTGGCCCCCACCTGTCAACCTCATGAAGTTCCTTGTTATATCCCCTTTTACTAATGACTTTGAACAGTTCAAGAGCAATTACCTTTGCCATCACTGCATCATAGGGCATTATTGCTTTTGATAATAAATGACAAAGGTGTGGGACCCACTTGTCATAGGACAGCAATGCTCAATGCAAATGGAAGGAATGAGTGACAGTGGGAAAGAACAAATAGCGGATTTAATAAAGAATAGGTGACTGTTATTAGGCATACATAACATATAAAGGGAACATGGCTGTAATTGTGTGATAAGGACACTAAAACCTATACAGAAGCATGCATTGATTTAAAACCCTTTTGAGGATGATGTGCACTTCTGAACAATACTCCTTGCACAAGATGTGTTTTAAAAAAAAATGCTTTGCTAAAGAAAGGAAAAAGGAAAAGAAGGGAGTAAGACCTCCATAAGTGCTTTGTGAACCAGAAATACTGAGGTGTTGCCAAATAAAGTGAAAATGAACATCATGGCAGACAAATTACAATCCCTATGCAAAGAGGAGAGAGTGAGGAAATGAGTTGCATCATTCTACCTCTATTGATGACTTCAATGCAGCCGAGAAAAGAAGAAATCAATGTGTCTAGTTTGAAGGTGATTAGTGAATTAAGGATGTTGGATAGTCACAGAACCAGGCTCAAGCGTCAGAAAGGAAAAGATTGAGTAAAGAAAAATGATAAGGGAGTAAGAGAGTAGCTACCTTGTTGGTGGGGCAGTAAATGCCACAGTGGCAATTGCTTTGAAAAGTCAAGTATGCCCTTAAGGGCATTTCTGTCCATTAAAATTGCTACAGCTCCAAATCCCCATTTCCTATATAAGAGACCCCAGCTCTCCATACAAAAAAGAGGAGGGAGAGGAAAAGGGAGAGAGAAGAGCAAAGAATACACAGAGAGAAGCCAGTTTGATCCCCTTTCACATAGCATCTTAAACTCTTCACACTTGCACTGCACAGCTCATGTGTTGAGCACCTAGGAATAGAGAGGAAACAATAAGACTCCTGTAACCAGTGTGAGAGAAAAATAGTAAAGCTTGGTGTTTGTTGAAACTACAAAATGTAAGTTTAAGCAGTTGTCTTGGTCTCTTTGTTCATAGAGATCAAGGCATATGATTGTTAGTGCAATATGTATACAGTTTGCTCTCTCTATATTTCTTTTACCTTTTTTTTTTTCTTTTCCTGTTTACCCCAGCACTTCATTAGACTTGTTCGCTTCTTCCTTTCTTTTTTTTTTTACTGTATAAGTAACAAAGTTTAATGAGATAAAAAAAAAACCACAACAAACACAACATATCAATGAAATTGCCAAAGGACAGCAGGTACCTTCCAATGCCTCAAGCCATGAAGACCATCCAGAGAGAGAATAAGCTCTCTGGATTGAAGACATCTCAGAGAGAGAATAAGCTCTCTGAGACATGCCTTGTGAAGAACATCCAGGGAGAGAATAAGCTCCCTGGAATAAAACCCTTTTGAGTGAGAATAAGCACTCAAATGGTGTCTCTTCATCAACTTCATCAGCCCTATTGCATCACCACCTAAGCCAATGCTAAACCCCTCTCTTGCCTTGCCAAAACCAAGCCAAACCAAACTGTTATGCTGCCCAATTCCTGACAATACCTAATCCCTCAATAAACAGCCCCCCCTCCATACATATTTGTTGCCCAATTCTAGCCTCTATGACTGCCATTGAACCTATGATAAATCATTCTCTCACTTTCCTCATGTTCATGGTCAATTGCACCTCATGTCATTCCTACAAATATTTCTATCAGTTCTTGTGAAACCTTGGCCTATTAAAGAACCCCTGCCATTGTCCCATCTGAGTTGATTAAACAAAAAGAAAAACAAACTTCCACTTTGTCAACTCACAGCTATATTCATGGCAAGCCGCCTGATTTTATCAATGCTTCTCTAACAACCAGCTCATGACCAACTAAACCTACATGCTCCCCTATGCCCCACCATTACCTATTACACCCCAATCAATCAATCCATGAGTTTCCAACAGAAATTACAATCCCTAGTATCCCCCCCTCAAAGGAAAACCCATCAAACCGCCATGATAGAGAGTGAATTCAGCATTGATGCAATAACCATGTTGTATAATATGTTGATCAGTTTCATGGTCACATCCATTCTCACTCAAAATGTCAAACTCAGACCTCGATGAAATGCCATACCATGGAATCAACAGGTTACCTGGCTTCATACATGAGTCACTATGTTCTTAAACCTATCCATAGTTGTCAGAAAGTCACCATTAATAACTCACCACCATGGCTAGAATCGTGCTAAAGCAAAACACCATGCCAAAAGCCTCTATCATCCAAATTGGCCTTGCACTAAGCTCTCGGAAGGTGACATGATGCCGCCCGGTCGTGTAATTTGATGTCGACACCACCACAGAGACGCAATTCTCACTAACCCTCACCAAAACCCTAATCGCAAGAGGGGAAGCCAATTGCAACAAAGGAGAAGTCTCTACATCCGATAATCGAGTATCTTAGCATCAGGAAGTTACCGTGACACTAGGCAATCCCTTCCCATCACTTGAGTGGTCCTCAATCAGCTTAATCCAGCGGCCATGGCGGAACATCTTTGGTCAGATCGAAAGAGGGAGAAAAGAGAAAGGAAGAAGGGAGTCGTTTATGTCCCAAACTTCCGTGAACTCGGCGCATGAAGACCTAGTCATTGACCATAGGTCCCATGAGTTGAAGATTGCATTGGCCTACGGAATACCTGATCCATGGAGCTGACGGATCATTTCCCATGTAACAGCCCCCATTTCCTTTGATCTCCTGCGACATCTTCATATGGCGAATCACTGACGCGAAGAAAGGACCAATATTATGATGACACCTGTCCCCTCTGTTAAACGACACCAAAATAGCGCTTATTCTCTTCGCGTATTGAATTGGCCCAATAAAATCTTGCCACGTGTACCCCTTTGGTGACATGGACCAATCATATTGCTGGAAACCTTTAAAAATCCACAGAAAATCAACCGTAGCTCAGAAAAATACAAATCCAATTTCTATGAACTCAGAAAATCATGAGGAATTTAACCATACTAAGACCCTGGCCAAACTCATGCCGAAACCCAACCTAGAACATTTACAAAAGAAAGATCCAGAACCTGACCAGTCAGAGATTGCCACGTCACTCCCAGGATTATTCTAGAACCAGAAAACTTCCAAAATTCACCAAAAATCCTAGGAAACCCAGAAAAACATGAGGAAAATTCCTGTAAATCCAGAAAATTACAAGAAATTTAATTCTGCTGAAATCATAACCAAAATCAGGACCAAACCATTTTTAACCTTTTAAATGGTCAACCAAGACTTGCTGCCTCAGCAGAAGCTTTGAAAATCCACCAAAAATCACAGGAAACTCAGAAAATTACATGGAAAATCCCTGTGAACCCAGAAAAATATGAGGAACTCAACTGTATCAAGGATTTTGCCGAAACCCGACAGATGACATACTTGGTACCACAGCTACACCAAGGCCGCTGCCAAAACCTAAAACCCACATACCCTAAACCTTTCAGATCAAACCGATAAAGGGATGGACAATACTCTAATGCCAAGCCAAAACCCAAAACTCAGTAAAGCCAATAAACCAATCCCTAAAGAGACCCGGCAGGGCGAAACCCGGAAATGTCTGAGCAGGACTAGATCGGGTAAAACCCTGAAACTCCATGACCAATTCTGATGACCATCAAAACCCCAAAAGAATTAAGTTCAATGTTGAGAACCAGATTAGGGACTCAAAATCCCTTTTCAGAAAAATAGGAATAACCCAATTCCACCAGAAACAACCCTGTACCCCGGTAAACCCAGAGCCTGACGAGGACGGAACCTATCAACCGAGGAACAGACCAACTCAACAAGGTGCACCAATCAACCAAAACCCCAACACTGGAATACCCAGAACAAAAAAAATGAATAGTCTTGTACCACGAGTAACCCAGATCCTGACAAGACTGGCACCCTATTACCCGAGGAACAGACCAACCAAGGCTCAAATAAACCCAAAACCAAAACCAAAACAGCACTGAACCACGGAGAAACCAAGTCCTGACAAGATTGGAACCAAACAACCGAGGAACAGTCCTACCCAACCTAGCGGAAACCTAAACAAACAATCTCTGGTCGTAAACGAAAAAGGTCGAATTGAGACTACACACACATACTGATCGTATTTCGCCAATGCGGTCAAGTGACCTCAATCTGAGAGCAAACAACAAGAAAGCTAAGGCCAATATTTCATTTGGGAAGATGAAATTAGAAACGATGCGAAGTTAAGTTTCTGAGCATCTAAGCCAAAACCTTTCGACCCCGGTTACCCGAATTGTCAGTGGATTTGATTTGGATAACCAACCGACTAAAAAGAGCATTAAACCGGCCGTCTGGGATGACTTGAGGAACCATTTCAGATACCATAAACCCTGGCTATTTAAGCAGCAAGACTCGGGTAGTTTTGTGATAGGGACAAGATCCACCCAAAAACCCCTGATATTCAAAACCTTTAATTGAATAGATCCGCAACAGGGATATCCCAAGGGAATAACTCAGGAATCCTTCCTAAAAACACACCAATCTTCGTCTTTCAGAACCATAACCTGATGGACCACATTTCAAGACTCTGGCGCCCAGCCAAACATATCAACCAACCTTGGGTAGCTACATGAGTCCCCTCTTCAGAGACAAGCCTCAAATTGACCTCATGAGATAATTCGGATGTGTCATGACCCATGAACCAACCTCAGGAGACAATTTGAACAAGTCACTGGCCCCCTCCCGATTCTGGCGTCCGGCCAAACATATAATCCAGTTCCGGATGACTACTTGAATCCCCCTTCTAAATATGAACTTCATATCGCCCTCATGAAAGCAGCTTGGAAAATCTGCGACCACCAAGTTGTCGGTAGGAGACGATTTGAACAGTCAACACCCAAATCGTAATGCTCTTAAGGCTGGTCAGATCAACGAAGAATTTGATCTGGGGAGCCGCCCCTCGCGCTTAACCGGGACTCAGTATAGAACAACCCAAGGCACATGCTGGATCCTCAGAACATCAATACGCCAAGGCCCGATGTTTCCAACCAACTTGACACCCTAGCCAGAAACCAGGAACCAAGTTATCAACATCTGACTGGCAATCAGATGGACCTCTCCAATGATTCGATTGATCACCGAGTCATCTACCCTCTAACTAGACCCACTTGGCCGGCAACCAGGTGCATACTGCATTTTTCTCCACCCCAACTCCAAGCATCACGCTCGTATCTCTGACGGGCGGCTAACTCTGCATCATACTGGCATCCACCCCAAATTTTCGGTTGGCTACCGAAGTGCTTACCGACGAGGTCGAGGCACATCAACTCTTAGTGGGAGTCAGACCATGATATCTTGATCAGGTGATTAAGATGTCTGCCATATACTCTATGCCAACGGATGAGTATAACCTCGATGTGCGAGACTGCCAGAGTGGTTCTGTCTCAAGCGTCACCCGCGCACCTCAATAACGCCCTTTACAGTCAGGCGTTAGACTGTTATCAGGAACAATAATCAGGGACATGATGATAACAGATAGAATGGCCGATATTACCGTCGCCGACTGGTATCGAGTCATTCACCCGTTCTCAGGAAAACGACCAACCTAAAAATTCCCAAAAACGAGCCTTATAACCAACCACATTGAACTTTCTTCCCCGAAGCTCAGACCCGAACAAGGTCTATGCGAATCCTCTCCAAGTCATCAGAATCCAAATAGGAGTCTAACTCAGATTCCTTATATCCTCAAATCCCAAATTCCTCATAGTTTCCTCATAATAACTATCAAGTGGCAAGAACTCAAACTCCTCACGTCAGAATCCGAAAATCGAGATAACTTCCAGCAATCAAGGGCCCAAGCCAAATAGAGAATACCAGGCCAACATCAATTGAAGGGCATCGAGCCGAAACCTCTACAAAAGGCAACAACCCAACAGCTACCAAGGCAACTCCAAAACCAAGGGCACGAAACCAACTGTCCTGCGATCAAATCCATTGATATGTCAGAAAACAACAAAAAAGGAGAAATAACCCCAAAACAAAAAAGAAAAGAAGAATAACCCCAAAAACAACAAAAAAACTAGAAAAACTCAAAACACCAAAAATAGAAATAAGTCTTTTAGCCACCCCGTAAACGCTAATTGTGTTAGTCGATTCCCTAGCTGTTTAAAGACATAGAATCCATCGATATCCCTTTGAGTTTCCAGATCTAGAGGTTCTCTTGACCATGTCAGAGGTAATTAACAGTAGGGGCTTGCGCCTACTGGAATAACTGACGAACCCCCCAAATAATAAACTCTCGTGGGAAGCATTAAGGCTGTACAGTTGTCTCACCCGTAAAGGAGACAGCCGTATCGTGACCTTAAGGCCCGCGAGAGGTATCTGATCCGTATGCTTTTTCCGCCCTCAGTCCGCCATAAACGGGCACCGTCACTCAACAAACCGGGAGGGCGCCGAAAGGCGCGAGACAACTATATACTCATAACAATATGTAACATGTACAAAATGTTAAAAAAAAGAAAGGAAAAAGAAAAAGAAAACTGTTGTAACAGTTTTACTGTTTTACCCTCCAAGAGAAAAGTATTAAATTAAAAGTATGTCTTTTGCTCATGATAAAACCAAATTTCCGTGGACAATCAGATATGTGGGTTAGTGTGTCATGATCTGACTTTGTAATTTTGGATAATTTGGATAAATTGAGAAGAATTTGAGAGAGAAGAGAAGATTGAGAGATGAGAAAAGAGGATCAGAAGAGGGAAGAAGAGAGAACAGTGAGATACAGCGAGAAATTCAATTGTATTCAATTCTTGATTCCTCCCTAAAGTTTACAAGACATCCTTATATAGCTATACGCTTGACTATTGGAGAGAAATTACAGTTTAACACTAACTAACAGTAAAGAATTAGTTAACTGGAGCCACGTCAGCATCAACTGTAACTGCCTAATGAGCTTAGCGACTTCAGCTCCAATCTGTCTCCTGTTATGGGCCTCTCTGGGCCTTTCTTCATAAGCTGGCCCATTTGATATTCCCTTAAAATCTGAAGCTCTTCTCGTCCCTTCTCTGGCCTACTGGTCCCACCATTCAGCAATACAGTTCTCATGTCAGTATTATCAGTACATGACATTCCACCCTCCATGAAAGAATCCTTGTCCTCAAGGATTAATTGAAAATACCTCCTTATAATGGAATTGTGATCCTTCCTTGTCCTTTCTTTCTTGACCCAACTAAGCTGCTTGGCAAGCGTTTGCAGTACTTCATCAACCTCTCCCTTAAGTTGACTCACTTCAATTTTTTTATTGACCATCTCCTTGACTATTATTTTCTGGCATGGTTGCAATTCAAGGTACATCCATGCTTCCATCTCAATTTGTATCTCAATATGTCGATGTTCATCCACCAGATTGACATTTTTACCCTCAAATTGAGGAGATTCAACAATGAAGCTCAGTGTAGTATCAGACCCTACTTCTTCTAAATTCCTTTCTTTGTTTATTCTCTTGATAAGCATTTGAATCTCAGCATCTTTCCATTTCTTAGACACTTTCCTTCCATAGATTCCCACTGATAGCTCCTGGACCCTTCTTCTTTGTTCAATGATTGATAAATCTGTTAACACTTCAGCACTTTCATTTTGTATAAAAATAAGGAAACATTGTTGAAAATTCAAGTGCATCCCGGTGCTCTTATTGAAGTTTCTTCCAATCCATTCACAGGTCTCCACAAAGTGCTGCATCAATTCATTCATGCTGATAGGCGTTTCTTCATTATTGATTTTGTAACTTGGTAAGAGTTTCTTCATTATTGATCCTTCCAAACTGATAGGCGTCACTTCTCCGTTCAAGCTGAACTCTTCCTTCTCAAAAATGTGAGCATCAATAATCATATTGTCATCCCTTGTTAATCCATCTGACACCGATCTTATGCCACCTCCCTTCAACATCAATTTTCTAATGCTCCTCTCATTTTGCAAACCACTTACTACCAACACTTGCAACTTAGCACCTTGTCCTGGAAACCTCATTGATTGAACCTCTTTGGTATTATTGGCGGCAAGTAGTGAGCTTAATGCTTCTATATCTATAACTTCGAGTATGCCTTCTCACACTTGTTATGGTTTCATTTATTTTCTCTTGGGACGATCCTTCACTGTCATTTGGTTGCAATTTGTATGCCACTTCACTTATTTCTGCATCATTATTTTTCTTCATTCTCTCATGTGTTACATCTACAGTATGGCAAGGTACTTCAAATTGTTGCTTCTGGAGTTGGTATGAGAGTGACATGATTTGGATACAGTATTATCAGTACATGACATAGTGGGTATTCCTACAAATGGATACAATACAACACAGTTGAACTCGGCGCGGCGGTATTTATGGGGCCTTCAGTAGAGGAGGAGCCCACAGTTATGTTGGGGTTGGGCTGAATTCGACAGGGAGAGAACAGTGGAAAAAAGGAAACGGGAAAGACGATGCAGAGGGTCCGGTCTGTGTTGTTTCGTGGGATAGTTTCATCAAACTCCAGGTTGATTCCACCCCCCAATCAGGTGTACCGAATAAACGAAAACACTTTGGGCTTCTTGTGTTTGGGTAACACTCTCTCTCCGATTTATATGCTCCTATATGGCTATATCTTATTAAAAGTTGTGATCAACAAGATTTAATTATCGGCTAAGATTGATGATTTTATTTTGGAAAAAGTCCGTAATGAAATGTTAATACTAGAGTTTTTTTTTTTTTTTTTTTGAAAGAAGCCAAAAGGCCTGCATGCTTTACTGATGCAATGTTAATACTAGAGTTAATGTTAATGCAAGTATTTCCTACATTCAGATCCTGATTAGTTCCTCATCGCTAGTTATGCATACTAACTGTTCGATAAAATTCCACCAGGATTAATTTGATCAATAATAAAGGAGATTCAACAAATCAAACCTGGAAAACAGGACATATGAAGTACGAAGGTATGCCTTTGTCATCAAGTTGTGATTTGAAACGTGGTGACACTGATAATGAAGCAGCCTTCATCAAGGATTCAAGCAGCTTCCATTCACTCTCCAAATTGGCGCGCTTCCTCCTGTGGGTTTGAGCACATCGCAGCCCAAGATTGGCCAATTGCATGGCTTGTACAAAGGGCCACTTTCCAGCTGAGTCGTCTATAATCAAATGCAGGGAATCCGTCTTAATGGCATCCTCCACATCAGCTGCTATGTTTAATGGAGGTTTCCCGGTTAATAGTTGAAGGACGATTATACCAAACGAGTATACATCAGATTTTACAGTTAGTTCTCCGCTGCTCAGAAATTCTGGGTCCATGTAGGCAAATGTTCCCCTAGGGTGTTCGGTGTGGTACACAAAGGTGTTTTTGTTGCCAAAGTCACTGAGCTTACTAACCATGTTGGCATCTAGGAGAATCTTTCCTGGCTTGAGGTCTCCATGGACAATTGGATTGGGGTTGTTCGAGTGAAGGAACAAGAGAGCACAGCAGATTTCACCGATGATACGTGTTCGCACCTGCCATGTGAGTGGTGGAGTACCACCTTGACATGCAAGTCGATCTTCAAGGCTACCATTAGGTAAATACTCGTAGATTAGAGCTAACTTTTCGGAGCATACTCCGAAAAGGGTAACAAGGTTGGGGTGTCTGATTTTGCCTACGATAGCAACCTATTAGTGACAAATAATAAAAACATGAGTTAGTCTAGATAAGCTATTTCAATTGTTAGAAAACTAATATTGGTTTGACATGCTAAGTAATTCTTTTGCTATATCATCCAAAATAATTATTCATTTTTTTTCCTTTTGCATTGACATATTCATACCAAGTCATGTGACTGGTTGGTTTTAATGAAGTTACCTCCTGTTCAAATTCTGTTCTGCCTTGTAGTCTTTGAGGATGCAGCATCTTTATAGCAACCATAGTTTTGCGCAAAAAGCCTTTGTAGACACAACCAAAACTTCCTTCTCCAATCTTATGTAAATTGCTGAAGTTCTCAGTTGCCAGTTGAAGCTCTAACAACAAAAACTCAGAGAACGCAGCATATGATCCACAACCAGAACTATTAGATAATTCTTCAACTTCTTTAACCGCATTATCTCTTTCCTCTTGCAATTTTCTATTTTTTTCTTGCAGCAAATCTATCTGTCTTTGAATCATTTTTATCTCCTGCTTGTTTAAACTCTCTGCTTCTTGCTTTTCTTTCTGAAAATTGCAAATCAATTGGAGAGATTATGATCTTTGAATCATTACAGAAATTATGTAAAACCCATGAGAGATATATTATTATTTGCATCCTTCGACCTCTTCGGCAGTGCCATATAGACATAGTCCTCCATCTGACCCCACGTCAACCTTCTCCACCTGACCAGACTCGTCCATCTCCTATATTAGAGAGAGAGAGAGAAAGGTAATGGAAGGGCTTAGGATGACTTTGCTTCATACAATACATGCAGGATTGTTAATTTATATAGGATGAATTGAATATTTATTGCATGGTGTTTCTATGTGCATCCAAAATTTTGTAGATATATGGTATTGAATTTCAAATAATTACATAAATCATTTTTAGAAATAGTAACAATTTTAGTGTCGTTTATCTAAGGATTTTTTTTTAATCTCTTTAATTGTTGTCATATTTATGGGACGAGACTCGAGGAGCTTCTGACTTGACTGTTGGATACTGCTCCCAGTGGTACTCGGCTCCAAGTTGGAATAAAATGCCTCTTATTTGTTGGGAAGAGGCTCAGAGCATATGCCGTGATTGGTTCTTTTTAAACTCCTATTTTTCTATTGTTTTTATGGGAGCTACTCAGCTCCGAAGTCTTTTCAACTGCAAAATCAATGTCTTTTCTATTTTATGAATGAGCAGGGTTGCAATGCTAACATTTTAGTTGCCCAAAATGTTAACATTCTATTAATCAGTTATTTTTTCAAAAATTAAAATTGCAACGTCAAATTCAAACCGTTCATCTTATTTAATTTAACGACCGATGCATTTTCATATAAGTTTTGTAAATTTTAGAGTTTATTTGATACTCCATCAAGAGGTAGAAAAATAAACGAACCTTATTAATTATGATAGATTCATTCTAATACGTTCATATTTTAGCCTTTGATGAAGTATCAAATAAATTCCAAAATTTACAAAACTTATATGAAAACTCATCGGTCGTTAAATTAAATAAGATGAACGGTTTGGATTTGACGTAGCAATTTTATATTTTGAAAAAGTAACGAAATAATATAATGTTGGCATTTGGGCAACCGAAATGTTAACATTGAACCTTGCTTTTTATGAATTTACAAAAGACAAGAAAAGTTTATACTATTAAATTCATTGAAAAGGCAAATTGATAAAATTGCAGTCAAGAATTTTTTTTTTACACCTTATGAAAAAACTTAGGCCGAATATATAGATTTGGCATATAATAGAAGTCCAACAAATTTAAAAAAAAAAATACACTAGTATTATCATTTTTCATTCCAAGTAAAGAAAGAAATTAAAAATATCATTCTATTAATGATTGACCCAGAAAAAAATTTGTTTATTATAAAATATTCATTACAACCAATTAAAATAGTATTTAATTAGTCCAAAATAATACCTTACTTATTAAGCATTATCCAAATTAGATATGGTGCACAAAATATAATAAAAAAATGTACCTCAGTAAAGCAAGTATCATCCACATCGCTTGGAACGTTCTGTTGGAGTTGACCACATCCATCAGCAAGACCTGCAGGCTCTCTTTTTGTTTCTGATAGCCGTCTTTTAACTTCTGGCTTCAAGGTCTCAAGCTCTTCTATAGCACTCAGCAATTTCTGTCAAAGTGACATATGACTCAATTCAGTATGTAAAGATTTCAACATATCTAATTATCTCCTTCAAAAATATTTGCGTTGCATTTAAAGTAAAATCAAACTCAAGGTTGCCTTAACATAAATGATGAGATGACTTGAGCAAAAATTAGAAAATCATAAAAATCAAAGAGAAACATTCCAAATTTACCAATTTGAAACGCTTCCTTTCACTTTTCAGAGAGCAACGATAATCCCTATGGTCCGGTATTGTCTCGACTATTAGACTACAAGAAAAATGAAATCATAAAGTACCATCAAATTAAAGTAAAATTAACAAATTTTAGTGGAAGTCAGTAATAATAATAAAAATATTTACATATCAGAGCAATTGGGTTTACCTTGACAAACGTAAAAGGTTTATATACAAGTCAATTATGTTCTTCTCGGCACGATGTATGTTAGCCTGAAAGAACAATATTAATACCAAATATACATTAGAGGATACATTGAATATGACGTATTTGTAGCCTGCCTATGTTCTATTTATAGGAGATCACTTGCAAACGAATTATGCATTTGATGAAACTGGCAAACTTGTTCATCCAATGTGTAAGCATATTTCATTATTATTATTTTTATTTTTACTTGACAACTTGAGTCTTTCTGGCGTTGGTTGAAGGAATTATATCTTTTTTGTAATCTTTGAAAGATGGAAAAAAATATATCACATTCATCCAATTCTTTTTGAACATGACCTATGTGTATGTTACTAAATAAAGGTACGGTAGCAAAGAAAAAAATATTCCAAATAAAGGTCTTGGACTTTTATTTGGAGTTAAAACTATGCCACGGACTCAAATAATGTATTTAAAAAATCAATGATACAGATTGTCTACAAAGGATTTGATACACTCTTGAGTTAGAACTTGCATATTTTTGAATTGGTGTATTTATAAGTAATAGGAATAGGGATAAAAATTGTTCATATTTTTATCTATTGTATCATTCTATTCTTCCATTTTTCATTTTTACCCTTCACATATAAATAACTTAATTAAGATCGTGACGTATAAATAACTTAAATTTACCTGTCTGATCAAATCAACTGCCATTTCGTAGTAGAAAGACAGAGCGATTCGGTTGTCAACATCGACCTTTCTGGTGCTTGTCTGTATGTAGTTTGACATTTGTCAGTGAAACACTTATAATCTCAACTATATCTGGTAGGATTTTGGTTGTGATTGCGGCCGTCGGGGGTAGCCTTAAATGGCAGGGACAAAGAAAGGGGAAAGCACGCAAGGTTTTTGCAAGTTGCAACGAAAGGAAAGAAAGACACTTTTTACGGAGGAAATAAAATAAATACGTACTCTCCATTAAATACTAATATAATTTGGTGAGTTGGTGACTTGGTGTGGTGGTTCGTTCTTTGTTAATTGTTATCTTAGACCACAAAAGTCATCCCTCCTGCAATTTTTATTGTTTTCTTTTTCCGAAATAAAACCCCAGCCTTATCCAACTGAACCATGAAATTAATTTTTTTTTAGATAAATTGGAGTTCAAACCTCCCAACTTATTTTTAAATTAAATGCCTATAAAAGATCCCCAGGCTCCAGCCAGGTTTCGAACCTACGATCTCTCACTTGAGATGCATTGCTCTTTGCCACTAGATCAAGAGATGGTTCTCCTGAAATTTATTTTTTATCCAACTGAAATAAAAAAATAACAATTTTTATTGTTATCTTTACAATTTAATTTTGTAAAGAACATTTCAAAACTCAAAATTAAATTGTAATTTAAATGTATCTTTATAATAACTTAAAAGTGGCTGAAATTTGTTCAAAAAAATATTGATTTGGTTCAGTTCCATCTTTAATAACATACTGATATATGAAGTTGTTCTTTCTTTGTGCATTTCCTCTGGTGAGACGTATGTGGATTTCTTTTTTTGTTTTGTTGCATTGTCACTAAAATTACAATTTCATTTTGAGTTTAGTATAGAAAAATATTTTCTTTTAATATTGTTTCCTTATTTCCTCTTCTAAATAACATTATTTATTTTTTTGGATACAAAAACTTTGTGCTAACCTCAAGCAACTACAAATCAATATTTCAGATTCTTTCAGAGTTCCTTTTAATATGAAAGGCAAGGCTTGACATTGAAGGAGGGATTCAAAGCGTCGCGGAAAAAACGGAGTCAGAAACGTGTCAGGAGAGAGTGGCGAAGAATTAATCGCTTTAATTGCCGTGTCACAAAGGTAGGGTATTTTGCGCGGAAGCTATAAACATAAAAGGGATGGGGCGCAGAACCTATAAACAATTCAATGAGGTACCATACAAATGTTTAGCGTTGAAACGGGTCAGATGTATAATCTATAATAATCGGTACACATAAAGTCGCTGGGTAAAACGCTGCAGAAATCGGAAAATTTTTAATTATACATTCTCGGACCTGAACGTGTCGGCAAAATTTTAGATTTTAGAAACAAATCAACGACGCCCACACATCTTTATTTATAATAATAAAATAATATTGATACTGATCCTGATTACGTATAGTGAAAGACAAAAGGGCCGGATCGGATTTCAAAGTACCGGACTTGACGGGTTTGGTGGAAGGGCCGGATCAGACCGGGTTAAGAAAAATGATCGAGATGGGACGAATTAGACGGGTTTGTATTTTGAAACACGAGAGCGGCCCTTTGAAAATCCGGCCCTTATAAGTCCTTGGGCCTTCTAGTCCTTCTAAAATAATGCCAATATTTAATTTTTTAATAGTTTTTTAATCTCTAAAGTCTCATCATGATCAAATAGTTACTACTATTGAACGATTAGGTCGGATCCGGCCCTTCAACATCCGTCTTTGAAAAAAATTAGACCCGACCCTTTCAAAATCCGGCCCTTCTAGACCCCTGTCTATTGAAAAGCCATTCGAAGGACCGGTCCGGTCCGGATTTTAAGATGGTCTTCCAAAAGACGGGCCAAAGGCCAAGGATTTTTGAACTATCACTAATTACGTACTACAACAAATGGTTAAGACTTCATTTATGATCATGACGCGAGATCCTAAAACTCACTAAAATGGGTTCGTGTCAGATTTCATTGGAACTGATTTCCCCGTTCGGCTCTCTTTATTTCTTCCTTTTTTTTTAAAAATGAAATCATTTTGGATTTAGAGCAAGATTACATTTGATCACAAATGGATCCATTGATACACCCGACTAAATAACAGCTCAGAATACAATATATTTAATGCACGAAACTCAAAATATTGTTCAGATCAAACAGGATTGTATTTTGATTGACAGGACAGCAGAAAATTAATATAATGTTGGAGTTTCTACAAATACATCATTGGTCAGGTTAAGTAGAAGCTGACTCTGATTGTCTGTAATTTGCTGATAATACCAGAGTCTAAGGCCCTGTGATAGAATCGAGGATAATGAATTGTATTATGAATCGTATCATTACAATCAATACAATGAGTTATATAAATACCCAGCTGAGACAAAACTAACGACAGCTAAACATCTCCAGTTGTACCTAATGGAGAACTCCAGTACTCTACCTAATAGCCCCCCCCGCAAGCTGAAGGTACTGGACACACCATCAGCTTGTTTTTAATGGAGAGAAACCACGCAGACGTTAATCCTTTAGTCAATCCATCCGCTATCTGATCTCTGGAGCTGATAAACTTTACCAACAATTGTCCAGCTACTACCTTCTCACGAATGAAGTGAAAATCAATCTCGACATGTTTAGTACGAGCATGATACATTGGATTTGAAGCAAGATATGAAGCCCCTATGTTATCACACCACAGCACAGGAGGTTGAGATAAATGCTGATGCAATTCTTGCAAAATATGTTGAATCCAGATGACTTCTGCGCCTGCCAAGGCTAAGCTGCGGTACTCAGCCTCAGTGCTGGATTTAGCAACCGTAGGTTGTTTCTTTGAGCTCCAAGAAATGATGTTGTTGCCCAAATAAACACAGAAGGCAGAAGTCGAACGGCGATCATCAGGGCAACCAGCCCAATCAGAGTCAGAATACGCATGGAGATTAAGAGAATTTGAAGCTTTGAACAGAAGGCCATGATCAATTGTCCCTCTGAGATAGCGTAGAATTCGCTTGACAGCACTCCAGTGGGTAGTAGTAGGATTATGCATAAATTGAGAGCACTTGTTTACTGGAAAGGTGATGCCTGGGCGTGTTATAGTTACATACTGTAATGCACCCACAACCGCTCTGTAAAGCCTTGGATCATGGAAAGGATCACCATCAAATTGAGAGATTGAAGTGTTTACCGCCATTGGAGTGGCAACAGGTTGGGCTAGATGCATGTGTGTGCGACACAGAAGCTCAGATATGTATTGCTTCTGTGACAAATGCAGCTCATTTGGGCTAGAACTGACTGCTATTCCCAGAAAAAAATGCAGTGCTCCAAGATCCTTGAGAGGAAACCGAGATTGAAGATTGTTTACAACAGAAGCGATGCATCCCATGTCACTGCCAGTAATTATGATGTCGTCGACATAAATGAGTATCACCACTATTTTACCTTTGTTATTGAGAATGAAAAGAGAAGGATCAAACTTAGAGGAGTGAAACCCCATTTGAAGAAGAGATGCACTGAGCGTTTGAAACCAAGCTCTTGGCGATTGCTTAAGGCCATAAATTGCCTTTTTTAGTAGACACACATGGGAAGGAAGTTGAGGATTCACAAAGCCAGGGGGTTGACGCATGTACACGGTCTCAAGTAAGTCACCATTGAGAAACGCATTGTTCACATCCAACTGCCGGATAGGCCAGTGATGGGTCAGAGCAAGAGATAAAATTATGCGGATGGTGGTAGGTCGAATGACAGGACTGAAGGTGTCAAAGTAATCGACACCTTCCTCCTGAGTAAACCCTTGCGCTACTAATCGAGCTTTATAGCGCTCAATCGAACCATCAGCTTTCCTTTTTGTTTTAAAAATCCATTTACACCCAACCACATTGTGATTAGTAGGCGCCGGAACCAAAATCCAAGTTTTGTTTTGATCGAGAGCCTTCAGTTCTGACCTCATGGCATCTTGCCAATGTGGAATCTTATTTGCTTGAATGAAGGTAGTGGGGTCGGAGGTTGGAGGTGTAGTAGCTAAGAAGGCGGCAAAATCAGGGAATTGGCGACGCAGGCGTGTTTGATCTCGCAATCTCGTAGTCATATGATGAGTAGAAGTATTAGAATCAGGAGGGTTGGAAGAGGAAGAGGGAAGAGAGGATCGGGCAGGGGTACGGTCAGGTGCATTTGAAATTTTCGACCGTTGGAGATTACGGGCAAGCTGCCCGATAGTAATTTCAAGTGACTCGTCTGGCAGCTCATCAACTGGCCCATTAGGTGGCCCATTAGCTGGAGACTGAGGTAAAGAAGACGGCCCAACTGTATTGGAGCCGTAAGGAAAGGAATTGGGCCCAAATCGTATAGAGGCCGGAACCCAGAGATTGTAGTCAGCAGGATGAGAGTTATCAACATGTAATTGCTTTTGACGAAAGGGAAATACCTGCTCATGAAAAATGACATGTCTAGATACAAAAACACGGTCTGTTTGAGGTTGGTAACAACGATAACCCTTCTGAGAAAGAGCGTAACCAATAAACACGCAAGGAGTAGAGCGAGGTTGGAGTTTATGTTGATTATACGGACGAGTTAAAGGAAAACATTGGCAACCTAACACCTTGAGTTGCAGATAGTCTGGTTTTTTACTGAAAAGTAATTCAAAGGGAGAAACAATTGACGCATTGGCAGAAGGGGGGAGACGATTAATTAAAAACACAGTGCTAGCAAAAATCTCATCCCACAAAACCAAAGGTATACAACCGTGATTAATAATGGCCAAGGACAGTTCTAAAATGTGGCGATTTTTTCGCTCAGAAACCCCATTCTGCTCAGGGGTGTGAGGACAAGTCAATTGATGAACTATTTGTGGGAAGAGCCGACTAATAGGCTTAAATTCTGTACCACCATCGGTACGCAAGATTTTAATATTCCTACCAATCAAGTTTTCCACCTGAACCTTAAAATTGGAAAACACCTTGGCAACCTCATCTTTAGAGGCTAAGAAAAAAATCCAAGAAAATCTTGAGAAATCATCAATGAAAAGAACAAAATAACGAAAACCACTTGAAGAAAGTACAGGGGCAGGGCCCCAAACATCAGCATGAATCAATTCCAGAGGAGCATTAGTACTACTACAACTAGTGCTAAAAGGTAGCTTATTACACTTAGCCATTGAACAATCTTCACACAAAGATAAGGCAGAATTACTACAAGGCAAATTACAAGCAGTTAACAACCTCTTTGTAAGAGGTAAAGCTGGATGTCCTAGCCTAAAATGCCAGGTGTTTGCAGTCACTTTTTCTCCTAAGTAAGCTTTTGGAGCACAGTTTAAAGGAGCAGTAAGCAAGTAAAGACCACTAGATGCCTTGGCTTGGAGCAGCAATTGAGCAGTGTGGTAATCCTTAATCAAACAAAAACAAGTATGAAAGTCAATACTAATCCTATTATCATTCACCAGTTTGGAGATGCTAATCAAATTTTTGGTAAAAGAAGGTACACACAGAACATCATGCAACACAAGAGTAGTACTAGAAAAATGGAGAACAATAGAACCAATATGAGAAATGAGCATACCATTACCATCACCTATCTGCAGCTTATCAGACCCCTCATACTGTATAAAGTTTGACAAATTGTTGATGTCACTCGTGATATGGTGTGTGGCTCCAGAATCCAAGTACCATTCATTAGAAGAAGGAACACCAGCTCCTGTATGGGCTACATGTGCTTGAGGATTGACAGGTGGAGCAGGAGCAGCCTGAAAGGGACCCACATCATCTGTGTAACGCATGTCACACCTCCACCAACAGTTCCTAGCTGTATGCCCCTTCTTAAAGCAAATCTGACAAGCTTCAGTGGCAACTGGCACACTGTTGTCAGAACTGATTCTGGTCCCAGCATTGACAGGAGTAGGAAGCAAGGGCTGACTGTTAGATGGTCTGAAACCATTACCTCTGCCTCTGAAGCCCCCACCTCTACCTCTGAAACCACCACCTCTACCCCTGGGATTGTTAGGTGGTCTGACTTGATTGGTCTGATTGTTTGCATAGAATGCAGAAGGATTGGAAGAAGAAGGTAAGGATGACACCACTTGCTGCTGAGCATTGAGCAAAACCTCATGACTCAGTAGAAGTGACTGAGCCTCAAGAAAGGTAATAGGTTCCTGACGAGAATTAACCGCGACGACAAACGAATTGTAGTCGGAACCTAAACCCCCAAGAAGTTGCAAGACAAGATCTTCATCAGGCACAGATGCGCCAATGAAGGACAATTCATCAGAAAGTGCTCTAATCTGATTGATAAAATCAGAGCAAGAAGCACCCCTTTTGTTAAAGTCTGCAATTTTTTCTTCAATTCGGTGAGACGAGCGCGAGACGATGCCGAGAAGGTTTGATTGAGATAGCGCCAGAGTTCACCTGAGGTGGCACACGACACCACTTGCGCCAAGATCAGCTCTGAGAGAGAGGCACGAAGCCAAGCAAGAATCATCTGATCTTGCTTGTACCATGCAAGATAGTCGGGATTCGGCATTGATTGCCCCGTGAGAGAATCAAGAGAGGTTGAAGAGACAGGCGAAGAGGTAAGAAAAGAACTCAGGCCATAGGCATGGAGCAATGGTTCAATCTGCGATTTCCAGGCCAAGAAGTTGTTTCTTGACAACTTCGTGTGAATCGGAAGCGTGAGAAAAACAATCGAATTGGAATTGGAGGCTGTGAACTCTAAATTGAGATCACCCGATGGTGGATTTGAGGAATCGGAGGAAGTAGAGGACTTCGCCATTGTTAATTTGGGAGAGACGAAGGTAAGAAGAGTATAGAAGGGAAGAAAGAAGAAACGGATCGGAGGTGAGGCGATTAGCCTAAGTGTGTCTCTGATACCATGATAGAATCGAGGATAATGAATTGTATTATGAATCGTATCATTACAATCAATACAATGAGTTATATAAATACCCAGCTGAGACAAAACTAACGACAGCTAAACATCTCCAGTTGTACCTAATGGAGAACTCCAGTACTCTACCTAATACCCTGATCAAAATCTCACTTTTTTAACGTGGGATTTCATTTCATTTCATTTTGTTGGAAAATTCTTGATCAAAATGAACGAATTTGGTGTCATTTGGTTGGAATTCCTATGTAATTAGATCCAACGAAATCCTACGAAATCTTATGAAATCATTTGAATTGAATTGAAATCCCGTGAAAAAACCATTTTGATCAGGGCCTAAAACTGATTCGATGCTCAATCAACCTACATCAGAGTTCACCCAATTTGATCCACCTGTTCTCCACCTTGATTACATAACCTCAGCACTACTTGGCTTGTTTTTGTCAATGGTCCCTTCTGAACACAACAAAGTCAAGGTAGCTTGAGAAAAAAAAAAACAAAAAAACAAAACAAAAAACAAAAACAAAAACATACAAGAGTATAAAATTTCCACTGAGGCAACAGGAATAAAAGATATGTCCCGGCAGTAAACACCATATCAATTTGTGCCAAAACTAGGCAGAAAAAATTTCGAGTACCAACACTAGTAATAATCCTCAATAGACAACATTGCTTTCTTATACATTTGATCATAATTTATATCATACATTGAAGCATGCCTAGCTCGCAGATATCTTACACACAAATCTTAACAGTTGAGCAACAAAAAGGAAAATAACATGACACCAGGATGCACAATCACCACCACCACCACCATCAACAACAGCAACATTAAGTCCGAAAAAAGTTAGGGTATTCTAGAAATGAAATACAGGATGGACCGATAACCAAATTTAAATTTAGGTCATCTAGTCAGGCAGACAGATGCTACCACATGGCACAACGGGGAGCAATATACAACTACAATCATCAATGGACAAGGAAATACTTAACAGATAATTTTCTTACCTAGACAAGCAATAATTAAACTGGCCCCCTTTCCACCATATGCAGCAGCATAAGCTTCACGAAGCCCAGGCACATTCTTCTCATGGGGCACTACATATCTCTCAAGAAATTTGCTTTCAGATATCACAGAAGCACTCAAAAGACTGTATTTTTTATTCGAACCGTTGGCTTGCAATGCACTCAATATGGTATACCTTGGAACCAATACTCTTTCTACACTATACCCAAGTAGACAAGGTTGTGAAGCAATGTTTCTTGACTCAAACCCAGCTTTTCTGATAAGAAAGTCCATATTGGACTTCAATTTATCCTCAGAGAAAGCGAGTAAATTAGGGAACTTCAGAAAGGCAGCATGCACCTCTTCCTCTGACCAGCCATATGTTTCCATGAAAAACTCCAACTTCCTTTTTATTGTATCTTTGGTGCTACCACCAACTGCTTTTAACACGTACAGAAACTTTTTAGATCCCCTAAGAATTCCCAGCTCCTCAAATAGCTCAAGTGTCTGCCTCAAAGAATCTGGGCTTCGTTTCAAGCAGCAGCTTCTGACCCCAAGCAATGCCATAATGTGTTGATTGGATAAACCATATTCTTTCAATAAATTTATAACTGGAACAATATGCTTATCAATGTCGAACGCGAATAAGAAAGTGTTCACCTGAATCAGCTTGAGCAATGCCTCGTCAGTGTTGCCAACAAAATCTTTCCAGAAGAAGAGGCGTGAGAGAGTGTCTTTTAAACAAAGGACTGCTGGATTGTACCGGATCAACTGTACCAGTAATTCTCCAGAGAAGCCATTTTCCACGATTTGATGCACCTTTGGCTTCAGGGTCTTTTCCACATTGCAAGACAGAATAATTGGGTGGAGTGAAACAGCAGCCTTCATCTGGGAATCAGTCAAGCCAGTATCTTTGAGGAACTTTATGACTGCTTGGGGCCGGTCTGGGGATCTGATAGGTGTGAGGTGACGGTCATTGGAGCACTTAAGCGCTCGATCAGGGGAGAAGCCGAAGGAGGAGATGAGGTACTGGGCTATAAAAGGCAACTCCTTGTGGGGCTGGAGAGAAGCGGTTTGGATTTGGGTTTGGGTGGAAAGAGAGAAGCGGAGGAGAAGCGATAGATGGTGGTGGAATGGGGAAGAAGAAGAGGAGAAATGGAAATGGGAGGAGATGAGTCTCTTGGCCTTGCAGAGCTGGGAACACATGCTGGCACAGCACAGGTGAAAGCGGCGAGGTTTTGTGGGACGCGAAGCAGAAGCAGTAGCAGTACTGCAGACTTGGTTTTGATTTGACTGGATTTGGGCCTCAGACCAGACACCAGACGGAACCGGAACCAGGGTGAAGAGGTAATAAGAAATTAAATGACAGAAGGACGCGCGTCCTCAGCAGCCGTATAAAACGGCTGTACCAAACAGCCACCTCTTTTTTTTAAAAAAAAAATATTTACCAAATTTTAAAATTCAATATGATGAATCTAATTCGTTGATCTTATTCAATTTACGGAAGATGCATTTTTATATAAGTTTTATAAAATTTAGAGTCGATTTGATATTTGATTAAGTGATCAAATTATGAACGTATTAGAATTAATATGTGATAGTTAACCATATTCGTTTATTTGTTGACTATTTGATCTAGTATCAAATCAACTTCAAATTTTATAAAATTTATATAAAACACATCGTCCGTAAAATTAAATAAGTATCAACGGTTTGATTCAGCATTTGATTAATTTGTAAATATTAAAAAAAAAAAAAAGGTGACGGTTTGTACGGCCGTTTTATACGCTGCCGCTGAGGATCCCAGCGCGGGGAAGAGGAAGTGAGACCAAGTATCATAAGATGTATATTTTATTGGACCCACTTGACTTTATTTCGGATATGTAATTTTCGATATAAAAATGTTTATGAATTATTTTATCTAATATCCTAGTCTAAATAATAAGTAAATATTGGAATGAAATGAAATATATTTGATATAATCAAGTAAGCAAAATGGTTGATGTTGGTCAGTTTGTTCACAGAATATCAAATTTTTAAATTTCGGTTTTTTCGGTATGACGGTCCAGGCCCCCATGTTATTTCGGCGTTATTTCGATGTTATAACGGTAATATTACGGTGTAGTATTTTTTTTCAAAGTTTGACACACATCAATTTTATAACTATCAATTTATATGTTTATACATCTTCAATACTCCATACAAATAGCATACGACCATACCAAATTCAATATAATGCAATGTACCAATATTGAGTAGCAGTAGCAACTTGTACCAATTTAACAATAGTTCAATATTGAATACACAATTTAACAATAGTAGCAATAGCAGTTTGTTATTTCGCCGAAATAACTGAAATAACGCGTTATATCGCCGAAATAACTGAAATAACGCGTTACGTCATTTTCTCAATTAAGACTGTAACGTTCATGCGGTTTGACACAGAATACTGTTATTTCTGTTATTTCGCCGTTATTTCGCCGAAATTTAGAAGCTTGCAAAATATACATTAAATCATATCATGATCGTTCTTAAAATTTTCCCTCTACTCGTACCTCACAGAATCAATTAAAGAGAAATTTTTACCTCACAAAATCAATTAAAGAGAAATTTTTATGTATATTTTTACATAAATATTTGTATGTTCTTACTTATGTATCATTGAAAGTATTCTACATCACAAACTGACTCGCCAAATATCCATAATTAGGTATTTCGGTTTTTTCACATTAAAATTCGGGAGTTCTTTTTGCAAAAGAAAGTGCCCTGATTAATTCCTCTCCCATCGGTCCCAAAAATGTCCTTCCCACTTTGGTCCTCTCACAGTCGCAGATGGATTGAACCCTCAACCGTAAACAAAACGGTGGAGCGAAAATATGGTTTTGCTTCCACTATCTCGATTTCTATTCTTCCGACCAGGTATTTCTTTTGTCGCGAGTTTCTATTAGCTAGACCTGTACAATGAATTTCAGCTTTTCTTCTCTTTTTGGTAGCTAGAAAAGTAGAAAGTATTTCGCTTCAAAAATAATAAAAAAAGCAAGTGCTAAGAAAAGTAGACTGGGACTCAGTAATTCCTTCTTATTTTTCGAAACGGGAGTCTTTCTGATGCTTTTGTATTTTGATTTCCTAGTTGCCTTTAGATTATTGCAAATCTCATGGCCTAATGATGAATGAAATGGTATACCAACGGAAATCTGAAATCTATGTTCTCTGTTGAAGCCTGAAAAACTTGGTTCTTTTGGGATGGAGAAGATTAGATCCAACGAAATCCCATGTTAAAAAAAATGGATTTTGAATATGGATAAATTGCTTGTTCTTGAGCAAGAATTATGTTACTAAGCCTGTGCTCAAATGTGTTTGTTGTTTCATTGAGAAAGGGGAGAGAGAGAGAGAAGAGATGAGATTTCTATCAGCTTTTATTCTGGATCCAGATTATCAGACCTAACCCTAACTCTAAACCCTTAACCCTTGATTTCAATTTTTCTGGGCTCCAGAGAACATAGTGTGTTGAAATACCAAATGTTTTTACTGAAGGCCTCAATAATTGTTTCTGATAAATTTATTTATTTTGTTATCATGGATATGTAATATGTATTTTTTTGCTCTCTCAATTTGCATTTTCATTTTTTTTTTCTTTCTTGTTAATTTTAGGTCTCAATTTTATATTGAAGTTAGTGGTGCTAGGTTAACAACAACTTTTTGGTCAGTCAACGTCTGGCCATTTGCCCATTTATTTTGATAAAAGAACTTGCTTTTTTTTTTCTCTCTGTAAAGTTTTATAACATATACTGATATGAAAACAATTTCGCTTTTTTGGGTCTTTTTTAACTAATTTTTAGTTTCTGAGATTTGGTTACTCCGAAGTAGTATGGAAGTGGATGGTAACTCTTTTTTGTAGTAGCTTTGTGTTGTTAGTCATAGTCACTAGCATTGAGTATTAAATGGAGAGACATAACTATACGTGTGTAGCTTTGCAATCTACGTATGTATGTAGAGAAATAGTACATTTGAGTAAATTTTGTGAATTTAAGAAGTTCCAGTGCAAAATTTTCATTTGAAAAGTTATACTCTTGTATTAGAAATAGTATTTTGCTATATCTTGCTAGAGGAATAATAAAATGGCAAGTGAGGAGAAATGTAGACAGGGACTCAGCACTTCCTCTGGGGGAATGATGATCTAGTCAAAATGGGAATCTCTCTGATGCTTTTATATCTTTCAGATTGGCACTTAGATCTTTGATTTTGCAAAAAGTAAATTTTTGCAACCTGTTATTGTGTTTGCTAGTTTAACTAACCCTTCATTGTTCTCTTTAGTTTGAGTCCTTTCACTTGCCCTTATGTAAATTTAACTCCAATTTTTGCAAGCTTCATGGCCTAGTGATGAATCAAGTGGTATAAGAATGGAAATCTGAAATCTATGTTCTTTGTTGAAGCCTGAAAAAGAAAATAGATGTATAGAAAGAGAGAGAGAGAAATAGAAATGCTTTAATTCTTTATCTGGATTACTGGACCCTAAACCCTATGGCTTTGATCAAAATGTTTTTTACATGGGATTTTATTTGATTAGGATTTATTTCTCAGCATTTCATTGGGTCTAATAGTATAAAAATTCCGATCAAACGACATCAAATCCATCCATTTTTATCAGAAAATTCAAAATTTCTATTGAAACGAAATCCCATGTTAGGAAAGGTGATTGTAATCAGGTCCCAATCCTTTTTCTGGGCTCCAGAGAACTCATCGTGTTGAAATACCAAGTAATTTTATTGAAGGTCTTAACAATTGTTTCTTTTGAATTTATTTTTTTTCTTTTATCTTGCACATGTTGTTTTGTGGTTTTAAATTAAATTTATTATTAAACTGAACTTCTAATTTTATTTTCTTTTGACCTAATTTCATATTTCAATTTTGTATCTAAGTTATTGGTGCTAGTGTCCTCTTCAACAATATATGATTGAACTAAACTCTGAATTTCAGAACTTTTAGATTAAAGAGAGGGCAACATCATCTGGACTTTTATTCTGGTAAAAGAACATTTTTGACAGTAAACATCTAACTTTTATCCTGATGAAGAATTTTTTTTCAATTTCTTTATCCGGATATTGCTATTGCTTCTTGTATTTCGATTCCTTCGCACCAGGTATTTCTTTTGTGTTATCTTAGTTTTGTCGCAAATTTAATTGCTTTATCTGTGCAACGATTTCTTTGCTCAGAAGGGGGGAATGATGATCTAGTTGAAATGGGAATCTCTCTGATGCTTTTTATTCCTGTCCTTTTTCTCTCAGATGGACACATTGATCTTTTGATTTTGCATAAATAAGTTTGTACTAGCTCTATGTTTTTTTAGTTGTTTTTTAATTTTTGCAAACTTCATGGCCTAATGATGAATGAAATGGTATAAGAACGGAAATCTGAAATCTATATTCTCTGTTGAAGCCTGAAAACTTGGTTTTCTTCCTGATGGAGAAGATTTTAGGGTTTATATCCGATTTTGCCTGAAAACTCAGGGATTTGTTTGGAAGTGAAGTGAATTAGGATGAATAGCTTGTTCTTGAACAAGAATTTTGTTACTAAGTTTGTGCTTGTGCATCCAAATGCAACCTTTTTTAGGAGCAATGTTTTTGTTATTTCATAGAGAAGGAGAGGAGAGGAGATAGGGATTTGTATATGCTTTTATATTAGATCCGGATTATCAGACCTAAGCCCTAACTCTAAACCCTTATCCTGTGAATGCAATTTTTCTGGGCTCCAGAGAACATAAGTTTGTTGAAATACCAAATTATTTTACTGAAGGCCTCAACAATTGTTTCTGATAAATTTATTTATTTTGTTACCGTGGACATGCATTTTTTATTTCTCAAATTGAATTTTCAATTTTTTGTTTTTCTCTCTTGTTAATTTTAAGTCTCAATTTTTATATTGAAGTTGCTGGTGCTAGATTAACAAGAATCTTTTTGTCAGAAAACATCTGTTCTTTTATTCTGATGAACGAACTTGTTTTTCTCCGTAAAAGTTCTATAACTAACCATGTAAAGAATTTATGTTCTAATAGAATACTAGTATGGAAGCGGATGGTAACATATACTGATATGAAAACAATTTCACTTTTTTTGGGTCTTGCTTAACTAGTTTTCAGTTTCTGAGATTTGGCTACTCCGAAACAGTATGGAAGAGAATGGAAACTCTTGTTTTGTAGTAGCTTTGTTGTTAGTCATAGTCATTTGCATCGAGTATTAAATGGAGAAACTAAACTGGATATATGTAGCTTTACAACGTACATAAGAATGTATATGTATGTATGTAGAGAAATAGTACGCTCGAGTAAACTTTGTGACTTTGAAAGTTCCATTGCAAAATTTTCATTTGAAAAGTTCTCCTCTGGTATTTAGAATTAGTATTTTGCTAGTATCTTGCTAGAGGGATATTAAAAAGGCAATCGAGGAGAAAAGTAGACTCGGTACTTTGTGGAGATGATGATCTAGTCAAAATGGGAATCTCTCTGATGCTTTTTATTCTTTGTATTTCCTCTCAGATTGGCACTTGTTCTTTTGATTTTGCAAAAAGTAAAATTTTGCTACCTGTTATTGTTTTTTCTAGTTTAACAAACCTTCATTTTTCTCTTTAGTTCGAGTTCTTCACTTGTTCTTAAGTATTCTTAACTCGAATTTTTGCAAGCTTCACGGCCTAGTGATGAATGAAATGGTATAAGAACGGAAATCTGAAATCTATATTCTTTATTGAAGCCTGAAAAAGATATTTGATGTATAGAAAGAGAGAGAGAGAGAGAGAGAAATGCTTTTAAATTATTCTTGATCCTTGATTACTGGATCCTATACCCTTACTCTAAACCATAAGGCTTTGATCAAAATGATTTTTATGTGGGATTTCATTTGATTAGGATTGACGTCTGAGGATTTTGTTGGGTCTAATGATATGGAAATTCCCGATCAAATGACATTAAATCTATCCATTTTGATCAGAAAATTTTCTTATGAAATAAATTCCCATGTTAAAGAAAAGTGATTCTAATCAGATCCTAATCCTTTTTCTGGGCTCCAGAGAAATCATTGTGTTGAAATACCAGATAACTTTAGCCTGAACGATTGTTTCTGAGAAGTTTATTTATTTTCTCATCATGCATGTCTATTTTTTTTATTCCAAATTGAATTTATTATTAATTTGAACTTCCAATTTTGTTTTCTTGTTATCTAATCTTATATTTCAATTTTATATCGACACTATTGTGCTATTGTCCTCTTCAACTTATGATTGAACAAAACTCTGAATTTCAGAAGTTTTAGATCAAAGAGAGGGCAACATCTTCTGGACTTTTATTCTGATAAAGGAACATTTTTGTCAGTAAACAACTAAACATCTAACTTCTATCCTGATAAAGAATTTTTTTTTGTCATTGAAATTTTCATAAACAACTAAGTAAAGAATTTAACTCCGCCTATATTAAGCTTTGCTTGCATTGTTTGGTACAGCTCAGTCCCAAGCCCGAGTAAAAGGAGGAGGGCTGTGACAGGCTAGGCGAGCCAACGAAAAAAATCCAGTCATCTCTATGGAAATGAAACTAAGTAAAGAATTTCTCTTCTAATATAATACAGTCAGGCTTGGTAACATTTTTTGGGTCTTTCTTACCTATATTTTCAGTTTCTGCAAGTTGGCTACTCTGAAATAGTATGGAAATGCATGATAAATCTTGTGGTGTATTAGCTGTGCAATTAGTCATAATCACTATAATGGAGTACAGAATGGACCAGTTGATATATATAGCTCGAAAGTACATAGAGAGGAAAAGTATTTTGGAGTAAATTTTGGGAGTTTAAGAAGTTCATGTGCAAAATATCCACTATAAAAATTTCCTGTTGCACTTGTATTTCAACATTAGGAATTGAGTGCACTTGTATGTCAGATTTGCAGTAACATGCAGTGAAAAAAATCAAGGCAGCTACACATTCGACTAAAATTATGTTTTTAATACTCCTTTATTTTATTTGCACAACTTTGAATTTTATTTTGTATTGAGTTAAGAAGTTAGGACTAGTACTTACTGTTTAGCTTGTTTTGACTATTGACTGCTTTGTATAATCTTCATTACATCGTCTGGAGCAACGTTAATCTTGATTGCATAATTTGATGGTCTTAGTAATAACCAGTGAGGTAATTATGTACTTCCCGCTAGAAGGCCATATTTATGTTGTAATTTATGTATGCAATCCTCCTGTCCTCTCAGTCTGGTGGAGGAAATAATTGTCTTAGTACATTACTATTTTGGTACAGTATCTATCCATGGATCCTGCCCGAGCACCTAAAATCTGAAATTTGTGCTTTCTGTGACAAGATCCTATGCTGATAGCAAATTCTATATAAGCAAGTAAAAAGTAAATAAGAGCAATTAATTCATAGGCCATTCAAACAGAAAGTTGGTTTCAGTTAGCAGTACTGGCCTGACCTTAATTAGCAGTAGAATTTTAATGGTTTAATAAACCAATATTCGGCCTTGAGTTTGAGCTTACTTGCCGTAGGGGTAGAAATTAGAATGTATACTATAAGGACTAACCGAAATTTGTTGTGGTGGCACTTGATGAGCTTACTACTGCAGAATTAATTGCTTTGGTGTTGGAAGCTTTCATGTAGGGTAAAGGTTCATAATTATTAATTTTCCATCATTGTAAGTGGTATGTACAAGTTGTATCTTCGATTTCTTTATTCCAAATTACTAAATATAAATTCTAATTATTATTACATCGCCTTGTTGGACTCGGGAAATTCAATAGATAGCTTCTTTAATTTGACTTGTAGACAGGCACATAGTTCAATTATTCAGCGAATACCTTAGTATGGTTTTTGTTAAATTGTTTTCTGTAAATGGTTTTGTTTTGAGCATCTAAAGTGAGATACTACATTGTGAAACTCAGGATATAGGTAGTTGAAATCTGTTCTCCTGAATAATCAAGTTAGCTTCAATGTGTTAAAAATTGCTATTACGTCATTCACCTGGATAGGTAGTTGATGTTAAAAGTTGGCAACAATATTATAGGGGCTTTTTGGTCCATTTTGAAAATTAGTAATTTTTTTAGCTAAGTCAGGTCCAGAGAAGTTGAATCACGGTGTTTTTGCTTCTGGTGGAAATTTCCTTGTTTTCATGTTACAATGAACCACTTAAATATGCCTTAATTGATGCTATCAGTTAGAACAATGCATTGTATTTGTAAGTGATCTAACATTTTCTATCTTACATGAAATTTATTTTTTCTTGATGATAAACTATTAGGCCTTTTGAAGCTGTTAATCCTATGTCATGAACCTCTTCCGATATTATTTCTGCTCTTTATCTTTAATTCATATCAGCTTCAAAGAATGTTCTTGTAATGTGCATCACAGCTTCAACAACGGATTTGTTTTCGAGGAAAATAATCACGAGCAATTCAGCTGAAAGACAAACAAATCCTTGGTCAGAGCAGTTATGCACAACACTAAAATATATACAATTAAAATTGCTAAATGGACCAAAAAGCCCCTTTTGTACCCTATTTTAACATCAATTTACTTCAGTAGGCAAGGCAGGTGCTTGTGAGAAGCTGGTTTTAGGGTATCAAGTGCATCTCAGAGGAAAGCAGTCCTTGATCTTTGCCTTCATGAACTATCCAAATAGTGTTTTTTATAATAAATCAATCAATCTGCCATGAAGCACGTTCCCAACTAGCAAGCCTATCCAAAGTTTTGCCGGAAAGATGCTTGCATGCCTGCTAAAGTGGTAAGGTCCCAGGTACTCCATCTCCATCCCCCGAATTTTCATACCCGTTCATCTGTTTTTCTAATTTTAACGAAAAAGTAAAGTTATGGGCTTGTGGCATTCGGTGACACTCTAAACTTGTGGCACCAGAACTCTAATTTAAATCAGTTATAACAGACCTGTTGACCCAAGTCCTGTCATACATAAAATTTTCAACAATCTACACTGGTCAAAACAGAATGTCGATAACTTTGTTTTTTATAATGCTTTTATCACCTATTAAGTACAAGTGTACAACAACAAATGGTTTAAGACTTCATTTATGATTTGACACGAGATTCTAAAACTCATAAATTCAACCCAGATTTTATTGGAACTAGGTCCCCGTTCTGTTCTCCCTTTTTTCTCCTTTTTTTAATGAAATCATTTTGGATTTGGATCAAGATTGCATATGATCTCAAATGGATCCATTGAAACACCCAGGTACAAAACAGCTCAGAATAAATTATAATTAATGCACAAAACTCAAAATACAGTATTGCTCAGATTAACAGGGTTGTATTGATTGATAGCTGAATATATTAATATAATGTTGAACTTTCAACAAATACAACATCGGTCAGGTTAAGTAGAAGCTGACTCTGATTGTCTGTAATTAGCTGAAAATATTCTGAACCGAACCTGAGATCACAAAGAAACAAAACCCAAAACAATCTGATTGATATATCATAGTCTAAAACTGATTCAATGCTCAATTGATATATCAAAGCCACAGCATTTATTTTTTGAAGATAAATTGGGGGGTCAAGCCTCCCAACTTATTTTAAATCAAAGCCTCAGCATTACTAGGCCTTTTTTTTGTCATTAGTCGCCAGAAGTTGCACATGTCTTGATCCGTCCCCTCCTGAACACAACAAAGTCAAGGAAGTTAATCAAATATATGTTCTAGCAGCAAACACCTTATCAATTTGTACCAAAACTATACAGAAAAATTTCGAATACCAACCAAGTATTAATCCTCAACGGAACAACATCGGTTTCTTTTACATTGGTCATAATTTATATCATACATTGAAGCATGCCTGGCTCGCAGATATCTTACACCCAAAACTTAACAAGTGAGCAACAAAAAAGGAAATGACACCAGGATGCACCACAACCACACCACCATCAACGACCAGGAAGCCTTTAGTAAACAAGTTGGGTATTCTAGAAATGAAATCCAGGATGCACCAATGTCCAAATTGAAATTTAGGTCATCTAGTCAGGCAAACAGATGCTAGCGCATGGCACAATGGGCAGCCATATACAACTACAATCATCAATGGACAAGAAATACTTACAGACCATTTCCTTACCTAGGCAAGCGATAATTAAACTGGCACCTTTCCACCATATGCAGCAGCATAAGCTTCACGAAGCCCAGGCACATTCTTCTTATGGGGCACAACATACCTCTCAAGAAAGTTGCTTTCAGACATCCGAGAAGCAGTGAAAAGACCGCATTTTTTCTTCAAGCCCTTTGCTTGCAATGCACTCACTACAGTATACCTTGGAATCAATACTCTTTCTAAGCTACACCCAAGCAGCTGAGGCCACAAAGCTATGTTTCTCGAATCAAACCCCGCATTTCTGGTAAGAAAGTCCATATTGGACTTCACTTTATTCTCGGAGAGACCAAGTACCATTGGGAACTTCATAAAGGCAGCATGCACCTCTTCCTCTGACCAGCCATATGTTTCCATGAAGAACTCCAATTTCCTTTTAATTGTATCTGTGCTAAAAGCACCGATTGCTCTTAACGCAGTCAGAAACATTCCGGATCCCCTCAGAATACCCAGCTCCTCAATTAGCTCGAGTGTCTGCCTCAAAGAATCTGGGCTACGTTTCAAGCAGCGGCCTCCGACCCCAAGCAATGCCATAATGTGTTGATTCGATAAACCATATTCTTTCAATAAATTTATAACCGGAACAATATGCTTATCAATGTCGAACGCGAATAAGAAAGTGTTCATCTGAATCAGCTTGAGCAATGCCTCGTCAGTGTTGCCAACAAAATCTTTCCAGAAGAGGAGGCGCGAGAGAGTGTCTTTTAAACAAAGGACTGCTGGATTGTACCGGATCAACTGTACCAGTAATTCTCCAGAGAAGCCATTTTCCACGAGTTGACGCACCTTTGGCTTCAGGGTCTTTTCCACATTGTAAGACAGAATAATTGGGTGGAATGAAACAGCAGCCTTGATATGGGAATCAGACAAGCCAGTATCTTTGAGGAACCTTATCAACGCTTCGGGCCGGTCTGGGGATCTGATAGGTGTGAGGTGACTGTCATTGGAGCACTTAAGCGCTCGATGAGGGGAGAAGCCGAAGGAGGAGATGAGGTACTGGGCTATGAAAGGCAACTCCTTGTGAGGCTGGAGAGAAGCGGTTTGGATTTGGGTTTGGGTTTGGGTGGAAAGAGAGAAGCGGAGGAGAAGCGATAGATGGTGGTGGAATGGGGAAGAAGAAGAGGAAGAGGAAGAGGAAGAGGAAGAGGAAGAGGAGAAGTGGAAATGGGAGGAGATGAGTCTCTTGGCCTTGCAGAGCTGGGAACACATTCTGGCAGTCTGGCACAGTCAAGGCGGCGAGACCAGGGTGAATGCGAAGCAGCAGCAGTGGGAAGAGGTAAGAAATTTAATGACTACAACCCACAAAAGAAATCTTTAAATTCTTTATGACCAAAATACCTTTCGCTAATTAAGTCGCTCCAGTCGTCCGTATTTTATTTTAGAAAAAAATTAGCAAAAAAAATTGTAATTAGAAAAAAATTAGCAGCCCTCACAAAATTCTAATTACTCAAATTTATTATGAGATGTACGAATTGTTGAATTTGCAAACACGCACAATTATTAATAAAACGCCGGAGGAAAAAAAAAACACTTGGGGTAATTAAAAGACATTGGTTGATGTCAAATTTTTATGGAGCCCTACGTCATTTATTTCAACTTTTCAAGCATTTGACATCAATTTCATACTTTATTTGAGACTCTCTTTGAGTACTAGTTTCAAGCAAAAAGAAAGAGAATATTTTAATCGGTTTCTCATTAATTGGCCTGGCTTTGTCATTAGTGCGAGAAATACAATATATATATATACTAGTTCTAATATCGTGCGTTGCGCAATTCATCCCAATTCAAAAGTATTATGAAACAGTTTCTTAATAAATGCAAATACATTATAGAAAATTTTGCAAACAGACGTAAGATTTAAGATAACTGTTACAATGAATTGATCGTGTCATTAATTGTGTATAGTACTAATATCGCGCTTGCGCGATCTAACCTAATATTTCATAATTTTTGCTAAGTTTTTAATATTATAATGCTATTTTTACTCGCTTATTTTAAAATTATCTTGTAAGGTAACCAAGAAAACGGAACTATTAAAATATTTAATTATATAAAATATAATAATAAATTAGAAAATTATACATATTAATATTGGGTGAATATGTCCAACAATACTATCTATTTTCTTTTCCATTATACCATTTCTATTCTGTGATATTTGAAGGTTGTCCGCAATAAATTAAATATTTTTTTTGTGAGGTTCTGACAATAAAAATAGCAAAGTCTTCTATTTTCTATATTATTATTACATAAATATTTAATATTGACAACTATATATGATATATGATAATTTGGATGCTAAAGATAAAGATTGCACCATTTTACTCATTTATCTGTTGCAAGGTGGTTTAGCCATTTGCTCAGAATAGACGCCCCTCGCCAATGTACCAGCACCATTTGATGTTTGTGCTTGGTTAAGAATTCCAACAGCGAGTACCCTGCATCAAGCACACTCCTCATCAGGAGGTATCACATGAAATCAGCGCATAAGTCAGAGTTAGACAAAGAAATTAATAATTAGATGTTAAAAAGTTATTCAATCACAACCACTCCAATAAAAAGTAGAGATTAATAATTGACAACTGCATACATTTCGAATAATCTTGCCTCACTGATAACTAAATGTGATTTATACAAAATGGAAAAAAGCAGATATTCCTGGTGGATCAGAAATTGATACTGTTTTAATTTGAAAAGAATAAAATATTTATCAATATAAACTTGACAAAGTGTTGAACTGCTATAACCTTGCTCTTAATCAACAACTCAGCAATAACCAACAATATACACCAGTAGACATCATTGGTCATCTTAATTTGCTCACTTTGCTCTTCAACCATCTAAAAGTATACAAAAAAAATGTTGCACCTCATCAGTATTTTTTCAACTGATAGATTCTAAGATGGTTATTCAAAAGGTAGTTCCATGAGACCTGCTCACATGCAAAGTGCGCAGCGCAAAATAGTCGTACTTGCGAAAGTAATTATTTCAATTGTATGCCTCAAAACTCATCCAAATGAAATCACCTTTTCTATACATATTGCCTGACATACTCCGTGACATTCTCCGTGAATATGCATTTTATTCTAATAATTTTACCAGTTTTTTGTGTCATTTGTATAAAAGTATTAAAACATAATCAGACTTCATTAGATTACTATCCAAACCTCATTTTCTGGTTCTCACTTGGTCTGAGCATTTAAATCTTAACAATGTGCATTTACAAAAAAAAATTATGTAACAGCAACACATAAAACTTGAAATTTTTCTCAAGACATATTAACACAATAGTACCATGGACTGATACACATACATAGCAATTTTCAGAAACAAAATGAAATGATCTAAAATTACGTGGGTATCAATAAATTTCATATGCAATGGAAATCATTTTTGTATCCTAAAAGCAACAAAATCAGTAATTAAAATCAAACTTGTATCCCTTTCATTCAATTGAGCTTCTTAACAACAAAATAAATTCTTAACAAAATCAGTCATTAAAATCAAGTTTCCATGGAATTTAAGGGTTGCCAGTTGGAATTTATTGAATCTATTACAACATCAATATTAAGGTCTTAACGCGTAAAAAAGGGGACAAACCTGATATATGCAGGGAAGAGAACAATCGAGCAGCAGCAGAGATGAGAGCAAATCAGATGGCAGTAATGGATCAGCAATAAAATGAACGAAATAAGCAGAAATAAAATTCACGTGCAAGAATTCGCCATCACTTGGGTTGACAACTACCTCGCACCTATCATTTAACTTCTCAATAATCCTGCAAGTAAATAGCACGATATCTCAGAATCCTAAATCAGATGCATAAGAATTTAATCTCTGATTAGTCCTAATCATTCAACTGACATAACAATAAATTAGCCGATTATTACTGAAAAAGTGTACCCCTAAATCTCAAAATGCCAAACTTGCAAGTACAAAGGAAATAAAATCAAAACTTGAGCTTTAATACAGGCTTTAGCTGATTGACTCCATGAGCTTACAATTTTTGGTTCCACTTCATTAATAGAAACCAAGAGATCTTCCTTCACTGCACATGGAGCAAGAACATAAAATCCATGATGTCTGAACTAAGCAAACAGTGATGTTCCATTAGTTTAAAAAAAAAATTTGGTAACAATCATGTTGCATCTTTTTTTAAGTCTAATTGGATAAGACTTGCAAATAAAAAAACAATTAATAGGGGTGCAGGCATAAACTTGTTGAGTGCTTGATAATATTCCTTACCCAAAAGGTTATATATCTTTCCCTCTCACTTTGTCAGGACACCTACTATCATTATGCATGGTTCATTTACATAGAGACAAATATGCATGATCAAACATCAAATTAAAAATTTTTTTTGCAAGAAAAAATTAATAACCTTTTTTTGAAATAACGTGTTTTTTTTCAAAACATATTTTTTATTGCCACCTGAAAAACCAAATTGGTATCGGTGCACCAACTGGATGATATCAGAAGTAACTAAGCTTAAAAACACTGATTTGGTAACACAACAAATAAGAAAAAGAACACACGTGCAAAAAAAATCATTTTTTTATTCTTTCCTTTTTGTTCTTAGCAACAAACCTTTTTATAAGTTTTCTGTAATAAAATCCAACAAAATTATTAATAATAGTGATGTTGAGTCACATCAGAGTGACTTCTCCACCACTCGCACTTCGCATTATGAAACAATTTTTTATTATAATTAAGGATTAAAATAAGCCTGAAAAACCATTACAATTGACAACCACTGCCCCCCTCTTCCCAATCTGTGTTTCATTTCTAATCCTCAACATTGATCATTTCAATTGATGATAAATCTAAAATAATATGCCTATACTCACATAATTTGTAGTAGCGGAGGAGGATGCTGGCAAGGAGACTTGTTGTTCTCGCCTTGGCACACAAATGGACATGCTGGCCTTGTGTTTCCCGATGCGACCAATCTGGAGAAGTAGTATATTAGTTATGTCCATAGTTTCATTTCAATTGGAATTGGTCAAATTTACAGCGTTTAACTACTTTTAAAATAACAACCGTAAAATCAATAATCACAATTGAAAGTAATAAAAAAGATTTAATGGCACTGTTGTGCAAAATACATACTAAATAACAAAGACAATTAAATAAGAATGATTGTTATTATCAATGAATAACCAGTTGCACCTTTCATCCTAGGTACGTAATAGCTTGGACCTGCATATTATATAACACCAGTCTGAATGTAAAACTCGATTTACCGAACATTTAAAGAAGATAAGAAAAATTGAGTTTAGTGGACTAATCATCTCTAGCACATTAACCATTCCTTAAATTATAACTTAACCCATCTCTAAATTATTCTTGCATAGTTAATCAATTCACATGAATACAACATACAACATGGCTGTAGAGATGCGAAAAATCAAAATCTCTCACCTGTGAAAATTCCAGTCAATTCTAATTTTAAGTAGAGCATTTAGGATTACTTGTAATGACCCAAGATCACTGTAGAAATAATGAAATAATTTAAGCATGACAGAAGTTGTAATATTCATTCTTAAGTTAGAATTATCATTTGATTGGAAACAAAATTTTATGTTTACATTTTCCGAATAACCAGCATGATTTTACATAAATATAACACAAAGGATTAATTTTTACTTTGTTGTTAACATATCATTATAGATTTATAGTTTTAGTGAAAGAACTACCAAAATATAGTTGACTCAATAAAAAAAATGATGACATACCTTGTCTGCTTGAGGAAATATAAGAGGCGCCAAATATTCAGTCCTCCAAACAATTATTAGATCTTACAATCGCTTACCTGAAATTATATTTACGATGAGGTAGTTAACTCGTGAAGTAAATACTTCATACACACTGCATGCATCAATAAAACAAATTCATGCAACAAATGCCATCATGCCCTACGTACCAACAGTATATGCACCATACCAGTTGTCCAGTTCCCAGTACTTTTTTTAATTGTGATGAAGCATTTACCAACTTGATTCTCTTGCTGACTATCAATAATAATTAATGATAGATGAATTGGTTACTATAAAAATTCACAATAATAATTAATAATGAATTAAAATTTCTAATAGTCTCAAACTTTGAGACATATTAACCAATTTTATACACGGAGACATTACTACTGACTTGCATAAATATACTGCATCTAAAACCCAAAAGAAAAATTATTATTGGAAAAAGGACGAAATCAACAAATGAATCGAAAAATAAGAACCCTCTCGCTCTCAAATCTTTGTCAAATATTTATGCCCGACCAGGGTAAATTAAATCATAGTTGCCTATCTTCTTCACCCTTGTTTTCTCTGTGCCCCACATATGGTGACGAAAGTATTTGAAAACCTTAAAACAAACCTACCCCTTGTCCCCCAAAACAAACGTACTCAGTATAAATACACTCAAGTACGATCAACATCGATTGCATGTGCAAAACCTAAAAAATCAGCGAAAATCCGATTAAAATGCGAAATTAGAGACGAAAGCAAAACCTAAAATCATTAAGACTCAATAGAGAGAGGGAGCACTGAGAGGAGAAAAAGGAAAGAAGAATCGTGGTCAGATAATCCTCGAACCTGATTTGTGGTCAAAAAGGAGTGCATCCGAAAGAGGAACAGACGATCTACTCATTCCCTTAGTCGAAATTTCGAGAGGAGATCGAAGGCGGCCACAATTTAACGACGAAAGGCGGTAACGGCGGGTTGTCTTGTCTCTCACTTAGTAGAGAGATGTGAACATTTCCTTACACTTTTAATTGCAAAAAGAGACGATGAGAAACAGAGTAAGTCGCCTTCGTACAAAAAGCCATGCCTTCAGCTTTGACTCGGCAACGAACGGCTAGGATCAACAGATAAAATCCAACGACTGAGATTAAATTACTGTTCTTTCCACAGTGGATCACGTGCATCTCACGAAACACAAGATGTATATATTTCTAATATAATGGCTAATGTGTCATAGATGGCACAGAGGGTCTCGTGCCATAGAGTCGTTTTTCGAGATCCAAAATTTAAATACTCAATTCGAACCGTTCAAGTTGTTCACCATATTAAAATACCCTTGGAGACCAAATTTTACATTTTTTTGAATTTTTCTGCTATTTATTATGATATTTATAAAAAAAATTATAATTGGAGTATTTCAGACCCTCGAATTTGAACATATCAAAATAAATAGCAAAAAAATTCAAAAAAATATAAAATTTAGTCTCCAATGGTATTTCAATATGTAGATCAATTTGAACGGTTTGGATTGACTGATTGAATTTCGGATCTTCAAAAAAGACATCTATGGCACTTTATCCCACCTATATATATATATATATATATATATATATATATATATATATATATATATATATATAACATTTTTTGTTTAAAAAAAAAGCTATTCGACAACTGTCTTTTGGTGGAGAGTCAAATATTGTACATTATCTAAGAATTCTAATATCTAATGTAGTATTTCTAACTTTCGAATAAAAATTTTATTCAAAAATATAATGAAAAAGCGTTACACTATTTAACACTAATTAAGAAAAACAAATAAGAAAGTAATCTTTTGTATCAAAATTATTTATTTTTAGATTGGTTGAACGAATGTTATGTCAACAGTCTTCTTAAGTTTAATTTACTTATGTATTGTTATTATTACATTTTCTTTTTTATTTACTAAATGTCAATCACCAAGTATACTAAACCTTATATCAGTAATTGTATTATTCGGTCTCCTTAACTCGCAGAGGGAATTGCTTCCTACACTCTTTAGTTTTTTAAATCCACTCCATTTTAGACGAAAATATCCTTCAGATTCCTTCATTTTACATCTCTCACTTCACATCCAGATGGAAATATGAGGGGTATTTTCGTCTAAAGGGAGTGAATCTCTAATTTTAGGAGTGTAGGAAGCAATTCCCACTCGCAGAGGGTATTTTGGTCATGAAATTTCTAGCGGTGGTGTTGTATCATTTTTAGGGGTGTCCGAATCACTTCTAGGGTGCGTTTGGATAGGTGTGGGAAGAAGGGAAGAAGGGAAGAAGTGGGAAGAAGTATTGGGAAGTGTGTAACTTTGTGAAGAGTTTAGATTGTTTATAATTTTTTTTCTTCTTCTTCCTTCTTCTTCTTCTTTCTTCCAACTATCCAAACACACCCCTAAATAGGAAGTGAGACCAAGTGTAATAAGTTATATTTTATTGGACCCACGGATAGAAACTTTTCCATATTATATATGTTTATGAATTATTTTATCTAATATCCTAGTCTAAATAAGTAAATATTGGTATGGCATGAAATATATTTGATATAATCAAGTAAGCAAAATGGTTGATGTTGATCCGTTTGTTCGCAAAATATACATTAAATCATATCATGTCTGTTCTTAAAATTATTCCTCTACTCGTAAGTCACAAAATCAATTAAAGAGAAGTTTTTATGTATATTTTTACATAAATGTTTTGTATGTTCTTACTTATGTATCATTGAAAGTATTACGCATGACAAATTTACTCGTCAAATATCCATTATTAATTTCGTGCCTATTAAATTGATATCTATGGATAATTTTTTAATAGATTCGCGATTATACATGAAATAATAATAAAAGTAAATTAAACATAAAGACATTTTCATTAGTTCATTAATAACGTGTAATTATAATCCGCAACTAAATTCAATTTAATCTGAAACTACCAGTTCTATATTACGTTAATCATCCTTTCATATAACCAAAAGTCCAAAATACTCTCCCTTCTCTTTCAGGGAAATTGCTTAGGAAACTTATCTTTTTGTAAAGGAAAAATCGGATATAAACCCTCCAATCTTCTCCAATCTTGTAAAGGAAAAATCGGATATAATTATATAAACCCCTCCAATCTTTTGTAAAGCACTCCCAATTTAAAATGAAAAGACAAAAATGTACTTACTTTCATGATTCTAAATTTCTGACGGTCTAAACCGATGAGGGTATTTCGGTTTTTTCACTTGAGCTTTCACTCACAGACTCACAGTTCAAACCCTATGCCTACGGGAAAAACAGTTCAAACCCTAACCTCGGAAAACGCGAACGCGCTCGCCGTCTCACTGACTCTCCGACCACCACTCTGTCAGATCTCAATCATTCGCTTCGCTTCGATTCTTATTTTTCGATCCGTCTCAACCGTAAACAAAACAGTGGAGCGAAGAGCAAGTGCTTTTCCTTCTTCTATTTCTATTTCTATTTCGATTTCTATTCTTCGGACCAGGTATTTCTTTTGTCACGAATTTTAATAGCTAGATCTGTACAACGAATTTGAGAGAATTGCTCAGGACCCGCCCTGTTTACTCATCCACTCCCCCATTTTTTTTAAAATGACCTAAATAATAAAACAGTGGAGCTTTCTTCTCTTTTTTGGTTGCTACAAAGTATTTCTCTTCAAAAATAATAAAAAAAAGCAAGTGATAAGAAGTATAGACGGAGACTCAGTGCTTCCTTCATATTTTTCGTAATGCGAGTCTCTCTCATGGTTTTGTATTTTGATTTTGCGAAATATAAGTTTGTTTGTACAACCTATTTTTGATTTCTTAGTTGTTTTTAAATTATTGCCAATTTCATGGCCTTATGATGAATGAAATGGTATAAGAACGAAAATCTGAAAATCTCTGTTCTCTGTTGAAGCCTGAAAAACTTGGTTCTTTTCCGGTGGAGAAGATCAGATCCAATGAAATCTCATGTTAAAAAAAAAAAGGGATTTTGATCAGGGTCTTGGTGTCAATTGGTTGGAATTTTCATGTTATTAGATGCTATGGAATCCTGAGAAATCAATTCAAATGAAATCCCATGTATAAAATATTTTGAATATGGATAAATTGCTTGTTCTTCAACAAGAATTATGTTACTAAGTCTGTGCTCATGCATCCAAACGCAACCTTTTTCTGGAGCAATGTGTTTGTTGTTTCATAGAGAAAGGGGACAGAGAGAGAGAGAGATGATATGAGAATTGTATCTGCTTTATTCTGGATCCGGATCATCAGACCTAAACCCTAACTTCAAACCCTTGTCATCTGAATGCAATTTTTCTGGGCTCCAGAGAACATAGTGTGTTGAAATACCAAATGTTTTTACTGAAGGCCTTAACAATTGTTTCGGATAATTTTTTTTTATTTTGTTATCGTGGATATGTATTTTTTTATCTCTCAATTTGAATTTTCAATTTTTTTTCCTTTCTTGTTATTTTTAGGTCTCAATTTTATATTGAAGTTACTGGTGCTAAATTAACAACAACCTTTTTGTCATTAAACATCTGGCCATTTATTTTGATAAAAGAACTTGCTTTTTTATTTCTGTATAAAAGTTTTATAACCAGCCATGTAAAGAATTTCTGTTCTAATAGAATACCAATTAGGCTTGGTAATGTATACTGATATGAAAACAATTTCATTTTTTTTAGTTCCTTTTAACTAATTTCAGTTTATGAGATTTGGTTACTCCTAAATAGTATGGAACTGGATGGCAACTCTTGTTTTGTACTAGCTTTGTGTTGTTAGTCATAATCACTAGCATTGAGTATTAAATGGAGATACAAAACTATTCGTATAGAAATAGTACATTCGAGTAAATTTAAGTGATTTTAAGAAGTTCCAGTTTCAAAATTTTCATTTGAAAAGTTAACTCTTGTATTAGAAATAGTAGTTTTGCTAATATCTTGCTAGAGGAATAATAAAAAGGCAAGTGAGGAGAAAAGTAGACATGCACTTGGTACATCCTTTGGGGGAATGATGATCTAGTCAAAGTGGGAATCTCTCTTATGCTTTTTATTCATTGTATTACCTCTCAGATTGTCACTTGATCTTTTGATTTTGTAAAAAGAAAATTTTTGTTACCTGTTATCGTGTTTGCTAGTTTAACCAACCTTCATTTTTTTTCTTTAGTTCGAGTCCTTCACTTGTTCTTAAGTATTCTTAACTACAATTTTTTGCAAGCTTCATGGCCTAGTGATGAATGAAATGGTATAAAAAATGAAAATCTGAAATCTATGTTCTCTGTCGAAGGCTGAAAAACTTTTTTTTTCGGAATGGAGAAGATTTGAGGGGTTATATCCAATTTTGCCTGAAAAATCAAAATCCATTTTTTTAACATGTGATTACATTTCATTAGAAATTTTGTGATCAAAATGAACGGATTTGGTGACATTTGGTTGGAATTTCCATGTTATTAGATCCAACAAATTCATGAGAAATCAATTCAAATAAAGTGAAATGAAATGAAATCCCAGTGTAAAAAACATTTTGAATAAGGATGAATATGTTGTTCTTGAACAAGAATTGTGTTACTAAGTCTGTGCTTATGTATCCAAACACAACCTTTTTGTGGAGCAATGTGTTTGTTGTTTCATAGAGAAGGAGAGGAGAGAGAGGAGATAGAGATTTGTATCTGCTTTTATTCTGGATCCAGATTATCAGACCTAAACTCTAAGTACAAGCCCTAATCCTGTTAATGGAATTTTTCTGGGCTCCAGAGAACATAGCATGATGAAATACCAAATGTTTTTACTGAAGGCCTCGACAATTTTTTTCTGATAAATTTATTTATTTTCTTATCGTGGATATGTTTTTTTTTGTTTAAATTTTTAATTTTTTTTCTTTGTTAATTTTGTCTCAATTTTTTATTGAAGTTTTGGTCCTAGGTTAACAAGAATCTGTTTGTCAGTACACATCTGGCCTTTTATTTTAATGAAAGAACTTGCTTTTCTCAGTAAAAGTTTTATAACCAGCCATGTAAATAATTTCTGTTCTAATAGAATACCAGTCAGGCTTGGTAAGTAATACTGATATGAACATAATTTCACTTTTTTGGGTCTTTAACTATTTGTCAGTTTCTGAGATTTGGCTACTTTAAAATAGTATGGAATTAGATGGTTGCTCTTGTTTTGTAGTAGCTTTGTTGTTAGTCATAGTCATTATCATTTAGTATTAAATGGAGAAACAAAGCTATATGTATGTAGCTTTACAATATATGTATCTATTTATGTATGTATGTATGTAGAGAAATAGTAATTCAAGTAAATTTTGTGATTTTAAGAAGTTTTAGTGCAAATTTTTCTTTTGAAAAGTTCTCCTCTTGTATTTACAAAGTGTATTTTGCTAGTATCTTGCTAGAGGAATAATAAAAAGGCAAGTGAGGAGAAAAGTAGACAGGGACTCAGTACTTCCTTTGGAAGAATGGTGATCTAGTCAAAATGGGAATCTCTCTGATGCTTTTTTATTCCTTGTACATATTACCTCTCAGATTGGCACTTGATCTTTTGATTTTTGCAACCTGTTATTGTGTTTGCTAGTTTAACTAACCTTCTCTTTAGTTTGAGTTCTTCACTTGTTCGTAAGTACCCTTAACTCCAATTTTTGCAAGCTTCATGGCCTAGTGATGAATGAAATGGTATAAGAATGGATATCTGAAATCCATGTTCTTTGTTGAAGCCTGAAAAAGATAATTGATGCATAGAAAGAGAGACACAGAGAAATGCTTTAATTCTTGATCTGGATTACTGCACCCTAAACCCTAACTCTAAACCCTAAGGCTTTGGTCAAAATGATTTTTATGTGGGATTTCATTTGATTATAATTGATTTCTGAGGATTTCAATGGGTCTAATGATATGGAAATTCTGATCAAATGACATTGAATCTGTCCATTTTGATCAGAAAATTTCTAATGAAATGCAATCCCGTCTTAAAAATGTGATTCTAATCAGATCCTTCCTTTTTCTGGGCTCGAGAGAACTCATTGTGTTGAAATACCAAATATTTTTACTGAAGGCCTCAACAATTGATTTTGATATATTTTGTTTATTTTCTTATCTTCCATATGTATTTTTTGGTTTCAAATTAAATTTATTATTAAACTGAACTTGCAATTTTGTTTTCTTTCGATCTAATTTTGTATTTCGATTTTATATCTAAGTTATTGGTGCTAATGTCCTCTTAAACAATATATGATCAAACTTAACTCTGAAGTTCAGAACTTCAAATCAAAGAGAGGGCAACATCATCTGTAATTTTATTCTGATAGAAGAACTTTCTTGTCAGTAAGCATTTAACTTTTACCCTGATAATGAATTTTATTGTCAGTATATTTTCATAAACAAGTGAGTAAAGAATTTGTGTTCTAATAGAATACAGTCAGGCTTGTTAACATGTACTGATATGAAAAAAATTTCACTTTCTTGGGTCTCTCTTAACTATATATTATGTTTCTGAGATTTGGCTACATTGAAATAGTACCGAAGTGCATGAAAATTCTTGTTGTGTATTAGCTGTATAAATTAGTTATAATCCTTATAATGGAATACTAAATGAAAACATTTGATATATATATATAGCTTGATAAGGTAGGTAGAGAGAATATTGGAGTAAAATTTTGGTAATATAAGGAATTCCGGGGCAGCACCTGCATATCAGGCTTGCACTAACATGCACTGCAAGATATTGAGGCAGCTATACATTTGACTCAAAATATTGTATTCAGTTAAAAAGTTAGAGCTGGTACTTACTGTATAATCTTCTATTACACTGTTTGGAGCAGAATGGACACTATTCTTGATTGCATAATTTGATGGTCGTAGTGATAACCAGCCAGGTAATTATGTATTTTCTGCTAGGTTATGTTGTAATTATGTATGCATCTTCCAGTCTTCTCAGTCTGGTGGAGAAAATAATTGTCTTAGTACATCACCTTTTTGGCATAGTATCAATCCAGGGATCCTACTCGAGCATCTAAAATCTGAAACTTGCATTTTCTCTGTCCAGGTTCTGTGCTGATAGGAAACCTTATATAACCAAGTATAGGAGTAAATTAAAGGTGCGTTTGGATGACAGGTGAATAGGCTTATTCACGAATAGTATGAATAGTGATCATCCAAACAACTCATGAATAGGCATATTGATGACAAAACTAATTTATAGGCCATGCAAACAGGAACTTGGATTGTGATTGCATTTAAGTTACCGCTGTTTTCATATTGATGATTTTGGAGCAGGAACTTCTGTTTGGATAAAAACTTCAATTTTGTGCGACAAGAATTTGAAGTAGGTGCAACTGCACACACAGTCACTTCTGTATCTTCTTTCATGAATTTGCAGGTCTGACCTCTAACTAAAAGAGTCATCTTATCACAACATTCTTCATTTTAAGGCAAGAAACTGCTGCTTGTTTACTCTATAATGCTGGAAAAGGGAGTTATATTGAAAAAAAAGGTTTGGGAAGTGCATCCACAAAAGTTGGAATTTAGTTTAGGATGAAATCTGAAGGAAAACTGATTTGATTGAATTGCATTCCAAAAATATTGAATTTTCTAATTAAATTTTAAGATTGTTTCTTTAGAAATAGTGCTCGACTTATATTAATCTGAAGGCTTCATCACATTATAAAGCTTCAACGGAAGATATGGAGATTTAGCATTTAATGGTATGGTTTGAGGCCTGTACAAAATTGTTGATGGTTTGGTACAACAATAAATGGCAGTCCTGGTACTTGAGGGTATTTCGGATAACAACATTAGATTTTATAGACTAGGTAAATCATTCAAGCACTACCGGTCTGACCTTAATTAGCAGTAGAATATTAGTGGTTTAATAAACCAATGTTTAACCTTGTAACCTTGAGTTTGAGCTTACTTTCTGTGCCTATGTAATTTTTGCTTTAGGGGTAGAATGTATATCATAAGAACTGGCAGAAATTTTTGTGGCAGCACTTAATGAGCTTACTACTGAAAAATTATTTGCTTTCTTCCGTATTGGAAGCTTTCATGTAGAGCACAGGATCATAATTGTTAATTTTCTATCATCATAAGTTATATGTAGCATCACTGTGTAGCCTCTGCCTAGTTTCTCTAAAAAAAAATTAAGTGGTATGTACAGGTTTTCTCTTTAATTTCTTTATTCCAAATTACTAAATGTAAATTCTAACTATAATTACATTGCCTTGTTGGACTCGGGAAATTCAAGAGATAGTTTCGTTAATTTGGCTCAGAGAGACAGTCACATAGTTCAATTGTTCATTGACAAGTTAGCTTCGATTTGTTAAAAATTGCTATTACCTCATTCACCTGGATAGTTGGTTGATGTTAAAAGTTGATGACAATATTATCAGGAGTTCTTTTTTTTAGTCCAATTTGAAAATTTGTAATTTTCGTAGCTAAGCAAGGTCCAGAGAAGTTGAATCAGGGCGTTTTTGCTTCTAGTGGAAATTTCCCTGTTTTGATGTTACAATGAACCACTTACATATCCCTCAAGTGATGTTATCAGTCAGAACAATGCAAGTTCTTTTCTGATACTCTTTCTGATTCAAGCATTTTAGTTGTAAGTGATCTAAAATTTTTTATCTGACATGAATTTTTTTTTTTCTAGATGATAAAAAAATAGGCCTTTTTGAAGCCGTTAATTCTAGGAAATGAAAACCAAGACAATATTTGTGCAAGTTCTTTCCCATGTTATTTGTGCTCTTTTTTTCTTTTACGCATATCAGCTTCAGAGACAATATTCTTGTACTGTACATCAGGTCACAGGCTCACAGTTCCAACAAAGGTTTTGATTTGAGGAAAATAATTATGAGCGATTCAGCTGAATGCCTGAAACAAGTCCTCGGCCTGTTATGCACAATACTAAAACATCTAAATGGACCAAAAAAGCCTCTTTTTATACCCTATTTTAACATCAATTTACTTCAGTAGGCAAGACAGTTACTTGTGAGAAGGCTGGTTTTAGGGTATCATGTGCATATCAGAGGAAAGGCCCTTGAAGCAGTCCTTGATCTTTGTCTTTATAAACTATCCAAATAGTGTTTTCATTTATATACCAATCAATCTGGCATGAAGCGCATGTTCCCAGCTCCCAAGCTTGTCTGGAGTTTTGCTGGAAAATTCTTGCCTGCCTGGTAAGGTCCCAGGTACTCTGATCATCCCCAAAATAATCTTAGCTGTTTATCTGCATTGAGGTTCCTGCTGGCAAAGATCTCAATGAAACTGGTGGTTGCTTATGTTATATCATAACCTGAGAAGATGGGGGTTAAGGGTTTTTCTAATTTATGATATTCTGGTTGCCTTAACTTTGTCAAGTTTTTTATTACTTGGAAATATGATTGGTTTTTCCTAGTTGATTATCACTCCTTGGGTTTTTTCTATTGAAGTGGCAAAATGTTTTTTTAATCGTGTTTTCGTAGTATCATGTCCTACTGGGAATACTCCCTGAAGTTAATTTTGTAGTTGTTGCTTACTTTTTCTAGATTCCTGCTGACTGAAATTTATTTCATTGGTGCCAATTGTAGTTAAGTACTGTTTCGTGAATTCTTCTTAGTATTATATTAGTTTAGAAGAAAAATTACATAAAGAACCAAGTAGAATATACTAATATGCAACTCTTATTTTTTGATAGCGCCTAGTATTGTAGACCAACATTTCTAAAATTTTATTCTTAAATGCACCAAGTAACACTCAACAATTACGAAATAATAGAAAAGCCAGATGCCAACATTAAACTCCAATTCAAAATCAAAGACGTGGAATTAGGAATCTCGTAAAAAATTATAAGAGAGTACAAAAAAATTATCGTCTCCAAATCTTTTAGATTAAATCATCGATATTTTTAACCGTTTGTAAATTTATTTACTCTTTATATTGATCGAACAGGAGTGAATATTTTAAAATATTTAACACCAGATTAATTAACAGATTTGGTGAACCAAAGTATGTCATATATTAGTCTTACAACAGTATAATTTACAGCAGTTGTACCAAACCTTTTGACCCAAGTAATGCCACAGCCATACATAAATTTTTACAACAATCTACACTGAACAAAACAAAATGTCAATAACTTCGATATTGATAATGCTTTATCACCTATCAGGCACAACAACAAATGTTTAAAACTTCATTTATGATCATGACATAAGATTATGAAACTCATTAAAATGGGTCGAATTCAAACCGGTTTTATTGGAATTGAGTCCACATTCTGCTCTCTTTTTTCTCTCTTTTTTTTTAGTGAAATCATTTTGGATTTGGATCAAGATTGCATATGACCTCAAATGGATCCATTGATACACCCTGGTACAAAGGAACAAAACAGCTCAGAATACAATATATTTAATGCGCAAAACTCAATATATTGTCCAGATTAAACAGGGTTGTATTGATTGACAGCAGAATATTAATTTAATCTTGGACTTTCTACAAATATTTTGACCAGGTTAAGTAGAACCGGACATACACCAAAAAGAAACAAAACCCAAAACTGTCTGATTGATGATACCAGAGTCTAAAACTGATTCGATGCTCAATTAACCTACATCAGAGTTCACCCAATTTGATCCAACTGTTATCCACCTTGATTACATAACCTCACCACTACTTGGCTTGTTTTTGTCAATAGTTGCCTGTACTTGCACATGTCTTGGTCACTCCTGAACATAACAAAGTCAAGGTAACTAAAGGAAAAAGAATAAAAGTGTATAACAATTTACATGAGGCAGCTGGGATAAAAAATATGTTGTGGCAACGAACACCATATCAATTTGTGCTAAAAAAACTAGGCAAAAAGAATTTAGAGTACCAACACTAGTGATAATCATCAACAGAATTACACTGGTTTCTTATACATTGGTCATAATTTATATCATACATTGAAGCATGCCTACCTCGCAGATATCTTACACCCAAATCTTAACAGTTAAGCAACAAAAAAGGAAATGACTGACACCAGGATACACGACGACCACCACCACCACCACCACCATCAACAACAAAAACCTTTAGTCCCAAACAAGTTAGGGTGTTATAGAAATGAAATACAGGATGGACTGATAACCAAATTTAAATTTAGGTCATCTAGTCAGGCAAACAGATGCTAGCACATGGCACGACGGGTAGCAATATGCTACTACAATTATCAATGGACAAGGAAATACTTAACAGATCATTTTCTTACCTAGACAAGTGATAATTAAACTGGCCCCTTTCCACCATATGCAGCAGCATAAGCTTCACGAAGCCCAGGCACATTCTTCTCATGGGGCACTACATACCTCTCAAGAAATTTGCTTTCAGACATCACAGAAGCACTCAAAAGATTGTATTTTTTCTTCAAACCGTTGGCTTGCAATGCACTCAATATGGTATACCTTGGAACCAATACTCTTTCAACACTACACCCAACTAGCCAAGGTTGTGAAGCAATGTTCGTCGACTCAAACTCAGCTTTTCTGATAAGAAAGTCCATATTGGACTTCAATTTATCCTCAGAGAAAGTGAGTAACTTAGGTAACTTCATAAAGGCTGCAGAGACCTCATCCTCTGACCAGCCATATGTTACCATTATGAACTCCATCTTCCTTTTAACTGTATCTTTGCTGAAACCACCGACTGCTTTTAACACGGTCAGAAACTTTCTGGATCCCCTCAGAATCCCCAGCTCCTCAATTAGCTCAAGCGTCTGCCTCAAAGAATCTGGGCTTCGTTTCAAGCAGCGGCTTCCGACCCCAAGCAATGCCATAATGTGTTGATTGGATAAACCATATTCTTTCAATAAATTTATATTTGGAACAATATACTTATGAATGTTGAACGTGAATAAGAAAGTGTTCCTCTGAATCAGCTTGAGCAATGCCTCGTCAGTGTTGCCAACAAAATCTTTCCAGAAGAGGAGGCGTGAGAGAGTGTCTTTTAAATAAAGGACTGCTGGATTGTATCGGATCAACAGAACCAGTAGATCTCCAGAGAAGCCGTTTTCCAAGAGTTGACGGAACTTTGGCTTCATGGTCTTTTCCACATTGTAACCCAGAAGAATTGGCTGGGATGAAACAACAGCTTTAATCTGGGAATCAGACAAGCCAGTATCTTTTAAAAACTTAATCACTGCTTCGGGCCGGTCTGGGGATCTGATCGCAGCAAGATTAGTGTGGGCGGAGTACTTGAGCGCTCTATCAGTGGAGAAGCTGAAGGAGGAGATGAGGTACTGGGCTATAAAAGGCAACTCCTTCTGTGGCTGAGGCAGGAGATGGGTTTGGGTCTGGGTGGAAAGAGAGAAGCGGAGGAGAAGTGATAGATGGTGGTGAAATGGGGAAGAGGAGAAATGGAAATGGGAGGAGATGAGTCTCCTGGCCCTGGAGAGCTGGGAACACATGATGGCACAGTCTAAGGCGGCCAGGTTTTGTGGGATGCGGAGGTGTCTAAGTCAAGTGAAGCAGCAGCATAGTAGAGTTCATTACTTCATTTGATGGGTTTTATTATCGAGTGGATTTGGGCCTCAGACCTCAGAGTGGTGACCGAAGCTGTACGGAAGCTGTGGGAAGAGGAAGTGAGACCAAGTGAAATAAGATATATATCTGTAATTTTCCATGTAAAAATATTTTTGAATTATTCTACCTAATATCCTAGTCTAAATATATTGATATGAAATGAAATCTTTTTGATATAATCAAATAAGCAAATTGGTTAATAAGTTTGAGCCTTTTGTTCACCGGATGGGTACATTATTCAACTTTCTAGCTGCCAAGTTAGATCGAATCAGACCAGTTTGAAAATACCTTGAATAATTTTATTCGATCCGTATCTGACCCAATCCATAAAACTGACACCTATGTGTGTTTGGATAGTTGGAAGAAAGAAGAAGAAGAAGGAAGAAGAAGAAAAAAAATTATAAACAATCTTAACTCTTCACAAAGTTACACACTTCTCAATACTTCTTCCCACTTCTTCCCTTCTTCCTTTCTTCCCACACCTATCCAAACGCACCTATAGTGGAGGGAATCACATCCTCTGCCAGTCTTAAAAGGGTGTCCACTTTTAATCCGAAACATTAGATCTAATCTCAACGGTTAATAAGAGTCCCATGCATAATATCAGATTGATAGGTTTGAAAATTTTTAATAGTCCAAATTAGATTGAACGGCTTGGATCAAGAGTTGGCTACTCTCCCCACAGTGAAGCATTACTTTACTTGCTCCTTTATAATTTTTGTTAGATTTTGATAGTGGAGGAAAATTGGGATTTGCATGAGAAGTTGAGAACCGAAATTTCAAATTTGTAATGGAATTGCAAAACGAATGAGTTCTCTTCAACTGTTCAACATGCTACCACATTTGGGGTTTTCAAGTATTTTATATTATTTTTTAAATAGAATCGGCGACATTGGCCAATTTGAACCCTAATTTCGAATTACATTGATTGTGGTTATAATTGGGATTTCCATGAGAAGATTGAAATTGCAAAATAATTTCTAAATTATTGAATTCTCTTCGAACTCCTAAAAAAAAAATCAACGTTATAATTATTCTATTTTACAAAGAATTGGATATATTGTCCAATTTTGAATTAAAATGCCAAAACAACTATGTTGTTCTTCATGCATGAGAGGGTCCCTCCAAGCGGATATAGTCGTACATAATACCAACAAACTTAGAGCCTCCTCTAGACTGTGTGAGATAAATAGTATTCTCCCCTTCAAATAGCAATGTTCCCTTTATGGGCACTTCAAAATTCCACTGCAATCCGTGAATTCCATGCCGAGCAATTGCATTTCCTCCTCCGAATTGGTTCGTCATAAATAGAGCTCTTCCTTTCGGATAATTGACCCGAACCTAGAAACAAAAAATATTGTGATTGACATGATTCGGTGCCAAACTAATCATATTAGGAAATATTAAGTTCAAAATAAGAGAGACGAACCTCTAGTCTTGACATGTGAGATGTTGCGATAGCAATGCGTAGCGTGTAAAAACTCCTTTTCTGTATATTGTGGAGGTTAAATTTTATCTGCCATCTTGTTCCGTAATAGTTACGACCTACTCTCCTCCATAAGAGGAAAAATAAAAAATAAAAACAAAATATTAACAAATATTTGGGTTGTCAAACAAACTAGCTAAGTATTTTTAATTATGGATTAGTATAACAGCAGATTGTAAAGAACAAAATAATAGTACTGGATGAAACATTCATTGAATCACAATTTATTCATAGTGGCCGAAAATGTTCATTGAATCATTGCAAATTAAATTTGTGTATTGTTCAAAAAAATAGGACAATAGTATATTCCGTATTTACTTATAAAAATGGTACTTCCTGCAGAAACAGAAAAAAGGAGAGAGATGTGATCGGGCAATTAATATATTTCATATATTAAATGCTTGATGATACCTTGTAACTTGGGCGAAGAACCAATCTTTTCTGTAATCACTGGTACCAACTCTGTAAACTAGGTCATACTTTGGGTACAAGTCAGTATACCGCTCCCACAGGCCATACTGTCTGTACCTGAGAGATTAAAAACTTGCATGATTCTTTGATTAAAAAGGCAAAAAAAGAAGACCTTAAAAAATAAAAAATGTATTAAAAAAACAAAGAAGATATCATCGCAGGTAAAATGTTAAGTAACTGAAAAATCCAAATAAACTTTTTATTAGATTCAGGTAGGAAGCAACTAACATCTCAAAGTTCATGTAAAGGATGTTCATGTATTTTGGATTTGGGTATGGAATGAAGAACTCAGCTGCACTTCTATCAGGGACTCCAATCTCCCACAAAGTGGGCCCTACTCTTGGAGGGTGGAAAGTGAGAACACCCAGGTTAATCCTGGTACCTAATTAATTTTGTAAACTTTCAAATTAGGAACAGAGAGAGATATACTTAAAGAATATATTAGGTCCTCCATGTAAATAGAAAATGCAATTAAGAAGAAACCAGCACAATAATGGAAATATTTATTGGCAATTACTAAATGATTAAGTTAACTTTTGAATTGAGCTAAATGAGATGGCATCCCTGTAGCATTTTATGAGTAATAGTTCCTAATCAAAAGATAGTGTAATTTGAAGTTAATTTAATGGTATCTTAGACTTAATTTTATAAGCAAATGAGAACAGAAATTGTACCAGCTGTGATGGATATTGTGACGTGATGCATAAAATCACCAACAAATCCCGGGGCCCATGCATATAAGTTGTAATATCCTGGTATTACATTTCTTATGACAAAATTGCCATTTGCATCAGCCCTTGTCCAAAACTGGTAGCCCTAATCATGAAAAACAAAATTTTTCAGGAACTCTTTGCTTGGTACATTTATTTGATAATACTATCAGACTATCAGTCCATGAGAAAAAAGGTAGGGAAAGTTTTGTCATAAAAAATATAAATTAACAGATTAAATAACAGATGGAAAGTAAAACCTGAAAAGGGAAATCCATATTTTTTGGTTCTTGCTAAATGAATCTAGGTCATGTTTCATTTATTTGCTTGCATTTTATTTTGTTCTACTATTGTAAATATAATAATAACAACAATTAGTACAGTGTTTTTAACATTAAACAATTATGATGCTGCATATTACCTTTCGTTCCTTTTGCCATGATCCAAGTTGGCCAGGTAATGCCAATCCCACGTAAGGAAAACCAACCAGATTATGACGCATGCTACTGTACCTGTAATATAGTAACAAAAATTTTGATTCCCACATCTTATTATCCATAAAAAAAATTATGGTTTGAAACTCTTTCCTTGTTTTTGTTTTTTCCACTAGATAGCCACTGTCTAGTTTGTCCAAAAAAAAAAAACTCTTTCCTTTTTTGTATAAACTTTTCAAGCGCTATCCAACAAGCCAAAACAAGTTTACCTGTCCTGAATTACTAATCTGCCGGTGACTGAGCCTCTTTGATATGATTTTAAGTAATCCTTTGAAGCAGGGAAGCTATAGGGCCAACGAAGAACCTCCTTTCTCATCTGTTATGAACATATAAGAATTTGCATGTATATGTAATTTTGTAAAATTTCTCTACTTTGTAGTAATTGAAAGCTGACATTTTATTATAGAATGCTTAACTCAAGTAGAAAAGAAAAGATAGATTTCACAAAGAAAGAACTAAACAAATCTAACAAACAACTACACTGTTCTAATTAGCAATGCAAGAGGGACGATTTCGCTTGTGCCATGATACAATCTGCAAGTACAACAACTGTTTTGCTTTCCTCAGAACTTTCTGTTGATTATTTCGGCACACAGTCCCCGCAAATGATAAATAAAATACTTGACATTATAGAAGTATTTACTTGTGCTTTGGCATCCTGCCATAGAAGATTTCTATTTGAATTTGAATTTAAGTAGATAAAAACAGGACCCAAGGTTTTCTTCCAATATTCTCCATATTGTAGTCTGAAGTGTATATCATTACCAATGTAATGATCACCAATGAACACCTGTAGAATTACACAAATTTGTTTACATTATTTTGCCTCATAAGTATGTTGAAAATAATTTTCTTATTATCCTGTCAAGAATCTGCTTTTTCTGCTACTGATTCTGTTTGCCAGTTTGTGTGTGTTTATGTCGTCAATTATCACCAAGCAAAGATACTTTTTGCAGATAACATGATGGTATTTGTATATTTATCAGTTCTTCATTCCTGCAGCATTTGTGGATTTTGCAGTTTTCTTTGTGATTTTCTAATTTCTTAATGGGAACTCATCAACAAATCCAGTCAAATTATACTATTTTAATATCTTCTTTATCTGGTTTTTATGGATGAACCGGACTTGGTTTGTATTTCCTAGAATCGACATCGACATGGACATTTAAAAGTTGAATTTTAAGTAAATAAGACAAAAAAAATTAGCATGAATATACTTACTGCTAGAGAAGTGGGGCCAGTATGGGAAGTGAGATCCTGTTTCAAGGGCCCACCAGTTTTGAACTCGTAGCTTGGTGTAATGATCCAGAAACCAGTTGATGGATTATCACTGATCCATCCGTGAACCCGGTTGTCCTTGTGATCTAGTGTATACTGGTACTTGTCATCTACCTATGTCAGAAATTATAGATTAAATTACCACTAAATTATGGTAGGTTAACCTAGTTTTGATAGTTCACTATTCTTTTACTTCTGAACTTTTGCAATTTTCTTCTATGAAAATTGAAATCCATGGAATTTGCCCTTCTTTTCAATCAATCAGTCAACAAATTAATTAATTTATTAATTACTAAATAACTGACAAAGAACTACTTGTCTATTTTTAAATTCTTTTAAGCATGTTTACTTTAGTGTTTAATGAGAACTCAGTCAAATTATTTGTGATTAAACAACAAGCGCTCAACATGTTATATGGGCGCTTGTTTATTCTTGACTGTTACCTGTCCTTTCATATTTGCCTCAATCGGGGCATCAATCAGTACTGCTTCTTTGTAATCTAGATTCTTTCCTCGAGGTGCACGTCTGTCTATTTCGGCCGGCATTTCCTTTTGCTTTTTGTCCGATATCACCATGTAATGAAATCTGGATTACAGATTATAATAAGATTAAAAATAGTGCATTCTGACTCAAATTGTTGCATATATCAGTGATAACTACCCATTGCCTATTGTCCTAACACAATACCTACATACTAGAGTATAGATCCTGAATATAGATGTTGTGTACTTGTATTTCATTGAGCAGCTTATGCACATGTCAGATATAGCCGCAAAGGCTAGAGTGGTAATTTTACCTTTGTCTATTAAGTTTGAAGGCAACCCGGGCCTCAGAAATATCGACAGCCGGCAAACCATGCTCATGCTCAAATATTGAATATGTGTAAAATCCTGATACACCATGAAGCATAATGTATCTAGAAGAGAAGAGATCGAAGTGTGTTAATTACTTGTTCTGTTGTTCATTTTGGTCCAACAAAAAGCAGAAAAAACATATATATTTAAATGTGCACATTCTTTGCATTCTGTTATTTCTTCTGGTCACATCTTATATTATGCCTCTTATGCAGATCAAAGCGGTATTAGAAGTTTGTGAAAAGATCAACCTGATATCAGTACTGAGGGGAACTGTGTTTCCATGGAAACCAGTCCAGTATCTCTTGAATGAGACCTCTACATGGTTCACTGTTTGCACTATTATTTTAAACTCTGTCCCATCTAATCTGCTCAACATGATAGCAAATACTTGTCAGCAGTTTTCCCGTTTAGTCCTAATAAAAAGCTCATTGATTTTTTTAGCAAGAGGGAAAGTAGTGCCATATATGAACTTTCAGGAGCTATCAGGAGATTATTGATTAACAGTACAACACAATCAAATTCGTGACCCAAATTCCACAAAACTTTCTTTGTTATGAAATCATAAACGTTTTCATGTTAACCTAAGATAGAATCTTTTGTAACTTTTAATTTCAATTTTCTTAGAAAACTCTAATCAAATATTAAGTGAACAACATTACCTCTCCAAGACGCCAATGTTTCTAGATCCAGGAGAGTTCCAAACCACATCCCAGTACCTAATATAGACATTCAAAATGACTATTATTTTATGTACTCATATCATGCATTTCAGTGCAAAATGTTTGCTTCTTCCAAAATATTCCACTGGTATTGTTTTATTTCACTTCCCCCATTCCCTTTCTATTTTTTTCATTGGCATACAGAGATCAGTCATTTCACATTATTTTGAATTTAGAAGAATAGGTTGAAACAAAATTGATATTTGAAAAAATAGAATTAGTTTTGGATTGCTATTTTGGTTTCATTTTCGGCTCTACCTAGATCAACAAGATCCATAATTATATATTGTGTGAGGAATAATCTTTCAGAAATGCATACCCTCCTAAATTGTCATTTCCATTAGAGAGATCTAAGAGGTTGTCTATTCCGTTGTACTTGATGGCAATGATATGGCCCTGGGGCTTTGAAATTGTGAGACGAAGAATTCCATTATCCATTACCACCTGAATTTTGACATGCATCCATGTTAATGCATAAATTCTTTGTTTTGATGACTCAAACAGGCTGTATGACTTGATGGATTATTTACTGGGCTACACACTAACCCTGCTTTTAGTCATGATGAGGTGAATGACCAATGTGTATTTAATTTATTTTAACTTGTATGTTGCTAATTAAGTTATATAGATAGCAAACATTCAAATAATGAGAGAGAGAGAACTCAATATTAAGGACATTTTGTATTATCGTAATTTCCAACATTCAAGGAAAATAGGACAGGCCCCTAATGTGATCAGCTTAACAGAAGAAACAGGATCCTGTCAATATTTAATTAACTCTTAATTGTGCCTCTTATATAATTTAAATTACTACAAAATTTTAATTAGTACTTCTGGACTGTGGACCTATCAGCTTGAATGCCCATAAATAAAGAAAAAGTAACAAATTTACCCGAGAATTTTGTACAGTCAAAGCAACTCTATTAGACCTTCTCTGTGTTTGAGAGCTCACAGTCAAAGCAATGACCATGATGAGTAAACAAACAAACACCACTGGCACCTGAAACCTTTTGAACAACATCCCCATTCTCCTATCTTTATTTCTTTCTTTGATGAGTGCTTATTATCGACTCCTTTACAAAAGCCAACTGAATGGCTCTTCAGTAGTAAACAACCTTTATGTTTGCCGCAACGGACAAGCTTTGGTTTGTACAAGCTTGTTCGTTGAGTAGCTATTTCACTCTGGCTTCAAGCTATGCTTGTTCTCGTTTCTCTGCAAGAACTTATGTAAAAACAAAACATTATAGAGAAAAATTCCTATTTAGTATTGCTAGAACTTTTGCAAATATGTTTTATACAGAGCAAAAGAAGGTAAGAAGCGATATATGCTCAAAGATTCGGCCACCAAGTCAAATTACAGATACGAAAACAAAATTTAAGAAATATATACGATACATGTATGGAACTGAAGTACCATTTAATTTAGCAATTTATGTTCCATTGTAACATTTTTTGGCGTTTCTTTTCCTATTTAAAAATCAAATCAAAAGAGACATGGCGCATTTGGCAAGCCCAAGCCACATATGAAATATATCATGTCGTGTGGAAAGATGTGGTTAGTGGTTACACCGAAATTTTAAAAAATAATATTAAAATAATATAATCCAATAAAATTAATATCAATTTAATCAGTTTAATAAAAATAGTATCGTAAGATCGGAATCCTGGATTCCGAACGTTAGATCGGATTCCTGGATTCCGATCTAACGTTAGATCGGATTCTCGGATTCCGATCTAACGTTAGATCGGAATCTGGGATTCCGAACAGTGCTGTAACTGCTCAAATTTGCCTTTTTCATGGTTTTATTGTAATTCTATTATAAAAATTAATTTAATATATGAAATTTTAATATTAAATTAATATATTATGAAATTTTAGTAATATATTTTGAAGATAAGATATTAAATTAATATATTTTATTTTACTTCTATTATAAACATTAATTAAATATATAAAATTGTAATATTAAATTAATATATTATAAAAATTTAATATTAAATTAATATATTATAAACATTAATTAAATATATATTTTGAAGAATGTTAGTATAATATAATTCTATTTTATGAATAATATTTTAATATTTAAAGTTTTGATATTAATTTGATATGGATGGTTTTATTTTTAATATTAAAAATTTTCAATTATGTTAAATATTGTACATAATAAGTACATAATATATTAGACTTATTTCATTTAATAATTTATTTCAATTATGTAATAATTTATTTATGGTAATAATTATTATATAATAATTTATTTCATTTATTTCATTTATATAATAATTATTATATAATAATTTATTTCATTTATTTCAATTAAGTACATAATATATTAGATTTATTTCATGTAATTCATAATATTTATGTAATAATTTATTTTTATAGAACTTATTTATTTGTATGTGTTCACTTAGATCGTTTATATGTTCACTTTGTTTTATGTATATGTTCACCATTAGAAGAAGAATTGAATTTTGTAACCATAATATAGATTAGCACACTAAAATAAAAGAAAGGGAAAAATACATGAAAATCATAATATAATTTAGCACACTAAAATAAATGAACACACCAGGGTACTTAAAAACAAAGTAATAAATAAACTTAGAGATCTTGATCATCTACATGTTGCAGAATTTCCTCCCACCAGGGTTGATCTTCTTCCACATTCATTTCTTGTTGATTACTGGCACCATGGTTGTCGGCGAGTTGAGCTGCTTCGTTCCAAAAAGCCTCATCATTTTCTTGTTGATTATTCGCAGCCGGGTTGTCTGCGAATTGAGCGGCTTCGTTCCAGAAAGCTGCCTCGGCTTCTTGTTGCTCAATCTCAGCCATTCTAGCTACTGCAATTTTGCGTTGTTCATCTCTCTTCTTGATCTTGATTAGGCTCTCCTTAATTTTTTTTCTAATTTTTTCTTGTTGCAACCTCCGGCTCTCTTCGGCGGCCTTTTCTTCCATTCTTCTCCTTTCGAACCATTGTTCTTTCACTCTGAATCTCTTTACAATTTCATCCCTCTCTTCTTGTTTCTTGTGTTCATCGTAGTGGTCACGCAAAATGGTATCTTTGAAATTGAAAACCTGACCACACTTTGTACAACTCACTGTGTGGTCTCCACGAAAATCGTATATGCTTTCGTAAACAATCATGGGTGTAGGATCTGGTTTCCACGGTTTGAGTTCCGGCATCGGTTCAGGTTCTGTGTAGTACTTTTTATAGAGTTCAGAGTTGCTCGACTCAGGTTTAGTAAGGTAATGTCGCAATCTCTCCCTGCGGTCTCTTTCTGGGCCACCATGAATGTGCCACTGATAATGGGTGTATAATGGCCACTCGCCACCATATTGCGAATGGATATTGTAGTCGAATTTGCGGTAACATTTATTACATATCGCATGATAATCTCCTTTTTCGATCTCATTTGGATTGGCAGGGGAATGTTTGTAATTTGGCAAGTACTCATGTCGAGTAGATGGCCATTCCCGCACTTCACTGTCGGAGGTATTTCCTTTCTCCATGGTAGTGAATGTTGAAGGAAGAAGGATTGAGTGGGTGTGACATATTTTTGCTGAGGAAGAATAATTTTATAGATCAGTTTTAGAGTTGCAATTATTTAAAATTAATAAATATAATGTCATATCTTTTCAGACTTTATCAGAATACGTTTGTCATTTTGCATAGCTTAGGTAGGCATCAGTATACTTTTCAGACTTTATCAGAATACGTTTGTCCTTTTTGCTTTGCTTAGGTAGGCATCAGTATACTTTTGAGCTTTTATCAGAGCACGCCTGTCCTTTTGCAGTGCTTAGGTAGGCATCAGTATACTTTTGAGCTTTTATCAGAGCACGCCTGTCCTTTTGCAGTTCTTTTCCAGACTTTATCAGTTGCATGAATTTAATGACATTAAAAATTAATTTAATTTAATTTAATTTCATTTAGTTAATATAATTTAATGACATTAAACATTATTTAATAATTTGACTTAATGTAATTTAATTTCATTTAGTTAATATAATTTGATTGAGCTATTATTTTTTAACTACTTTAATTTAATTTACAAAATAATATAAATTATTAATTTAATTTTACAATTTTAATTAAAATATAATTATTAATTTACTTAAATTGAAAACATTAAAAAAAAAAGAAAAAGTATCGATTTGATTGTGTGACTATCTTGGTCCTTTGTCATTTTTGTTTTGAACAAATGGTACGCCTAAAAATTTTGAAATTTAAGTTTACGAAAATTCGTCCGCCAATTAACAGCTCAGTATTTTTGTTAGAATTTTTCAGAGCGTATTTCATATTTTTGTAGCGCCAAACTTTTCGAATGTAGAGCTGTTTTTTCAGTTCAAAGTGTGACTATCTTGGTCCTTTGTCATTTTTGTTTTGAACAAATGGTACGCCTAAAAATTTTGAAATTTAAGTTTACGAAAATTCGTCCGCCAATTAACAGCTCAGTATTTTTGTTAGAATTTTTCAGAACGTATTTTATATTTTTCTACCTCCAAACTTTTCGAATGTGTGACTATCTCGTACTTAGGTGTGATAGCGCCAAACTTCATATTTTTCAAAGCGTTTGTCGTACTTAGGTGTTTCGTTCTCGTTGTGATTGGTCCAAATTAGAACTCATAAATATATAAGTCATAAATATAGAACTCATAAATATATAAGTCATACATAAGTAAATAAAATATAAAATACAAATAAATCCTAAATATGTCCAGTACGGTGGATCCACCTCCCCTCACTAGGGGACCAAATATACGGAGGACCTGGCGGCTGACGGGGGTCTCGTCCGCGAGCAAGTCCGACATGTGGTGGACGAGGAGCCATCTGAGGAGTGGAAGGATCTCCTCCTGATGTAGATGCGCCAGGATCTCCTCGACGCCTCGTGGATCGACGTGGATCCTCTGGTATTCTTCTTCGCGGTGGCATTTCGACTATTACTGCAATTAAAATTTAATAAAGTATAAAATTTAAAAAAAAAATTAATTACACATAAATTTTCATATGAAATTTTCTTATTTTTCAGGAATTTTTAAAATAATTTTACAATTTATTATCTATTTTTCTAATTAATTAAGTAGTGAATAAACAAATAAAAAGACAAAAAATATATCCAATATAATTAATAAATTACATACAAATTTTTTCAGATTTTTTCTGATTTTTTCAGATTTTTTGAATATTTTTCCAATATTTTTCTATTTTTTTATTTAATTAACTAAATTAAAAACTAATAAACTAAATAAATAAATAATTAAATTAATAAAAAAAAAAAACTTACTGTTCACGGAGGAAGAATTGCGTCCGAGAGCGAAAGGCAGCGAAAAAACAGATCGGAAACCCCTTATATATATAGTAAAGGTTAGATCGGAATCCCAGATTCCGATCTTACGATACTATTTATATTAAACTGATTAAATTGATATTAATTTTATTTGATTATATTATTTTAATATTATTTTTTAAAATTTCGGGTGGTTACACAGGCTTTAAATACAATTTCAAAGAATCAGGCCTTTAATATTCCCAATTGGTCTTACTAAAGCCCAAAATTTTACCATGCAATTGGTCCCTGCAACCTAACATTAGTAACATATAATGAAACGGAGAAATATTAGTTTGAAGCACATTGCCAAAAGTAAAATGAACTCATGCTCTAGAGTTACAGAAATCAACGTGAAGTGAAATTGTGACACTCTTAAAAAATAATAAAATAAAAGTATACAATGCAGGTTTTAATTGGCATACCTCAAGAAAAGTGGAGCTGTGACAGTCGATTAGCTTTCTTTAAGCACATTAAGTCATTTAATCAATCCACAATACCTTGATTGTAAAATGCTCTTCTCCTGTCACTTTTATCCCTTTTTTGAAGAAAAATCCATAGCCAGATTACTTTTATATATCTCTGATCTCTTTTAAGTAGATAGCACATTTTCCAGTGGCCGCTATATAGAGGCAAGGATGTTTCATCAATTGCAATAAAATCTCATGCATTTAGCATAACCCTCTTAATAACAACTTTTTTTTATTATTCAAAGCGGAGATAAATTAGCAGGGAGGTTACAGAGGAGATGAATTGAAATTAAATGAAAAAGGAATTTAGAATTATGTGTTTTTCCCTTTAATTAATTGATGTATATATGTTTTCACCTTTTAATTGTCCCATCGACTGAGAGGATAATTAAATTTAGCTTTTGTTAGTTTTTTTAGACATGCTGGCCAGTGGCTGGCAAGCGGAAAAAAGAAAAAAAGGCTTAAAGACAAAAGAAACAGAGCTGTCCGTAAAACAAAAGATCAGCAATTCTTCAAATACGCCATTGCTTCAGTGGAAATCCAGTGTGTGACATTCGCAGGCAATCTATCCCTTTGTCGGAAGATCCGATTGTTTCTCTCCAACCAAGTACCCCAAAAAGCCGTGGCCATGACCGTGCACCTTTCTCTATTTCCTTTGACAGAAGAAAAAGTAACCAGGAGGCAGTCAAGCACGGAAATGAAAGTGTTAGCAGTGTCCAGTCGCAGTTGTCTCCAAACTGATACAGCATAGGGGCACTGGAAAAAAAGGTGAGTAGCTGTCTCTAGTTGGGGGTCTTGGCACAAAACACACCCCGGCTGCAAATTGACGCCTCTCTTCTGCAATTGTTGCTGCGTAAGCAACTTGTCTGAGCCTAGTCGGAACAGAAAAGTCTTCAAATTCGGAGGTATTGAGAGTTTCCAAATGAAAACTAGGGGTGATCTGATTTTTCCCGCAGTTGCAAGTGCTGTGTAGGAGGAGGAAACTGTGAATTTGCAATTTGCATTCCATTTCCAAATTAGCTGGTCTTGTTCATTAACAGACAGAGAGTTGCTAATCAGAGTCGCCAGCTGAGATACCTCTCGAGTGAGTGGCGCTAGAAAAATGTCAAACCATTTCTGCATAGCGCCTCTAACAGAGCAGTCAGGCAAAGGTGTCCTTTCTTTAGGAGAGATTGATGACAAAAGGAATTTGATTGGTCTGCCCTGCCAGCTATCAAACCAAAAAGAAGAGTGAAAGCCATTACCCAAAGAAACTGTGGTTGAAAGTTGGAAGAAGAGCCTTAAATTGAGCAAATCCTTCCAAAAGAAAGAGCCTTCTTTCTTCCAGACCAAAGGGGAGGTAACATTTGTTCCGACATTTTTCGAGAAAATTTTTGTGGCATAGAACGACCAAAGGGAATCTGCATTATGATAAAGCCTCCACCACCATTTTAAGAGCAAAGCAACATTCATGAGCTGTAAGTCGGGCACAAAAAACCTCCATACAATTTAGGAAGGCAAACCCGATCCCACGCCAGTAAATGCATCGAAGTTGAACTTGACCTCCCCCAAATAAAAGCTTTTCGTATTTTATCTATTGCCTTAATCACCCATTTGGGTAGTTTGAAAGATGACATGAAAAAAACGGGCATGGCTGAGATCACTGTTTTTGTAAGCAAAATTCGTCCTGCTCTAGAGATGAGGGCAGATTTCCAACCAGCAAGGCGTCTGTTTATACGATCGACTAATTGTTGGAAACACTCTCTACTAGGGCGGCAGGCAGATAAAGGCAAACCAAGGTATGTGATCGGTAGTTGCTGTTGGAGTTATGTCCTAGAAGTCAATAATTTAATGACTTAAATATTAGTTTATGTTATGGATGATATATTATCATCTGTTCCTAGGTTTATCATTGACAGATTATTCAGGTTGAGGATCTGAATTGTAGATCTCTGTGGATCATTCTTTAGAATGACAATAATAAATCTAAACGGTCCATAATCTTGATAATTAACAAGAAACATTAATTATCTTATAAGATTAGTATGCAAGTTAAGTGATGATTAAGTTCTACAAATCATAGGTAAAGAGTTACCAACTTAATTGCATATGTGTATGTTATGGAACATAGCACAGGACATGACCCATCGAAATAAACATATGGATTGTGTTATGTGTCATTGTTTATTTCGTTATGATTTTGGTTCTAAGTTTGAGATGTTTATCTTTTCCACATGAGGATAGGTTCAATAAATATCGTCTACCGCTGATTCCCGATAAGGGCTGCTATACGGACTTTATTTATGTTCTCTTGAATTGTGCGGGGAAAAGCTAATCATCAAGAAAACTGTATGTCCCTCATTAATTCACTTAGTGAATGACGATATCTATTTGGGCCCCATGATGGAGATAGATTGTTTGCATGCAACTTTATACAATTATCTCTAGATCAAGAAACGTATAATCTGCAAGAATGACACATTCCTATCTTGGATTATACGATGATATCGTGTGACATAAAAATCAAAATAGGGAAATACATTTATTCTCTTATGCAGGATTTAAATACTGTAGTAGTACACTATTTATGCGAATTGGGAATTATAACGTGTTGCTAGATACCACTTATGATTATTGGAATTAAATAGCGATTTAATTCCATGTCCAACATAACATAAATCCTCAAAGGGTCACACAAATAGGACTTTGACCATACGTGCATTATTTATTTATTTGCAATAGTGAGTATTGCAAAATATGATAAGTTGATTAATTAATTAAATAACGTTGTGGACCGTTATAATTAATTAAGTCAAATGGATCATATAGAAATAAATTAATGTACATGCTAATCCTAAAATGATTATCAATATATTGATAATTAATTTTATTTATCACACTTTAATTTAATTAAGTGAATTAAATTAAAGTATAGGCTTTTAATTTAATAGTCTATTTGAGCCTAAATTAAATGCAACTTGAAAGGCCTATTAAATAATTGATTTAATATGGACTAAGAGAGATTGAACAAATCTAACACATGGCCCATAAGGCCCATGTATATGGCCGGCCTTAGAAGGGTAAAAAGGTCAAGCAAAGGTTGGTGGAGAGTGGTCTATATAAGGACCACTTGAAGAAGCAAAACCTAACCTTCTCACCTTGCCTCCTTCTTCTCCCTAGCCGCCACCACCATCCATGGGCAGAATTTTGATTCTCCCATGATGGTTTCTCTCTCTCTTGCATTCCCATAGGTCTCATGTGTTGAGAATAGCTATTCCAAAAGGTTAATTGCTAGAATTACTTGAAGAATGGTGAAAAGGATTAGCTATCTCCTTTCTCTTGCTAGCACAAAAATTGGGACATGGCCAAATTCCTTGGTGGACTCGAGGCCGTCATGGAGGAGGCAAAGGAGAGCACCCCACCGGTTTCTATGCCGTAGGATCGAGCCCCGCGAATACGATTTCGCGGGAGGTACAAATTCCACCTCTTATCTCTTGTGTCGAATGGCTTATGTACTAGATCTCGTGTTGCTTGTGTTTTAATTGGATTAATTAAAGGTAATTAGTCACAAAATTAAAATTGGGCAATTCCCTAACAGTTGCTGGGGTTCACATCTCAAAATTAACTTCACCGAGTCGATAAGGTCATCAGTTAGGTTAATTGGGAGGAAAACTGACTTCGAGAGGTTGAGGCAGAGGCCTGAAATTTTCGAGAACAAGGCTAGAACGCACTTGAGCGAATGCAGAGCCGTCCCTTTAACTATTGTGAATAACAAGGTGTCATCGGCGTATTGTAAGATCGAGAAAGGCTGAGTTAGCTTATTTGACAAGCTAAACGGCACAGCCGTACCGGCAACATCAAGCATACATGAAAGCACATCAGCCACAATTAGGTACAGGTAGGGCGAAATTGGATCGCCTTGCCGCAGTCCTTTTTTGTGAGAGAAAGGTTTTCCAATTTGATCACTCAAAATGATAGAAGATTCTGCGATGCAAAAGAGCGATTGCACCCAACAAATAAATGCGGTAGGAATGCCTCGGTGCGCCATAACATTGAACAGAAAATACCAATCAATAGAATCGAATGCCTTTCTGAAATCTACCTTTAACATTATGGAATGATCTCCTGTTCTATGTAAGTGAGCCAAAACCTCTCGTGCAGAGATAAAGTTTTCAGATAGCATGCGTCCAGCAAGGAAGCCCGACTGTGAACTGGGGATTAAATTTGGCATGAAGGGAGCTAAGCGGTTAGCTAGGACTTTAGAAATCAATTTCGAGATGTAGTTTATGATGCTGATTGGTCGAAAAGCAGATAGATCAAGAGCAGGCTCTGATTTAGGGATCAAGACAATGTGCGCCAAGTTGTGCCCTTGAAGATTCAAAGTACCCGCATAGAGCGAGGTAAAAATGTCAAGAATATCTTGTTTAATTGAATTCCAGTGTAGTTTCGCAAACTCGTTGGGCAAACCATCGGGACCACAAGCCTTATCATTTGCCAAAGCGTTGACAGCTCGTTTGATTTCTTCTTCATGGAAGGATAAGGCTAAGTCATGAAGCATGTCTGGGTCTGGGTAAAGAGAGGCCGGTGCGAATGGTACAACCGTAGTTCGTGTTCCCAAGAGCTGTTCAAAAAAATTAGAGCAAGCAGATAGAATTTCACTTTTATTTGTGAGAGTTCGGCCATCAAGTGTCAAAGTCGAAATTGTTTTTTTCCTTGCTTTTGCCGAGGCCATTGCAATATATATGTTTGGTTCGAATAAAGGAATGCAATAAAGGCGCTGTTATTGTGGAATGCATTAAGCCAACATTGTCAGATACCAGCTTTTGTTAGTTAACAGCGCCTTTATTGCATTCCTTTATTCGAACCAAACATATATATTAAGCTAATTCCGATTTTATTTTCCACTATTCCATTGATAACCCCGATCTAAATAGCCAGCTCCTTTGGAAAATTCATAAAAAACTCTTAAGTTCCTTAGACGTTTAACTTAATTAAGTATTCATAATTAAGTTTAACATGGGCTAAAATAATTAGGTGAAGGGTTGAAATAATTGTTTACTCTATACAATCTTAGTCATAAATAGTTTAAACCAATTGCTGGATATTAGCAATGGATATAAATTCATAAGCTCTTCATTTTTAATAGAAACAAAAAATTTCGCTTGATTGATTGCAGAAATAAATTGATTGCTGAATTGATTGTGAACTGGGAAGAGAGCACGACAAATATGAAAAACTTTACTAATATAATAATTATTTTTTATTTTAAAAATAGAACACATATGTAAATTTTCCTCATCTGTAATTTATCTATCCATTGATCGAGTACATTTGCTAGTAACTCTTAAAGTTGCTAAGACGTTTAACTTCATTAAGTATTCATAATTAAGTTTAACATGGGAGAGAGTTTCCTATTTGGGGAATAGGAGTTACCTTTGAGATTGCCTCATGGAACTAGATGCTTGCATTGGACATGTTGTCAGGTTGCATGTGTTGCTAGCCTGCTAGAGCCTAGAGCATCATGGTTCATGACTTCTTCCCTGAGAAGCTGGCAAAATTAATACAAAAAGGAAACACCAACGAATCATCTTGTATCACTTGATGATAGTCAAATGGTTCTCAAATTTTAATCACATTATTTATCTAAACTAAAGAAAATGTATCTATAATTTTAGTTTTTTATCATTTTTATAAGCGTTTTGCGTTGCTTGTCCAATAAATGGTGCCCGGTATATTTCTTACCATTTAACAAGAACCTTCCGAAAACAAATATCAAATTTTGTTTGTGATATAATTCAGTATGGTAGAGTGTTTTAGATTGAGAAATAGATCAAGATTTCAGAGTGACAATTAATCTTTATTTATTCGAGCGATCGGATTACAAAGGGCTTGCATGTAGTAGAGCCTCATTATACTTCTAGTCAATTAAAAAATAAGCAAACGTTACATTTCCTTTATAGCCTCTTATGCATAACAAAAACTCTCAGTGGTTTGTAAGTTGGAACTGACGATACAATTAGTCATTCATTGAGCTTACAATATTATTATATCGCTATTTAATTGTATTGAAACGAGAAAAATCAATATATTATTGCAATTAATGTCAAGATCAGCTAATATATACCCCCTACACTAACAAAAATATGATTTCAAGCCTTGTTGACAACAATTACATCATACTATCTTCTAGTTAGAAACATATGACAAGTTCCCTTCACCATTTTTCCTTTCCCCATATAGCCATATTTCATTTCAAAAGAATTGAAATGGAAAAGCACAGCCCAGCTCAGCCAATATGAACATCCAACAAACCTAGCATGCTTCAATAAATGAAGATTTTATTCACCAGGGACTCCCAAAAAGGGTTTGAATGTCAAAATAAGCCCTATCAACTCCACCAAATTCAAAAGGAAGAATACCATCTGATCACCTGCAAATATGCTAGAAGGATTAGGAACCTTCGTGTGGTCTTAATTTATTTTATTTGCCTATCCGGTGACATTGAAAGGGCTCCAGCCCCAAATTGTTCATTATACGTAATTTTTCTTTGAAGTACATAACTATGTATGTATCAACTACACAATGAGAAAGGATGAAAAACCAAATAAACGAGAAATCGAGAATTGACAGGAACCTGGAAAGAAGAAAGCGTGCTGACGCTTTTGTGCCCATGAGAAACTGCAAGTATTATATCATGGAGTTAAGATGTAAATAATAGCAACAATATTCTTACCACACAGTAACATCACAATGACAATGAAAAACCTCTTAATTAACATATTCAATGAGGATTAATGTGCTTCTTGAAAATACTCCAGCAAGAAATACAACTATTTTACTTCATTATTAAAAGGAAAGTCTACATTAAATTATCTATTTTAATAATTCCTCAGACAACTTATGTATTTGTGGATGATTGACAAAACATGAAGTACCTGAAAAAGGCACAAGTCAACTAAAACTTTCGAGAATCAGAAATAATTTCAACAATTCAGGGCAATTTTTTAAGCATTGGCTTTTTTGTGAGGAACAAGAAATTAAATGGCCCAATTAATTCAGGGTTGCATTTTCTACTTCTAATAATAGAATATAATTCAATATTGAGATAATAATAATTACTCACATTATACCGGCTGCTGCTGGTGCAATTGCTTTAAAGAGGGACATGGCAGTCATAGAAATTCCATTTGCAGCTCCCCTTTGATCTTGAGGCTGTCTCATTGGGTACATGTAATTAGTGGTATGAGAATATTTTAATCAAGAGGAGAAGCATAATGACAAGTTGGGTAACTAAAAGAATGCTGCATCCCATACTTACCACGGCATTGTTTTGTAGAATAAATGTGCCAGTGATTATAGTCACCTGATTTGATAAAAAGTTTCAAAATTAGGAAATCAAAGAGCTTCAATCTCAAATCAATACTTCTGTAAATAGTATATATATGGAAAATATCACACATTCAAGAGCACAAATTACCCTTCTTCTTTCTCAGTGTGTGGAAAATTAACGGAGATCATTCGTTGTTTGGGTGTCTTTTAAAAAGGAAATGGATAATAATAGGGCACCAATTTTGCATTAGAATATATCTAAAACATCCAACATATTGTATAGGTATGCATGATATGTAGAATTTTGGGCTGGTTGCCAGGATATGTAGAAATTTGGCAATGTACAAGAAAGGTTCACATGATATTGGCCCATAATTAGATAAGTTAACAAATTGTATAATTTTCGGTAAAGATGTACTAACAGCGAGTATATTTTTAAGCACGGATGCACAGTTGACAACAATCGAAAGCATAGATCCTGAAAGGTATGTCATGAAAGGATATCCAAAAAGCAAGGGTATTGTTAAAACCTGAAAAATAGAGTTAAAATTAGTAAATACGATGGGTACTGAATCAGTGAAAGAGAAAATGACCACCAGAAATAAAGTAAGAAATGTTACCGCACAGATGCGTGCCGAAATAATGGGCCCCATTTGTTTCTCAAATCGAGGGTATATAAATAGCTGGTATATCAGAAGACTGAAACCTAAAAAATAAACTAGTTACTAATTTGAAGTAGATTAAAGCAGCATTTTGGTTATACCACTACAGTGATGGATTCAATTGGTACATGTCCCATAAAAGTTATGTGAATGCTATGAATCATGTTTACACAGGGTCCAGTTGCTGTCCTGAACATATCTATCTGACAGGCTGACAGCTGATATTTACCTTTATTTTATTTTGGAGGCATGCACCTATTAAAGTTCACATTTTAAGTTCTCAACCTATTTTAGTTCCAATTTTTCAGTTTCAGTATCTCCATTGGTTTAAATTACTTAGTATGGCTCATTGAGTACTACTAACTGGGTACTGTGCCCATCAGATGTTGTATTAACATTCAGTACCAGCAGCAGTTTGGTAACTTCACTGCAAATACCTGCTATTGCAAGGACTTGCCCAACATCTTGAGATGTAAAATTAAGCCCACCAAATTTTCTGTCACTTTCAGCCCACAGTGAGAATACCTGTCATACACACATACTCAGCATTTTTGAATCCCGTAGTATATGAAATTGAAGATATAAGCACAGCAAATCAAAAGCATGTATATCACCTCAGTGTACGCCATGTCATGAAGAGAGAAAATGCAATAGACTAATATTGATGACATCAGTGGCCAGTTCTTCAATAAATTCTGCTTAGGTGGCAAGGCCTCAATTTCATTGGTAATAGTTTTTGTTTCTGGTGAAGCCTCCAAGTTCTCCACTTTACCATTAGCTGTATGATTGTGCAATGTCTCCTGGATAAGAAACCAAATTTTGGTAAAAACACAACTTCTGTTACTCACCACAGAGCAAAATTTTACAGGCCGTTCACTTTTGTACCCCATTAACTGTCTGCGTCAATGTTCCTTTCATGTCCCTATGGAAAAATAACTTATACAGTGTACAAAATGTCAAATGTACACATTATTTCCAGCTTATTCTAAAAGACATGATAAACTACAATCGAGCAAGTAGGCTCAATTTAGGGACTCCTAGAGAGAAGATATATAAGTTATATGGTTCATATTTTAGAACAGTATGAAATATTTATCATCTTTAGAATAAAAAAATATATAGATGGCTAATCTGAGATTCTATGAAATTTCAAATTTTACATACCGGGAGCCATATGGAGCTTATTAAAACAGCAACCGCAAATAGGCTTATGAAAAGGCAAGGTAAGGCATAGGGGAACCTAAATTTAAAATATTAGTATGAAGGAAATTATATTAGAACGTCAAAACAATAAATCACAGAGAAAAGTTGAACAATCAAATGATAAGTTTTCTAAAAGTTATACCTCCCAAAGATGGATTGTTCAGAAAAGATACTTGGATACTTCTCAGCAGGCTGTTACAAATTGCCAACAGAGGCTATTCAGTCGTAAGATTCAATGAAAGAGAAGTATTAACCTATATTAATGTCAAAGAAGGTAATAACCTGTGATAGATAACCACCAACTGCTGGACCTACTATCAAGCCTATTGCCCATGCTGTGCTTACCTGAAACAATAGTAAATAATTTCAAATGAATATTCAGGAAAAGAATGAAAAATAAAAATCCAATAAGAAACGTGAGACAAGCTTTTTGGGTCTATTTACAAGTGATAGTGCCAGCGCTTGGTATTCCTTATTGCAAACTTCAATTGAGTAGGCCTGGGAAAGGAATCAAGTATTAAATTGGTTATCTATGTAATAGTAGAAATGACACCAGTGGAGATAGTTTTTGAGAAAACCACCTTGATTGGGCCAAGTAAGCCATTCAGAGCACCAAGAAGGAACCGTGTAACTATAGCCATCCAATAATTAATGCTAAAACCAAACAAGGTGTTGAATATAATCCTGAAAATTGATTCAAAATAAATAATCCATAAATATTTTTTCTTTATATTATTTTCTTTTCTTTTTCTGTGTATTTTGGGAGGGTGAGGTGTTGACTAACACAGCTATGATGCCAATGATGATAACTGGCTTCCTGCCATAACGGTCTGCCAAAAGTCCCCAAATAGTTGAGGTCAGAGCTCTTCCAAACATAAATGCAGAACCTAAAAATATAACATCCTTTTAGAAACCTCAAAGAAAATCTAAATATAAAAAACAAAGTGCTTGAGCATAGTACTCTGTTTGGAGTTGTAGTTTAAAATTTATCAAGGCCCTTTGCATTTTTTCTTTTTTCTTTTTTGGTTTCCTCTTGTTCACTTTTCTGTATTTCCTTAGTTGTCAACTAAGAAGAAATTGTCAAACCATAACGGAAATCATAAATAGTACAAAAGCTAAGGACTACTGTTGCCCCAACCACTTGACAAATATGAGTTCAAGACTTCCGTAATGTGAGTGATAATTATATTTTGAATTAGAGGAAATCATAACTTACCAACAAATCCAGCATAAAATCCGATATCTTCTTCACTTTTTGCAACTTTCAAATCTCTAATCTGGTAGAGAAAAATTATATTACAACATTTCATAAACAAGACTGTAAGACGAGAAAATTATATAATGAAGGCTTGTAATTAGGCTACATACCATAAAATATAAGAAGGGAAAAAGTGATGCTATTGGCAAACCTGAAATAAGGAAAGATTCAAATCAAGGGACGTTAGCTCAATTACTTAATCACGAGTTTTTAATTACTTTCTAGTCACCAATAAAGCTACACTTTTACTAATGTCAACAACACATACAACAGTACAACACAATTAGCTACCTTTTGCATGTTATCAAAAAATGCAATTGTCCAGTCCTTGTTAATTAGCATAAACAAAATTAAGCATTTACTCTTTCTATCGATTAATGTACCATAGGCTTATAATGCAATAAACATATTATCCATAAACCATGGCATATGCAATAAAATTACGTGTCCCTGAACCTCAGCAAACTGGGATAGTTTTAAACATTATCTGTAATGAAAACTTAAAACTCTCAGAGAAATGAATTTTATTATCTGTAATGAAACTTAAAACTCTCAGAGAAATAAAAGTTTTTTAGATAGTAGGTACAAATTAACAAATAATTGTCATGCATAGACTGCACTATGTGACTATTTCTAAATGATTTAAAAAGAAGTTGCTATAGATCTTGTTCAGAATCTGCCTACACTGTATAAATAATAGTACGAAAAAGACTTTCTATCATCCTAACTCAATATATAAAAATTAAAAAGAGATCATTATAATATTCATTAATTCACTCACCAGCCCAACTGCCCAAGTAAGCCAACTGCATTTAATGAGTAAATATTATATCCCGGGTCCAAATAATCAGGAAAACAGAGAGAAGAGAAGATACTGAAACAGATTTTACCACTTCAGGTGATAAATTTAGTGTAATGCATTGGCTTGCCAGGGACAGTTTTCACCAGTATCTCGCCCACCGACCACAGTGTGCTACATCGCTCCAGAACATGTTCACAAGTGTTAATTTTGAACCTGTTCACACTTGATACAGGACAATTTTTTACAAGAGTTTTTTTGAAGTACTAGGTAGCAGCTACCTAGAATTTTTTACAAGAGTTGTGGGGCAATGTTGTGGCTTGTGGTTGATGGTTGAGTCTGGTAAAAAAACATCTCCAGCAATTGTTTTCATGGTCCAAAAAAGCAGTAAGAATATTTACTAGCAGAACCTACAGTACAAATATGCTCATGCATCTTTATGTTGACAGGTACTGTCAAGCTGTTTAAAAGTAAAAGGAAACATGCTCATACTGTCATACACCAACTTTCCCACTCCCTACTATTTTTCTTAGATATCAATTTTAGGAAAGAATTTTTTATCAGTAAGGAGGAAAAATCATTAGTTTTTTTTTTTATCAGAACAAACATATGAGCAGAAGTTGTGATTAATTTCAATAATAACCAGCTTTATTTTTGTACTAAGAAGTAATATCAGCTGTATATCTTCTAAATTGAAATTCCAAGTAGTCCAAAAATCTTAAATAATTAATAACAGCCGAAGAGTCAGCACACCACATTGGGTCATTGACTATATATACATTAATTAATAAATGTTTTTTTTTTTAAATCCCAAGGTCATCCCACAAAATAAAAAAATAAAAAATAAATAAAAGAAAGATGGAGAGAAAGTCAGAAGAAGAAAGACCCGCACCAGTGCAAAGCGTGATGATCCAAACTCGGAGAAAATCTCGATAAGGCATTCCTTTTGAGCGCTCATTTTTGAGCTCTTGAACGCAACCAGGACAGTTGTCATAGTACACCTTCTTCTTCTCCAACAATGGCACCTTATTCTCCGCCATTTCTCTCTCTATCTCTACAAGCCGAGGTAGGGATGGAATTGGAACTTGGAGAGAGATAGAGCTAAAGAGGCAAAGCTCTTACTGAGGAAGGAAGGAGGTTGGAGTTGAGAAAGGAGGAGTGGCTTTGTTTCTATGATTTGAAACGGAACGATCTTCTCTTCTCTTCTCTTCTCTTGTGAGTTGTGGCTCCAATTTTTTTTGCTCTCTTGTATTTAATTCACGTAGTGAGATGTCGATTGCATCACCTCCTGCGTCAGTATTCTTCCTTCCTTCCCCTTTTAACCTTTTCAGAGAAATGAATCATTTATTATTTTATTATCAATGTCCTTGAGAAGGATGGTCGGGATTCGGGAACAATAACTACTCTCGGTCAAGAGGTTAATCATTGATCTCTTTTTCAAGAAAACTGGAAGTATCCAGTTTGTGTTGCCATGCTTTGATTTTGATGCCAGTTTCGAAAACGGACATCTCCAGTTGTCTTCCCAGATTTGATCCTGGGTCTAGATATTTGGATGCTCTACAATAAAAAATTAAAGCACAGTACAAAGAGCCGTTGATCATTAATCTTCAACGGCTGTGATCTACTACGATGCAGGATGTGATTGAGCATGGAACTGAAGGATGAGGAAAAAAGCAAACTTTTGTTTATTCTATGATGATGCTTTGGAATTTTCTTTAGTTTAACGGTGCGTAGCGTATAAAGCCGCCTCAGATGAACCTCATCAAATTGTGTAAGGATAAGGTGCGTAACATGCGTTTGCATCTGGAATTTGTACCATCTTAGTCATGTATTCATAATTTTCGTAATAAAAATATAAAAAGGTTCTGAATTACGATGCAAATGTTATTGCTCGTATAAAATAAGCATCGATCTCTGAAACAGTTGCATGATGTATATAACACAAAAGTATATGCATTAATAGTATGTCAGTATACCGAGTTTTAATTAGTAAACTAGCTACCACATAATAAATTCACATATTTAAAAAATAAATTAAAACGTACAAACAAGATACTCATATTAAGAGAATTTTCTCCAATTACCTATAAACTATATATAGGATTTCACAACTATGAATCGCGCATAAGGGAGATATCCCTTATAAAAATAGAACTCGGTGTTTATATATTTTTGGAAAAAGAAAACAGAACAAATGTATTATTATTGGCAATCTGGGAACAATATTATGTCCAGCACCTAACCGAATGTTGCTCAGCGATGTTGGTTAAAGAATAATAGCAAATTAACAATATATACATTCTTTTTAAAAAATAATATGATAATATTTTTCCTGCAATGAATAAAAATAACTTGTCTAAAATCTGTACACACAGCGCCATTAAATATTATGTTTTTCTTCTCGAAATATATTCGATAAACGCATAAATTCAAGGAATCTATGTAAATGAATGCATTCAGAAAAAAAAAGAATAAGTTCGTTAATCTTCTAGAAACAAAAAAAAAGGACTTTACATTTTCAAAATTTAGGAACTAAAAAAATGAAGTTAAAATCATTATATATCATTTTTATATGTTTCATACGAAAAATAAAACTATCATATCAATTCTACAATTATTACCAAAAGAGAAAACAAACATTAAAATAACAAGGAAACAAAAATGTATTTTGGTTTCACAATATAGTTAGTGGAGGGCGTCGTTTCACTTTGTTAAAAATGTAGATTTCTATGTATCCGTTACCTGCTTGAGAATGAATATGTGTATTAATTATTAAATTATATTTCATCTAAATAAGACAAACATCGAAATTATGCATCTAATTAATAATTGTCCATGTGTGTCAAGAAAAAAACATAAACCTACGTATGTTTTTATTTTGTTTATCCCAAAAAGTTTTTTAAAACTTCATTATCTGTAGAGATGATAAAATTTAGTAGCAGACTGGTCCAATTTAGTAGTCAATAAATCAATGTTAACACCCGATTTACCGATTAGGACGTACCATCTAGCAAATATATCATACGTGATAATTGAGACAGCGCCAAAATATTAAACTCTAGGACATCGCAAGGCTAAACATTTACCACCTCTTAATTTCTAATATTCTCATAATTATTTTATTTTTTCTCTTATAATTCAATAAATTAAATGCAGTAATATTATATTTTAACGAACTTATATTTTTCTAATATACCTGCTGGTATTTAATGTCTATACTTATGGGACCTCCAAATCTACCGCCAACTAACCAACTTCCATATATCATCAAAAGAAAAAACCGACTTAATATTAACTGTCACTAGCTATTGCATCGCGCTCCGCGCGATGTAAGATCAACATTTAGTGATTATATTGTCGGTTTAGTAGATCCATTGTTTGTTGTTAGTAGATCAATTTGAGTAAATCTGACTGTTTAGCAAGAAAATAAACTGAGAAAGGGAAAAGGGTGCTTGAAGATTTTAGTATTATGTGAATTTTGATAAATCGAGTTCAAACAGCTGCTTCGCTGCTTCGAATGATATCACATATACCATTGCAATGTAAAGCGATTCATTGAGCGTAGGTGCTTTGGTACAAACTGATAGATATTTGAAATATTAATTCATTATAATATTTCAGAAAAATTATCCAGTTTCAACGCAATTCATATAAAATTAAATAAACTCATAATTTAGAACTTACAGGATTGGAGAGACGACATCGTAAGGCGGAAAATCGATCTTCTCCAATTTTCCTTGGTATTTCTTGATGGAAGATTAATGGCGTTTTTAATATTCTGTCTATTTTTCTTTTTGGGCGAAAATGAGTGAATAGGTGCCAAATTATGACAGAATATTTTAATTAATACCAAGGCAATTGAAGGGATCAAATTTTAAATGAACATGGTCCATCAGATTTTCCATCAAAATCTGATGCACCCTTTAGATAAATTTAATAATTAAACCCGGTTCACATTTATTATTATAGGCCATAATAATTATAACACAAACAGCCTAAATAATAATTATATGAAATGGAATTGTTGATTGGCTATTTAAAAGAGGATAGAATGAAAGGAAGCTGATGAAGTTGTTTTTGGCAGTTCTCATTGTATCTGATTTGACTGGCGTATATATTTTTTAACGCTACATTTGATGATGATCTAAGGAGATTTGTTTTTGTACTGCTATGAAATGCTACATAGCGCACAAAATATTTGTTACTAATCCATAAGCACAAATGTATGGCATGTCGCTTCAAAAGTTTTCCCCTGTGACGTTGCTTGTTGCTAAATATAATGCCTTCCACAAAAACGTGGAGACCTGAAGGAAGATCCCTACAACGAATTCACGATGCTGTTATTTTTCTTTATATATATATATATATACACACACGGCAATGAAGTGCTTGTTTGTATTGTAAAAACTGTTGTTCTTACTACTATTCTTATTTTTAAACTTTTGTATTGAGAACTGATGGAAGTTAATACGAAACTCTTTAATAAAAAAAGCACTAAATTGTTATTTAAGATAACTTAGTATTTAATACAAAATGAAGAAGTTTGAGTGAACATTAAAACAATGAAAAAAGGGGGAAAAATATACTTGGAACAGATACGATTGGCCGAAAGGCATATAGCCATAGGGAAATAGTTTTTTTTTTTGTAATAAACTACTTGCAATATAATTAATATATACACGGATCGATCACATACCAGATACCACTGTTTTTTTTTTTCTCAATCAACTACAAATTCTTTTTGCCTCCGTTTGGATGCATTGAGAAGGAGTAGGAAGAAGAAAGAAGGGAAGAAAAAAAAATTATAAACAATCCAAACTCTTTACAAAGTTACACACTTCTCAATACTTCTTCCCACTTCTTCCCTTCTTTCCTTCTTCCCACACATATCCAAACGGAACCTTTGTTAATTACATTTTTCTTGATGACTTGATCGCTTCTCTCTTAAAATATTTTTTTTTATATTTTACCGGTCTTTATTAAAAATTATATTTTCCACTATGTTCTATACCGTCCTATGTAATTTCGTTCATCCTTGCCATAACATTATTTCCACGTGGCTGGACCGGTACAAATTAATATAGCCTCTTACAGCGCACGCCTACTTTGTTATCTATTTAATCAAGATATGGACTAAATTTTCTGACTTGTCATGGATACAAATATGACATTAGTTACTTTGAAATCACCTTCTATTAGTGGTAAAATACAAATTTGATAGTCAAATACCTCATCAAGAGATTCAAGACAGACATTTTTTTTAAAAAAAATAAGGCCATTTATTTAGCCTACTCTTTCAAATAGAGTTTATCCTTCTTCCGCATCCAGTGGGAA